>CAXDIW010000415.1:0-600000 GCA_963989415.1 Cerceris ruficornis
AATATATATAATGATTTCAACCGTCTACCTGTTCCATTCATTGTTCTACTTGTCGAAAGTTACAAATAATTTCCGTTAAAGTATTAACAATGGGGCTCGTAGTTCACTTAAACTTGAAGATCAATAAATTGGCGAATTGTACTGTTTGGATGCTTTGCATATATGTTGCTTAGCCTACATAGAAGCATCATATACAAAGATTTCAACCGTCTACCTGTTCCATTCATTGTTATACTTGTAGAAAATTACAATTAATTTCCGTTAAAGGATTAACAATGGGGCTCGTAGTTCACTTAAACTTGAAGAACAAAAAATTAGCGAATGGTACTGTTTGGATGCTTTGCATATATATTTCTTGGACTATATGGAAGCAATATATACAATGATTTCAACAGTCTACCTGTTCCATTCATTGTTCTACTTGTCGAAATTTACAAATAATTTCCGTTAAAGTATTAACAATGGGGCTCGTAGTTCACTTAAACTTGAAGATCAATAAATTGGCGAATTGTACTGTTTGGATGCTTTGCATATATGTTTCTTAGCCTACATAGAAGCATCATATACAAAGATTTCAACCGTCTACCTGTTCCATTCATTGTTATACTTGTAGAAAATTACAATTAATTTCCGTTAAAGGATTAACAATGGGGCTCGTAGTTCACTTAAACTTGAAGAACAAAAAATTGGCGAATGGTACTGTTTGGATGCTTTGCATATATGATTCTTAGACTATATAGAAGCAATATATACAAAGATTTCAACCGTCTACCTGTTCCATTCATTGTTCTACTTGTCGAAAGTTACAAATAATTTCCGTTAAAGGATTAACAATGGGGCTCATAGTTCACTTAAACTTAAGAACAAAAAATTAGCGAATGGTACTGTTTGGATGCTTTGCATATATATTTCTTGGACTATATGGAAGCAATATATACAATGATTTCAACAGTCTACCTGTTCCATTCATTGTTCTACTTGTCGAAAGTTACAAATAATTTCCGTTAAAGTATTAACAATAGGGCTCGTAGTTCACTTAAACTTGAAGATCAAAAAATTGGCGAATTGTACTGTTTGGTTGATTTGCATATATGTTTCTTAGACTATATAGAAGCAATATGTAAAATGATTTCAACCATCTACCTGTTCCATTCATTGTTCTACTTGTCGAAATTTACAAATAATTTCCTTTAAAGGATTAACAATGGGGCTCCTAGTTCACATAAACTTGAAGAACAAAAAATTGGCGAATAGTACTGTTTGGATTCTTTGCATATATGTTTCTTAGACTATATAGAAGCAATATATAGAAAGGTTTCACCCGTCTACCTGTTCTATTCATTGTTCTACTTGTCGAAAATTACAAATAATTTCCGATAAAGGATTAACCATTGGGGCTCATTGTTCACTTAAACTTGAAGACCAAAAAATTGGCAATTGGTACTGTTTGGATGCTTTGCGTACATGTTTCTTAGACTATATGGAAGCAATATATACAAAGATTTCAACCGTCTACGTGTTCCAATCATTGTTCTACTTGTCGAAATTTACAAATAATTTCCTTTAAAGGATTAACAATGGGGCTCGTTGTTCACTTAAACTTGAAGAACAATAAATTGGCGAATTGTACTGTTAGGATGCTTTGCATATATGTTTCTTAGACTATATAGAAGCAATATATACAAAGAATTCAACCGTCTACCTGTTCCATTCATTGTTCTACTTGTCGAAAGTTACAAATAATTTCCGATAAAGGATTAACCAATGGGGCTCGTTGTTCACTTAAACTTGAAGAACAAAAAATTGGCGAATGGTACTGTTTGGATGATTTGCATATATGTTTCTTAGACTATATAGAAGCAATATATACAATGATTTCAACCGTCTACCTGTTTCATTCCTTGTTCTACTGGTCGAAAGTTACAAATAATTTCCTTTAAAGGATTAACAATGGGGCTCGTTGTTCACTTAAACTTGAAGAACAATGAATTGGCGACTTGTACTGTTTGGATGCTTTGCATATATGTTTCTTAGGCTATACTGAAGCAATATATACAATCATTTCAACCGTCTACCTGTTCCATTCATTGTTCTACTTGTCGAAATTTACAAATAATTTCCTTTAAAGGATTAACAATGGGGCTCGTTGTTTACTTAATCTTGAAGAACAAAAAATTGGCGAATTGTACTGTTTGGATGCTTTGCATATATGTTTCTTAGGCTATACTGAAGCAATATATACAATGATTTCAACCGTCTACCTGTTCCATTCATTGTTCTACTTGTTGAAATTTACAAATAATTTCCTTTAAAGGATTAACAACGGGGCTCATAGTTCACTTAAACTTGAAGAACAAAAAATTGGCGAATGGTACTGTTTGGATGCTTTGCATATATGTTTCTTAGACTATATAAAAGCAATATGTATAATGATTTCAACCGTCTACCTGTTCCATTCATTGTTCTACTTGTCGAAAGTTACAAATAATTTCCGTTAAAGGATTAACAATGGGGATCGTAGTTTACTTAATCTTGAAGAACAAAAAATTGGCGAATTGTACTGTTTGGATGCTTTGCATATATGTTTCTTAGACTATGTAGAAGCAATATATACAATGATTTCAACCGTCTACCTATTCCATTCATTGTTCTACTTGTCGAAATTTACAAATAATTTCCTTTAAAGGATTAACAATGGGGCTCGTTGTTTACTTAATCTTGAAGAACAAAAAATTGGCGAATTGTACTGTTTGGATGCTTTGCATATATGTTTCTTAGGCTATACTGAAGCAATATATACAATGATTTCAACCGTCTACCTGTTCCATTCATTGTTCTACTTGTTGAAATTTACAAATAATTTCCTTTAAAGGATTAACAACGGGGCTCATAGTTCACTTAAACTTGAAGAACAAAAAATTGGCGAATGGTACTGTTTGGATGCTTTGCATATATGTTTCTTAGACTATATAAAAGCAATATGTATAATGATTTCAACCGTCTACCTGTTCCATTCATTGTTCTACTTGTCGAAAGTTACAAATAATTTCCGTTAAAGGATTAACAATGGGGATCGTAGTTTACTTAATCTTGAAGAACAAAAAATTGGCGAATTGTACTGTTTGGATGCTTTGCATATATGTTTCTTAGACTATGTAGAAGCAATATATACAATGATTTCAACCGTCTACCTATTCCATTCATTGTTCTACTTGTCGAAATTTACAAATAAATTCCTTTAAAGGATTAACAATGGGGCCCGTTGTTCACTTAAACTTGAAGAAAAATAAATTGGCGAATTGTACTGTTTGGATGCTTTGCATATATGTTTCTTAGACTATATAGAAGCAATATATAGAAAGATTTCACCCGTCTACCTGTACTATTCATTGTTCTACATGTAGAAAGTTACAAATAATTTCCATTTCATGATTATCAATGGGGCTCGTTGTTCACGTACACTTGAAGAACAAAAAATTGGCGAATGGTACTGTTTGGATGCTTTGCATATATGTTTCTTAGACTATATAGAAGCAATATATACAAAGATTTCAACCGTCTACCTGTTCCATTCATTGTTCTACTTGTCGAAAGTTACAAATAATTTCCGATAAAGGATTAACCATTGGGGCTCATTGTTCACTTAAACTTGAAGAACAAAAAATTGGCGAATTGTACTGTTTGGATGATTTGCATATATGTTTCTTAGACTATATAGAAGCAATATATACAATGATTTCAACCGTCTACCTGTTTCATTCCTTGTTCTACTTGTCGAAAGTTACAAATAATTTCCTTTAAAGGATTAACAATGGGGCTCGTTGTTCACTTAAACTTGAAGAACAATGAATTGGCGACTTGTACTGTTTGGATGCTTTGCATATATGTTTCTTAGGCTATACTGAAGCAATATATACAATCATTTCAACCGTCTACCTGTTCCATTCATTGTTCTACTTGTCGAAATTTACAAATAATTTCCTTTAAAGGATTAACAATGGGGCTCGTTGTTTACTTAATCTTGAAGAACAAAAAATTGGCGAATTGTACTGTTTGGATGCTTTGCATATATGTTTCTTAGACTATATAGAAGCAATATATACAATGATTTCAACCGTCTACCTGTTCCATTCATTGTTCTACTTGTCGAAAGTTACAAATAATTTCTGTTAAAGGATTAACAATGGGAATCGTAGTTCACTTAAACTTGAAGTACAAAAAATTGGCGAATTGTATTGTTTGGATGCTTTGCATATATGTTTCTTAGACTATATAGAAGCAATATATACAAAGATTTCAACCGTCTACCTGTTCCATTCATTGTTCTACTTGTAGAAAGTTACAAATAATTTCCATTTCGTGATTATCAATGGGGCTCGCTGTTCACTTAAACTTGAAGATCAAAAAATTAGCGATTGTTACTGTTTGGACGCTATGCATATATGTTTCTTAGACTATATAGAACCAATATATACAATGATTTCAACAGTCTACCTGTTCCATTCATTGTTCTACTTGTCGAAATTTACAAATAATTTCCTTTAAAGGATTAACAATGGGGCTCGTAGTTCACTTAAACTTGAAGAACAAAAAATTGGCGAATGGTATTGTTTGGATGCTTTGAATATATGTTTCTTAGATTATATAGAAGCAATATATACAAAGATTTCAACCGTCTACCTGTTCCATTCATTGTTCTACTTGTCGAAAATTACAAGTAATTTCCGATAAAGGATTAACCATTGGGGCTCATTGTTCACTTAAACTTGAAAAACAAAAAATTGGCGAATGGTACTGTCTGGATGCTTTACGTACATGTTTCTTAGACTATATGGAAGCAATATATACAAAGATTTCAACCGTCTACGTGTTCCAATCATTGTTCTAATTGTCGAAATTTAGAAATAATTTCCTTTAAAGGATTAACAATGGGGCTCGCTGTTCACTTAAACTTGAAGAACAAAAAATTGGCGAATGGTACTGTTTGGATGCTTTGCATATATGTTTCTTAGATTATACAGAAGCAATATATACAAAGATTTCAACCGTCTACCTGTTCCATTCATTGTTCTACTTGTAGAAAGTTACAAATAATTTCCATTTCGTGATTATCAATGGGGCTCGCTGTTCACTTAAACTTGAAGATCAAAAAATTAGCGATTGTTACTGTTTGGACGCTATGCATATATGTTTCTTAGACTATATAGAACCAATATATACAATGATTTCAACAGTCTACCTGTTCCATTCATTGTTCTACTTGTCGAAATTTACAAATAATTTCCTTTAAAGGATTAACAATGGGGCTCGTAGTTCACTTAAACTTGAAGAACAAAAAATTGGCGAATGGTATTGTTTGGATGCTTTGAATATATGTTTCTTAGATTATATAGAAGCAATATATACAAAGATTTCAACCGTCTACCTGTTCCATTCATTGTTCTACTTGTCGAAAGTTAGAAATAATTTCCGATAATGGATTAACCATTGGGTCTCATTGTTCGCTTATACTTGAAGAACAAATAATTGGCGAATTGTACTGTTTGGATGCTTTGCATATATGTTTCTTAGACTATATAGAAGCAATATATACAATGATTTCAACCGTCTACCTGTTCCATTCATTGTTCTACTTGTCGAAAGTTACAAATAATTTCTGTTAAAGGATTAACAATGGGAATCGTAGTTCACTTAAACTTGAAGTACAAAAAATTGGCGAATTGTACTGTTTGGATGCTTTGCATATATGTTTCTTAGACTATATAGAAACAATATATACAATGATTTCAACCGTCTACCTGTTCCATTCATTGTTCTACTTGTCGAAAGTTACAAATAATTTCCATTTAAAGGATTAACAATGGGGCTCGTTGTTCACTTAAACTTGAAGAACAATAAATTGGCGAATTGTACTGTTTGGATGCTTTGCATATATGTTTCTTAGACTATATAGAAGCAATACATACAAAGATTTCAACCGTCTACCTGTTCCATTCATTGTTCTACTTGTCGAAAGTTACAAATAATTTCCGATAATGGATTAACCATTGAGTCTCATTGTTCACTTATACTTGAAGAACAAAAAATTGGCGAATTGTACTGTTTGGATGCTTTGCATATATGTTTCTTAGACTATATAGAAGCAATATATACAATGATTTCAACCGTCTACCTGTTCCATTCATTGTTCTACTTGTCGAAAGTTACAAATAATTTCCGTTAAAGTATTAACAATGGGGCTCGTAGTTCTCTTAAACTTGAA
Source organism: Cerceris ruficornis (assembly GCA_963989415.1). Lineage (NCBI taxonomy): Eukaryota > Metazoa > Arthropoda > Insecta > Hymenoptera > Crabronidae > Cerceris > Cerceris ruficornis. The sequence continues at coordinate 6,263 of CAXDIW010000415.1, forward strand.
GAACAAAAAATTGGCGAATTGTACTGTTTCGATGCTTTGCATATATGTTTCTTAGACTATATAGAAGCAATATATACAAAGATTTCAACCGTCTACCTGTTCCATTCATTGTTCTACTTGTCGAAAGTTACAAATAATTTCCGATAATGGATTAACCATTGAGTCTCATTGTTCACTTATACTTGAAGAACAAAAAATTGGCGAATTGTACTGTTTGGATGCTTTGCATATATGTTTCTTAGACTATATAGAAGCAATATATATAATGATTTCAACCGTCTACCTGTTCCATTCATTGTTCTACTTGTCGAAAGTTACAAATAATTTCCGTTAAAGTATTAACAATGGGGCTCGTAGTTCACTTAAACTTGAAGATCAATAAATTGGCGAATTGTACTGTTTGGATGCTTTGCATATATGTTGCTTAGCCTACATAGAAGCATCATATACAAAGATTTCAACCGTCTACCTGTTCCATTCATTGTTATACTTGTAGAAAATTACAATTAATTTCCGTTAAAGGATTAACAATGGGGCTCGTAGTTCACTTAAACTTGAAGAACAAAAAATTAGCGAATGGTACTGTTTGGATGCTTTGCATATATATTTCTTGGACTATATGGAAGCAATATATACAATGATTTCAACAGTCTACCTGTTCCATTCATTGTTCTACTTGTCGAAATTTACAAATAATTTCCGTTAAAGTATTAACAATGGGGCTCGTAGTTCACTTAAACTTGAAGATCAATAAATTGGCGAATTGTACTGTTTGGATGCTTTGCATATATGTTTCTTAGCCTACATAGAAGCATCATATACAAAGATTTCAACCGTCTACCTGTTCCATTCATTGTTATACTTGTAGAAAATTACAATTAATTTCCGTTAAAGGATTAACAATGGGGCTCGTAGTTCACTTAAACTTGAAGAACAAAAAATTGGCGAATGGTACTGTTTGGATGCTTTGCATATATGATTCTTAGACTATATAGAAGCAATATATACAAAGATTTCAACCGTCTACCTGTTCCATTCATTGTTCTACTTGTCGAAAGTTACAAATAATTTCCGTTAAAGGATTAACAATGGGGCTCATAGTTCACTTAAACTTAAGAACAAAAAATTAGCGAATGGTACTGTTTGGATGCTTTGCATATATATTTCTTGGACTATATGGAAGCAATATATACAATGATTTCAACAGTCTACCTGTTCCATTCATTGTTCTACTTGTCGAAAGTTACAAATAATTTCCGTTAAAGTATTAACAATAGGGCTCGTAGTTCACTTAAACTTGAAGATCAAAAAATTGGCGAATTGTACTGTTTGGTTGATTTGCATATATGTTTCTTAGACTATATAGAAGCAATATGTAAAATGATTTCAACCATCTACCTGTTCCATTCATTGTTCTACTTGTCGAAATTTACAAATAATTTCCTTTAAAGGATTAACAATGGGGCTCCTAGTTCACATAAACTTGAAGAACAAAAAATTGGCGAATAGTACTGTTTGGATTCTTTGCATATATGTTTCTTAGACTATATAGAAGCAATATATAGAAAGGTTTCACCCGTCTACCTGTTCTATTCATTGTTCTACTTGTCGAAAATTACAAATAATTTCCGATAAAGGATTAACCATTGGGGCTCATTGTTCACTTAAACTTGAAGACCAAAAAATTGGCAATTGGTACTGTTTGGATGCTTTGCGTACATGTTTCTTAGACTATATGGAAGCAATATATACAAAGATTTCAACCGTCTACGTGTTCCAATCATTGTTCTACTTGTCGAAATTTACAAATAATTTCCTTTAAAGGATTAACAATGGGGCTCGTTGTTCACTTAAACTTGAAGAACAATAAATTGGCGAATTGTACTGTTAGGATGCTTTGCATATATGTTTCTTAGACTATATAGAAGCAATATATACAAAGAATTCAACCGTCTACCTGTTCCATTCATTGTTCTACTTGTCGAAAGTTACAAATAATTTCCGATAAAGGATTAACCAATGGGGCTCGTTGTTCACTTAAACTTGAAGAACAAAAAATTGGCGAATGGTACTGTTTGGATGATTTGCATATATGTTTCTTAGACTATATAGAAGCAATATATACAATGATTTCAACCGTCTACCTGTTTCATTCCTTGTTCTACTGGTCGAAAGTTACAAATAATTTCCTTTAAAGGATTAACAATGGGGCTCGTTGTTCACTTAAACTTGAAGAACAATGAATTGGCGACTTGTACTGTTTGGATGCTTTGCATATATGTTTCTTAGGCTATACTGAAGCAATATATACAATCATTTCAACCGTCTACCTGTTCCATTCATTGTTCTACTTGTCGAAATTTACAAATAATTTCCTTTAAAGGATTAACAATGGGGCTCGTTGTTTACTTAATCTTGAAGAACAAAAAATTGGCGAATTGTACTGTTTGGATGCTTTGCATATATGTTTCTTAGGCTATACTGAAGCAATATATACAATGATTTCAACCGTCTACCTGTTCCATTCATTGTTCTACTTGTTGAAATTTACAAATAATTTCCTTTAAAGGATTAACAACGGGGCTCATAGTTCACTTAAACTTGAAGAACAAAAAATTGGCGAATGGTACTGTTTGGATGCTTTGCATATATGTTTCTTAGACTATATAAAAGCAATATGTATAATGATTTCAACCGTCTACCTGTTCCATTCATTGTTCTACTTGTCGAAAGTTACAAATAATTTCCGTTAAAGGATTAACAATGGGGATCGTAGTTTACTTAATCTTGAAGAACAAAAAATTGGCGAATTGTACTGTTTGGATGCTTTGCATATATGTTTCTTAGACTATGTAGAAGCAATATATACAATGATTTCAACCGTCTACCTATTCCATTCATTGTTCTACTTGTCGAAATTTACAAATAATTTCCTTTAAAGGATTAACAATGGGGCTCGTTGTTTACTTAATCTTGAAGAACAAAAAATTGGCGAATTGTACTGTTTGGATGCTTTGCATATATGTTTCTTAGGCTATACTGAAGCAATATATACAATGATTTCAACCGTCTACCTGTTCCATTCATTGTTCTACTTGTTGAAATTTACAAATAATTTCCTTTAAAGGATTAACAACGGGGCTCATAGTTCACTTAAACTTGAAGAACAAAAAATTGGCGAATGGTACTGTTTGGATGCTTTGCATATATGTTTCTTAGACTATATAAAAGCAATATGTATAATGATTTCAACCGTCTACCTGTTCCATTCATTGTTCTACTTGTCGAAAGTTACAAATAATTTCCGTTAAAGGATTAACAATGGGGATCGTAGTTTACTTAATCTTGAAGAACAAAAAATTGGCGAATTGTACTGTTTGGATGCTTTGCATATATGTTTCTTAGACTATGTAGAAGCAATATATACAATGATTTCAACCGTCTACCTATTCCATTCATTGTTCTACTTGTCGAAATTTACAAATAAATTCCTTTAAAGGATTAACAATGGGGCCCGTTGTTCACTTAAACTTGAAGAAAAATAAATTGGCGAATTGTACTGTTTGGATGCTTTGCATATATGTTTCTTAGACTATATAGAAGCAATATATAGAAAGATTTCACCCGTCTACCTGTACTATTCATTGTTCTACATGTAGAAAGTTACAAATAATTTCCATTTCATGATTATCAATGGGGCTCGTTGTTCACGTACACTTGAAGAACAAAAAATTGGCGAATGGTACTGTTTGGATGCTTTGCATATATGTTTCTTAGACTATATAGAAGCAATATATACAAAGATTTCAACCGTCTACCTGTTCCATTCATTGTTCTACTTGTCGAAAGTTACAAATAATTTCCGATAAAGGATTAACCATTGGGGCTCATTGTTCACTTAAACTTGAAGAACAAAAAATTGGCGAATTGTACTGTTTGGATGATTTGCATATATGTTTCTTAGACTATATAGAAGCAATATATACAATGATTTCAACCGTCTACCTGTTTCATTCCTTGTTCTACTTGTCGAAAGTTACAAATAATTTCCTTTAAAGGATTAACAATGGGGCTCGTTGTTCACTTAAACTTGAAGAACAATGAATTGGCGACTTGTACTGTTTGGATGCTTTGCATATATGTTTCTTAGGCTATACTGAAGCAATATATACAATCATTTCAACCGTCTACCTGTTCCATTCATTGTTCTACTTGTCGAAATTTACAAATAATTTCCTTTAAAGGATTAACAATGGGGCTCGTTGTTTACTTAATCTTGAAGAACAAAAAATTGGCGAATTGTACTGTTTGGATGCTTTGCATATATGTTTCTTAGACTATATAGAAGCAATATATACAATGATTTCAACCGTCTACCTGTTCCATTCATTGTTCTACTTGTCGAAAGTTACAAATAATTTCTGTTAAAGGATTAACAATGGGAATCGTAGTTCACTTAAACTTGAAGTACAAAAAATTGGCGAATTGTATTGTTTGGATGCTTTGCATATATGTTTCTTAGACTATATAGAAGCAATATATACAAAGATTTCAACCGTCTACCTGTTCCATTCATTGTTCTACTTGTAGAAAGTTACAAATAATTTCCATTTCGTGATTATCAATGGGGCTCGCTGTTCACTTAAACTTGAAGATCAAAAAATTAGCGATTGTTACTGTTTGGACGCTATGCATATATGTTTCTTAGACTATATAGAACCAATATATACAATGATTTCAACAGTCTACCTGTTCCATTCATTGTTCTACTTGTCGAAATTTACAAATAATTTCCTTTAAAGGATTAACAATGGGGCTCGTAGTTCACTTAAACTTGAAGAACAAAAAATTGGCGAATGGTATTGTTTGGATGCTTTGAATATATGTTTCTTAGATTATATAGAAGCAATATATACAAAGATTTCAACCGTCTACCTGTTCCATTCATTGTTCTACTTGTCGAAAATTACAAGTAATTTCCGATAAAGGATTAACCATTGGGGCTCATTGTTCACTTAAACTTGAAAAACAAAAAATTGGCGAATGGTACTGTCTGGATGCTTTACGTACATGTTTCTTAGACTATATGGAAGCAATATATACAAAGATTTCAACCGTCTACGTGTTCCAATCATTGTTCTAATTGTCGAAATTTAGAAATAATTTCCTTTAAAGGATTAACAATGGGGCTCGCTGTTCACTTAAACTTGAAGAACAAAAAATTGGCGAATGGTACTGTTTGGATGCTTTGCATATATGTTTCTTAGATTATACAGAAGCAATATATACAAAGATTTCAACCGTCTACCTGTTCCATTCATTGTTCTACTTGTAGAAAGTTACAAATAATTTCCATTTCGTGATTATCAATGGGGCTCGCTGTTCACTTAAACTTGAAGATCAAAAAATTAGCGATTGTTACTGTTTGGACGCTATGCATATATGTTTCTTAGACTATATAGAACCAATATATACAATGATTTCAACAGTCTACCTGTTCCATTCATTGTTCTACTTGTCGAAATTTACAAATAATTTCCTTTAAAGGATTAACAATGGGGCTCGTAGTTCACTTAAACTTGAAGAACAAAAAATTGGCGAATGGTATTGTTTGGATGCTTTGAATATATGTTTCTTAGATTATATAGAAGCAATATATACAAAGATTTCAACCGTCTACCTGTTCCATTCATTGTTCTACTTGTCGAAAATTACAAGTAATTTCCGATAAAGGATTAACCATTGGGGCTCATTGTTCACTTAAACTTGAAGACCAAAAAATTGGCAATTGGTACTGTTTGGATGCATTGCGTACATGTTTCTTAGACTATATGGAAGCAATATATACAAAGATTTCAACCGTCTACGTGTTCCAATCATTGTTCTACTTGTCGAAATTTACACATAATTTCCTTTAAAGGATTAACAATGGGGCTCGTTGTTCACTTAAACTTGAAGAACAATAAATTGGCGAATTGTACTGTTAGGATGCTTTGCATATATGTTTCTTAGACTATATAGAAGCAATATATACAAAGAATTCAACCGTCTACCTGTTCCATTCATTGTTCTACTTGTCGAAAGTTACAAATAATTTCCGATAAAGGATTAACCAATGGGGCTCGTTGTTCACTTAAACTTGAAGAACAAAAAATTGGCGAATGGTACTGTTTGGATGCTTTGCATATATGTTTCTTAGATTATATAGAAGCAATATATACAAAGATTTCAACCGTCTACCTGTACCATTCATTGTTCTGCTTGTCGAAAATTACAAATAATTTCCTTTAAAGGATTAACAATGGGGCTCGTAGTTCACTTAAACTTGAAGAACAAAAAATTGGCGAATGGTACTGTTTGGATGCTTTGCATATATGTTTCTTAGATTATATAGAAGCAATATATACAAAGATTTCAACCGTCTACCTGTTCCATTCATTGTTCTACTTGTCTAAATTTACAAATAATTTCCTTTAAAGGATTAACAATGGGGCTCGTAGTTCACTTAAATTTGAAGAACAAAAAATTGGCGAATTGTACTGTTTGGATGCTTTGCATATGTGTTTCTTAGACTATTTAGAAGCAATATATAGAAAGATTTCACCCGTCTACCCGTACTATTCATTGTTCTACTTGTAGAAAGTTACAAATAATTTCCTTTAAAGGATTAAAAATGGGGCTCGTAGTTCACTTAAACTTGAAGAGCAAAAAATTGGCGAATTGTACTGTTTGGACGCTTTGCATATATGTTTCTTAGATTATATAGAAGCAATATATACAAAGAATTCAACCGTCTACCTGTTCCATTCATTGTTCTACTTGTTGAAAGTTACAAATAATTTCCGATAAAGGATTAACCAATGGGGCTCGTTGTTCACTTAAACTTGAAGAACAAAAAATTGGCGAATGGTACTGTTTGGATGCTTTGCATATATGTTTCTTAGATTATATAGAAGCAATATATACAAAGATTTCAACCGTCTACCTGTACCATTCATTGTTCTGCTTGTCGAAAATTACAAATAATTTCCTTTAAAGGATTAACAATGGGGCTCGTAGTTCACTTAAACTTGAAGAACAAAAAATTGGCGAATGGTACTGTTTGGATGCTTTGCATATATGTTTCTTAGATTATATAGAAGCAATATATACAAAGATTTCAACCGTCTACCTGTTCCATTCATTGTTCTACTTGTCGAAATTTACAAATAATTTCCTTTAAAGGATTAACAATGGGGCTCGTAGTTCACTTAAACTAGAAGAACAAAAAATTGGCGAATGGTACTGTTTGGATGCTTTGCATATATGTTTCTTAGATTATATAGAAGCAATATATACAAAGATTTCAACCGTCTACCTGTTCCATTCATTGTTCTACTTGTCGAAATTTACAAATAATTTCCTTTAAAGGATTAACAATGGGGCTCGTTGTTCACTTAAACTTGAAGAACAATAAATTGGCGAATTGTACTGTTTGGATGCTTTGCATATATGTTTCTTAGACTATATAGACGCAATATATACAAGGATTTCAACCGTCTACCTGTTCCATTCATTGTTCTACTTGTCGAAAGTTACAAATAATTACCGATAAAGGATTAACCATTGGGGCTCATTGGTCACTTAAACTTGAAGAACAAAAAATTGGCGAATGGTACTGTTTGGATGCTTTGCATATATGTTTCTTAGATTATATAGAAGCAATATATACAAAGATTTCAACCGTCTACCTGTTCCATTCATTGTTCTACTTGTCTAAATTTACAAATAATTTCCTTTAAAGGATTAACAATGGGGCTCGTAGTTCACTTAAATTTGAAGAACAAAAAATTGGCGAATTGTACTGTTTGGATGCTTTGCATATGTGTTTCTTAGACTATTTAGAAGCAATATATAGAAAGATTTCACCCGTCTACCCGTACTATTCATTGTTCTACTTGTAGAAATTTACAAATAATTTCCTTTAAAGGATTAAAAATGGGGCTCGTAGTTCACTTAAACTTGAAGAGCAAAAAATTGGCGAATTGTACTGTTTGGACGCTTTGCATATATGTTTCTTAGATTATATAGAAGCAATATATACAAAGAATTCAACCGTCTACCTGTTCCATTCATTGTTCTACTTGTTGAAAGTTACAAATAATTTCCGATAAAGGATTAACCAATGGGGCTCGTTGTTCACTTAAACTTGAAGAACAAAAAATTGGCGAATGGTACTGTTTGGATGCTTTGCATATATGTTTCTTAGATTATATAGAAGCAATATATACAAAGATTTCAACCGTCTACCTGTACCATTCATTGTTCTGCTTGTCGAAAATTACAAATAATTTCCTTTAAAGGATTAACAATGGGGCTCGTAGTTCACTTAAACTTGAAGAACAAAAAATTGGCGAATGGTACTGTTTGGATGCTTTGCATATATGTTTCTTAGATTATATAGAAGCAATATATACAAAGATTTCAACCGTCTACCTGTTCCATTCATTGTTCTACTTGTCGAAATTTACAAATAATTTCCTTTAAAGGATTAACAATGGGGCTCGTAGTTCACTTAAACTAGAAGAACAAAAAATTGGCGAATGGTACTGTTTGGATGCTTTGCATATATGTTTCTTAGATTATATAGAAGCAATATATACAAAGATTTCAACCGTCTACCTGTTCCATTCATTGTTCTACTTGTCGAAATTTACAAATAATTTCCTTTAAAGGATTAACAATGGGGCTCGTTGTTCACTTAAACTTGAAGAACAATAAATTGGCGAATTGTACTGTTTGGATGCTTTGCATATATGTTTCTTAGACTATATAGACGCAATATATACAAGGATTTCAACCGTCTACCTGTTCCATTCATTGTTCTACTTGTCGAAAGTTACAAATAATTACCGATAAAGGATTAACCATTGGGGCTCATTGGTCACTTAAACTTGAAGAACAAAAAATTGGCGAATGGTACTGTTTGGAAACTTTGCGTACATGTTTCTTAGACTATATGGAAGCAATATATACAAAGATTTCAACCGTCTACGTGTTCCAATCATTGTTCTACTTGTCGAAATTTACAAATAATTTCCTTTAAAGGATTAACAATGGGGCTCGTTGTTCACTTAAACTTGAAGAACAATAAATTGGCGAATTGTACTTTTTGGATGCTTTGCATATATGTTTCTTAGACTATATAGAAGCAATATATACAAAGATTTCAACCGTCTACCTGTTCCATTCATTGTACTACTTGTCGAATGTAACAAATAATTTCCGATAAAGGATTAACCATTGGGGCTCATTGGTCACTTAAACTTGAAGAACAAAAAATTGGCGAATGGTACTGTTTGGATGCTTTGCGTACATGTTTCTTAGACTATATGGAAGCAATATATACAAAGATTTCAACCGTCTACGTGTTCCAATCATTGTTCTACTTGTCGAAATTTACAAATAATTTCCTTTAAAGGATTAATAATGGGGCTCGTAGTTCGCTTAAACTTGAAGAGCAAAAAATTGGCGAATTGTACTGTTTGGATGCTTTGCATATATGTTTCTTAGACTATATAGAAGCAATATATAGAAGGATTTCCTGCGTCTACCTGTTCCATTCATTGTTCTACTTGTAGAAAATTACAATTAATTTCCGTTAAAGTATTAACAATGGGGCTCGTAGTTCACATAAACTTGAAGAACAAAAAATTGGCGAATGGTACTGTTTGGATGCTTTGCATATATGTTTCTTAGACTATGTAGAAGCAATATATATAATGATTTCAACCGTCTACCTGTTCCATTCATTGTTCTACTTGTCGCAAGTTACAAATAATTTCCGTTAAAGTTTTAACAATGGGGCTCGCTGATCACTTAAACTTGAAGATCAAAAAATTGGCGATTGTTACTGTTTGGATGCTTTGCATATATGTTTCTTAGATTATATAGAAGCAATATATACAAAGATTTCAACCGTCTACCTGTACCATTCATTGTTCTGCTTGTCGAAAATTACAAATAATTTCCTTTAAAGGATTAACAATGGGGCTCGTAGTTCACTTAAACTTGAAGAACAAAAAATTGGCGAATGGTACTGTTTGGATGCTTTGCATATATGTTTCTTAGATTATATAGAAGCAATATATACAAAGATTTCAATCGTCTACCTGTTCCATTCATTGTTCTACTTGTCTAAATTTACAAATAATTTCCTTTAAAGGATTAACAATGGGGCTCGTAGTTCACTTAAATTTGAAGAACAAAAAATTGGCGAATTGTACTGTTTGGATGCTTTGCATATGTGTTTCTTAGACTATTTAGATGCAATATATAGAAAGATTTCACCCGTCTACCCGTACTATTCATTGTTCTACTTGTAGAAAGTTACAAATAATTTCCTTTAAAGGATTAAAAATGGGGCTCGTAGTTCACTTAAACTTGAAGAGCAAAAAATTGGCGAATTGTACTGTTTGGACGCTTTGCATATATGTTTCTTAGATTATATAGAAGCAATATATACAAAGAATTCAACCGTCTACCTGTTCCATTCATTGTTCTACTTGTTGAAAGTTACAAATAATTTCCGATAAAGGATTAACCAATGGGGCTCGTTGTTCACTTAAACTTGAAGAACAAAAAATTGGCGAATGGTACTGTTTGGATGCTTTGCATATATGTTTCTTAGATTATATAGAAGCAATATATACAAAGATTTCAACCGTCTACCTGTACCATTCATTGTTCTGCTTGTCGAAAATTACAAATAATTTCCTTTAAAGGATTAACAATGGGGCTCGTAGTTCACTTAAACTTGAAGAACAAAAAATTGGCGAATGGTACTGTTTGGATGCTTTGCAAATATGTTTCTTAGATTATATAGAAGCAATATATACAAAGATTTCAACCGTCTACCTGTTCCATTCATTGTTCTACTTGTCGAAATTTACAAATAATTTCCTTTAAAGGATTAACAATGGGGCTCGTAGTTCACTTAAACTAGAAGAACAAAAAATTGGCGAATGGTACTGTTTGGATGCTTTGCATATATGTTTCTTAGATTATATAGAAGCAATATATACAAAGATTTCAACCGTCTACCTGTTCCATTCATTGTTCTACTTGTCGAAATTTACAAATAATTTCCTTTAAAGGATTAACAATGGGGCTCGTTGTTCACTTAAACTTGAAGAACAATAAATTGGCGAATTGTACTGTTTGGATGCTTTGCATATATGTTTCTTAGACTATATAGACGCAATATATACAAGGATTTCAACCGTCTACCTGTTCCATTCATTGTTCTACTTGTCGAAAGTTACAAATAATTACCGATAAAGGATTAACCATTGGGGCTCATTGGTCACTTAAACTTGAAGAACAAAAAATTGGCGAATGGTACTGTTTGGAAACTTTGCGTACATGTTTCTTAGACTATATGGAAGCAATATATACAAAGATTTCAACCGTCTACGTGTTCCAAACATTGTTCTACTTGTCGAAATTTACAAATAATTTCCTTTAAAGGATTAACAATGGGGCTCGTTGTTCACTTAAACTTGAAGAACAATAAATTGGCGAATTGTACTTTTTGGATGCTTTGCATATATGTTTCTTAGACTATATAGAAGCAATATATACAAAGATTTCAACCGTCTACCTGTTCCATTCATTGTACTACTTGTCGAATGTAACAAATAATTTCCGATAAAGGATTAACCATTGGGGCTCATTGGTCACTTAAACTTGAAGAACAAAAAATTGGCGAATGGTACTGTTTGGATGCTTTGCGTACATGTTTCTTAGACTATATGGAAGCAATATATACAAAGATTTCAACCGTCTACGTGTTCCAATCATTGTTCTACTTGTCGAAATTTACAAATAATTTCCTTTAAAGGATTAATAATGGGGCTCGTAGTTCGCTTAAACTTGAAGAGCAAAAAATTGGCGAATTGTACTGTTTGGATGCTTTGCATATATGTTTCTTAGACTATATAGAAGCAATATATAGAAGGATTTCCTGCGTCTACCTGTTCCATTCATTGTTCTACTTGTAGAAAATTACAATTAATTTCCGTTAAAGTATTAACAATGGGGCTCGTAGTTCACATAAACTTGAAGAACAAAAAATTGGCGAATGGTACTGTTTGGATGCTTTGCATATATGTTTCTTAGACTATGTAGAAGCAATATATATAATGATTTCAACCGTCTACCTGTTCCATTCATTGTTCTACTTGTCGCAAGTTACAAATAATTTCCGTTAAAGTTTTAACAATGGGGCTCGCTGATCACTTAAACTTGAAGATCAAAAAATTGGCGATTGTTACTGTTTAGATGCTTTGCATATATGTTTCTTAGATTATATAGAAGCAATATATACAAAGATTTCAACCGTCTACCTGTTCCATTCATTGTTCTACTTGTCGAAAGTTACAAATAATTACCGATAAAGTATTAACAATGGGGCTCGTAGTTCACTTAAACTTGAAGATCAAATAATTGGCGAATTGTACTGTTTTGATGCTTTGCATATTTGTTTCTTAGTCTATATAGACGCAATATATACAAGGATTTCAACCGTCTACCTGTTCCATTCATTGTTCTACTTGTCGAATGTTACAAATAATTACCGATAAAGGATTAACCATTGGGGTTCATTGTTCACTTAAACTTGAAGAGCAAAAAATTGGCGAATTGTACTGTTTGGACGCTATGCATATATGTTTCTTAGACTATATAGAAGCAATATATACAATGATTTCAACCGTCTACCTATTTCATTCATTGTTCTACTTGCCGAAATTTACAAATAATTTCCTTTAAAGGATTAACAATGGGGCTCGTAGTTCACTTAAACTTGAAGAACAAAAAATTGGCGAATGGTACTGTTTGGATGCTTTGCATATATGTTTCTTAGATTATATAGAAGCAATATATACAAAGATTTCATCCGTTTACCTGTTCCATTCATTGTTCTACTTGTCGAAATTTACAAATAATTTCGTTTAATGGATTAACAATGGGGCTCGTTGTTCACTTAATCTTGAAGAACAATGAATTGGCGAATGGTACTGTTTGGATGCTTTGCATATATGTTTCTTAGACTATATAGAAGCAATATATACAATGATTTCAACCGTCTACCTATTCCATTCATTGTTCTATTTGCCGAAATTTACAAATAAATTCCTTTAAAGGATTAACAATGGGGCTCGTAGTTCACTTAAACTTGAAGAACAAAAAATTGGCGAATGGTACTGTTTGGATGCTTTGCATATATGTTTCTTAGATTATATAGAAGCAATATATACAAAGATTTCATCCGTTTACCTGTTCCATTCATTGTTCTACTTGTCGAAATTTACAAATAATTTCCTTTAATGGATTAACAATGGGGCTCGTTGTTCACTTAAACTTGAAGAACAATGAATTGGCGAATGGTACTGTTTGGATGCTTTGCATATATGTTTCTTAGACTATATAGAAGCAATATATACAATGATTTCAACCGTCTACCTGTTCCATTCATTGTTCTACTTGTCGAAATTTACAAATAATTTCCTTTAAAGGATTAACAATGGGGCTCGTAGTTCACTTAAACTTGAAGAACAAAAAATTGGCGAATGGTGCTGTTTGGATGCTTTGCATATATGTTTCTTAGACTATATGGAAGCAATATATACAAAGATTTCAACCGTCTACGTGTTCCAATCATTGTTCTAATTGTCGAAATTTAGAAATAATTTCCTTTAAAGGATTAACAATGGGGCTCGCTGTTCACTTAAACTTGAAGAACAATAAATTGGCGAATTGTACTGTTTGGATGCTTTGCATATATGTTTCTTAGACTATATAGAAGCAATATATACAAACATTTCATACCGTCTACCTGTTCTATTCATTGTTCTACTTGTAAAAAGTTACAAATAATTTCCGTTTCATGATTATCAATGGGGCTCGTTGTTCACTTAAACTTGAAGAACAAAAAATTGGCGAATGGTACTGTTTGGATGCTTTGCATATATGTTTCTTAGATTATATAGAAGCAATATATACAAAGATTTCAACCGTCTACCTGTACCATTCATTGTTCTGCTTGTCGAAACTTACAAATAATTTCCTTTAAAGGATTAACAATTGGGCTCGCTGTTCACTTAAACTTGAAGATCAAAAAATTGGCGATTGTTACTGTTTAGATGCTTTGCATATAGGTTTCGTAGACTTTATAGAAGCAACATATACAAAGATTCCAACCGTCTACCTGTTCTATTCATTGTTCTACTTGTCGAAAATTACAAATAATTTCCGATAAAGGATTAACCATTGGGGCTCATTGTTCACTTAAACTTGAAGACCAAAAAATTGGCAATTGGTACTGTTTGGATGCTTTGCGTACATGTTTCTTAGACTATATGGAAGCAATATATACAAAGATTTCAACCGTCTACGTGTTCCAATCATTGTTCTACTTGTCGAAATTTACAAATAATTTCCTTTAAAGGATTAACAATGGGGCTCGTTGTTCACTTAAACTTGAAGAACAATAAATTGGCGAATTGTACTGTTAGGATGCTTTGCATATATGTTTCTTAGACTATATAGAAGCAATATATACAAAGAATTCAACCGTCTACCTGTTTCATTCATTGTTCTACTTGTCGAAAGTTACAAATAATTTCCGATGAAGGATTAACCAATGGGGCTCGTTGTTCACTTAAACTTGAAGAACAAAAAATTGGCGAATGGTACTGTTTGGATGCTTTGCATATATGTTTCTTAGATTATATAGAAGCAATATATACAAAGATTTCAACCGTCTACCTGTACCATTCATTGTTCTGCTTGTCGAAAATTACAAATAATTTCCTTTAAAGGATTAACCATTGGGGCTCATTGGTCACTTAAACTTGAAGAACAAAAAATTGGCGAATGGTACTGTTTGGATGCTTTGCATATATGTTTCTTAGACTATATGGAAGCAATATATACAAAGATTTCAACCGTCTACGTGTTCCATTCATTGTTCTACTTGTCGAAAGTTACAATTAATTTCCGTTAAAGTATTAACAATGGGGCTCGTAGTTCACATAAACTTGAAGAACAAAAAATTGGCGAATGGTACTGTTTGGATGCTTTGCATATATGTTTCTTAGACTATGTAGAAGCAATATATATAATGATTTCAACCGTCTACCTGTTCCATTCATTGTTCTACTTGTCGCAAGTTACAAATAATTTCCGTTAAAGTTTTAACAATGGGGCTCGCTGATCACTTAAACTTGAAGATCAAAAAATTGGCGATTGTTACTGTTTAGATGCTTTGCATATATGTTTCTTAGATTATATAGAAGCAATATATACAAAGATTTCAACCGTCTACCTGTTCCATTCACTGTTCTACTTGTTGAAAGTTACAAATAATTTCCGATAAAGGATTAACCAATGGGGCTCGTTGTTCACTTAAACTTGAAGAACAAAAAATTGGCGAATGGTACTGTTTGGATGCTTTGCATATATGTTTCTTAGATTATATAGAAGCAATATATACATAGATTTCAACCGTCTACCTGTACCATTCATTGTTCTGCTTGTCGAAAATTACAAATAATTTCCTTTAAAGGATTAACAATGGGGCTCGTAGTTCACTTAAACTTGAAGAACAAAAAATTGGCGAATGGTACTGTTTGGATGCTTTGCATATATGTTTCTTAGATTATATAGAAGCAATATATACAAAGATTTCAACCGTCTACCTGTTCCATTCATTGTTCTACTTGTCGAAATTTACAAATAATTTCCTTTAAAGGATTAACAATGGGGCTCGTAGTTCACTTAAACTTGAAGAACAAAAAATTGGCGAATGGTACTGTTTGGATGCTTTGCATATATGTTTCTTAGATTATATAGAAGCAATATATACAAAGATTTCAACCGTCTACCTGTTCCATTCATTGTTCTACTTGTCGAAATTTACAAATAATTTCCTTTAAAGGATTAACAATGTGGCTCGTTGTTCACTTAAACTTGAAGAACAATAAATTGGCGAATTGTACTGTTTGGATGCTTTGCATATATGTTTCTTAGACTATATAGACGCAATATATACAAGGATTTCAACCGTCTACCTGTTCCATTCATTG
The DNA here is from genome assembly GCA_963989415.1 of Cerceris ruficornis. Lineage (NCBI taxonomy): Eukaryota > Metazoa > Arthropoda > Insecta > Hymenoptera > Crabronidae > Cerceris > Cerceris ruficornis. Next base: position 22,390 of record CAXDIW010000415.1, read on the forward strand.
TTCTACTTGTCGAAAGTTACAAATAATTACCGATAAAGGATTAACCATTGGGGCTCATTGGTCACTTAAACTTGAAGAACAAAAAATTGGCGAATGGTACTGTTTGGAAACTTTGCGTACATGTTTCTTAGACTATATGGAAGCAATATATACAAAGATTTCAACCGTCTACGTGTTCCAATCATTGTTCTACTTGTCGAAATTTACAAACAATTTCCTTTAAAGGATTAAAAATGGGGCTCGTTGTTCACTTAAACTTGAAGAACAATAAATTGGCGAATTGTACTTTTTGGATGCTTTGCATATATGTTTCTTAGACTATATAGAAGCAATATATACAAAGATTTCAACCGTCTACCTGTTCCATTCATTGTACTACTTGTCGAATGTAACAAATAATTTCCGATAAAGGATTAACCATTGGGGCTCATTGTTCACTTAAACTTGAAGAGCAAAAAATTGGCGAATTGTACTGTTTGGACGCTATGCATATATGTTTCTTAGACTATATAGAAGCAATATATACAATGATTTCAACCGTCTACCTATTCCATTCATTGTTCTACTTGCCGAAATTTACAAATAATTTCCTTTAAAGGATTAACAATGGGGCTCGTAGTTCACTTAAACTTGAAGAACAAAAAATTGGCGAATGGTACTGTTTGGATGCTTTGCATATATGTTTCTTAGATTATATAGAAGCAATATATACAAAGATTTCATCCGTTTACCTGTTCCATTCATTGTTCTACTTGTCGAAATTTACAAATAATTTCCTTTAATGGATTAACAATGGGGCTCGTTGTTCACTTAAACTTGAAGAACAATGAATTGGCGAATGGTACTGTTTGGATGCTTTGCATATATGTTTCTTAGACTATATAGAAGCAATATATACAATGATTTCAACCGTCTACCTATTCCATTCATTATTCTATTTGCCGAAATTTACAAATAAATTCCTTTAAAGGATTAACAATGGGGCTCGTAGTTCACTTAAACTTGAAGAACAAAAAATTGGCGAATGGTACTGTTTGGATGCTTTGCATATATGTTTCTTAGATTATATAGAAGCAATATATACAAAGATTTCATCCGTTTACCTGTTCCATTCATTGTTCTACTTGTCGAAATTTACAAATAATTTCCTTTAATGGATTAACAATGGGGCTCGTTGTTCACTTAAACTTGAAGAACAATGAATTGGCGAATGGTACTGTTTGGATGCTTTGCATATATGTTTCTTAGACTATATAGAAGCAATATATACATTGATTTCAACCGTCTACCTGTTCCATTCATTGTTCTACTTGTCGAATGTTACAAATAATTACCGATAAAGGATTAACCATTGGGGCTCATTGTTCACTTAAACTTGAAGAGCAAAAAATTGGCGAATTGTACTGTTTGGACGCTATGCATATATGTTTCTTAGACTATATAGAAGCAATATATACAAAGATTTCAACCGTCTACCTGTTCCATTCATTGTTCTACTTGTCGAAAGTTACAAATAATTACCGATAAAGTATTAACAATGGGGCTCGTAGTTCACTTAAACTTGAAGACCAAATAATTGGCGAATTGTACTGTTTGGACGCTTTGCATATATGTTTTTTAGACTATACAGAAGCAATATATACAATGATTTCAACAGTCTACCTGTTCCATTCATTGTTCTACTTGTCGAAATTTACAAATAATTTCCTTTAAAGGATTAACAATGGGGCTCGTTGTTCACTTAAACTTGAAGAACAATAAATTGGCGAATTGTACTGTTTTGATGCTTTGCATATATGTTTCTTAGACTATTTAGAAGCAATATATTGAAAGATTTCACCCGTCTACCTGTTCTATTCATTGTTCTAATTGTAGAAAGTTACAAATAATTTCCGTTTCATGATTATCAATGGGGCTCGTTGTTCACTTAATCTTGAAGAACAAAAAATTGGCGAATGGTACTGTTTGGATGCTTTGCATATATGTTTCTTAGATTATATAGAAGCAATATATACAAAGATTTCAACCGTCTACCTGTTCCATTCATTGTTCTACTTGTCGAAATTTACAAATAATTTCCTTTAAAGGATTAACAATGGGGCTCGTAGTTCACTTAAACTTGAAGAACAAAAAATTGGCGAATGGTACTGTTTGGATGCTTTGCATATATGTTTCTTAGATTATATAGAAGCAATATATACAAAGATTTCAACCGTCTACCTGTTCCATTCATTGTTCTACTTGTCGAAATTTACAAATAATTTCCGTTAAAGGATTAACAATGGGGCTCGTAGTTCACTTAAACTTGAAGAACAAAAAATTGGCGAATTGTACTGTTTGGATGCTTTGCATATTTGTTTCGTAGACTATATAGAAGCAATATATACAATGATTTCAACCGTCTACATGATCCATTCATTGTTCTACTTGTCGAAATTTACAAATAATTTCCTTTAAAGGATTAACAATGGGGCTCGTAGTTCACTTAAACATGAAGATGAAATAATTGGCGAAGTGTACTGTTTGGATGCTTTGCATATATGTTTCTTAGACTATATAGACGCAATATATACAAGGATTTCAACCGTCTACCAGTTCCATTCATTGTTCTACTTGTCGAAAGTCACAAGTAATTTCTGATAAAGGATTAACCATTGGGGCTCATTGTTCACTTAAACTTGAAGAACAAAAAATTGGCGAATGGTACTGTTTGGATGCTTTGCGTACATGTTTCTTAGACTATATGGAAGCAATATATACAAAGATTTCAACCGTCTACGTGTTCCAATCATTGTTCTACTTGTAGAAAGTTACAATTAATTTCCGTTAAAGGATTAACAATGGGGATCGTAGTTTACTTAAACTTGAAGAACAAAAAATTGGCGAATTGTACTGTTTGGATGCTTTGCATATATGTTTCTTAGACTATATAGAAGCAATATATACAATGATTTCAACAGTCTACCTGTTCCATTCATTGTTCTACTTGTCGAAATTTACAAATAATTTCCTTTAAAGGATTAACAATGGGGCTCGTAGTTCACTTAAACTTGAAGAACAAAAAATTGGCGAATGGTGCTGTTTGGATGCTTTGCATATATGTTTCTTAGACTATATAGAAGCAATATATACAAAGATTTCAACCGTCTACCTGTTCCATTCATTGTTCTACTTGTCGAAATTTACAAATAATTTCCTTCAAAGGATTAGCAATGGGGCTCGTAGTTCACTTAAACTTGAAGAGCAAAAAATTGGCGAATTGTACTGTTTGTACGCTATGCATATATGTTTCTTAGACTATATAGAAGCAATATATACAATGATTTCAACCGTCTACCTATTCCATTCATTGTTCTACTTGTAGAAAGTCACAAATAATTTCCATTTCATGATTATCAATGGGGCTCGCTGTTCAGTTAAACTTAAAGATCAAAAAATTGGCGATTGTTACTGTTTAGATGCTTTGCATATAGGTTTCATAGACTATATAGAAGCAACATATACAAAGATTTCAACCGTCTACCTGTTCTATTCATTGTTCTGCTTGTAGAAAGTTACAAATAATTTCCGTTTCATGATTATCAATGGGGCTCGTTGTTCACTTAAACTTGAAGAACAAAAAATTGGCGAATGGTACTGTTTGGATGCTTTGCATATATGTTTCTTAGATTATATAGAAGCAATATATACAAAGATTTCAACCGTCTACCTGTTCCATTCATTGTTCTACTTGTCGAAAATTACAAATAATTTCCGATAAAGGATTACCCATTGGGGCTCATTCTTCACTTAAACTTGAACAACAAAAAATTGGCGAATGATACTGTTTGGATGCTTTGCGTACATGTTTCTTAGACTATATAGAAGCAATATATACAAAGATTTCAACCGTCTACCTGTTCCATTCATTGTTCTACTTGTCGAAAGTTACAAATAATTACCGATAAAGTATTAACAATGGGGCTCGTAGTTCACTTAAACTTGAAGACCAAATAATTGGCGAATTGTACTGTTTGGACGCTTTGCATATATGTTTTTTAGACTATACAGAAGCAATATGTACAATGATTTCAACAGTCTACCTGTTCCATTCATTGTTCTACTTGTCGAAATTTACAAATAATTTCCTTTAAAGGATTAACAATGGGGCTCGTTGTTCACTTAAACTTGAAGAACAATAAATTGGCGAATTGTACTGTTTTGATGCTTTGCATATATGTTTCTTAGACTATTTAGAAGCAATATATTGAAAGATTTCACCCGTCTACCTGTTCTATTCATTGTTCTAATTGTAGAAAGTTACAAATAATTTCCGTTCCATGATTATCAATGGGGCTCGTTGTTCACTTAATCTTGAAGAACAAAAAATTGGCGAATGGTACTGTTTGGATGCTTTGCATATATGTTTCTTAGATTATATAGAAGCAATATATACAAAGATTTCAACCGTCTACCTGTTCCATTCATTGTTCTACTTGTCGAAATTTACAAATAATTTCCATTAAAGTATTAACAATGGGGCTCGTAGTTCACTTAAACTTGAAGAACAAAAAATTGGCGAATGGTACTGTTTGGATGCTTTGCATATATGTTTCTTAGACTATATAGAAGCAATATATACAAAGATTTCAACCGTCTACCTGTTCCATTCATTGTACTACTTGTCGAATGTAACAAATAATTTCCGATAAAGGATTAACCATTGGGGCTCATTGGTCACTTAAACTTGAAGAACAAAAAATTGGCGAATGGTACTGTTTGGAAACTTTGCGTACATGTTTCTTAGACTATATGGAAGCAATATATACAAAGATTTCAACCGTCTACGTGTTCCAATCATTGTTCTACTTGTCGAAATTTACAAATAATTTCCTTTAAAGGATTAACAATGGGGCTCGTAGTTCGCTTAAACTTGAAGAGCCAAAAATTGGCGAATTGTACTGTTTGGATGCTTTGCATATATGTTTCTTAGACTATATAGAAGCAATATATAGAAGGATTTCCTCCGTCTAAATGTTCCATTCATTGTTCTACTTGTAGAAAATTACAATTAATTTCCGTTAAAGTATTAACAATGGGGCTCGTAGTTCACATAAACTTGAAGAACAAAAAATTGGCGAATGGTACTGTTTGGATGCTTTGCATATATGTTTCTTAGACTATGTAGAAGCAATATATATAATGATTTCAACCGTCTACCTGTTCCATTCATTGTTCTACTTGTCGCAAGGTACAAATAATTTCCGTTAAAGTTTTAACAATGGGGCTCGCTGATCACTTAAACTTGAAGATCAAAAAATTGGCGATTGTTACTGCTTAGATGCTTTGCATATATGTTTCTTAGATTATATAGGAGCAATATATACAAAGATTTCAACCGTCTACCTGTTCCATTCATTGTTCTACTTGTCGAAAGTTACAAATAATTACCGATAAAGTATTAACAATGGGGCTCGTAGTTCACTTAAACTTGAAGATCAAATAATTGGCGAATTGTACTGTTTTGATGCTTTGCATATATGTTTCTTAGACTATATAGACGCAATATATACAAGGATTTCAACCGTCTACCTGTTCCATTCATTGTCCTACTTGTCGAATGTTACAAATAATTACCGATAAAGGATTAACCATTGGGGCTCATTGTTCACTTAAACTTGAAGAGCAAAAAATTGGCGAATTGTACTGTTTGGACGCTATGCATATATGTTTCTTAGACTATATAGAAGCAATATATACAATGATTTCAACCGTCTACCTATTCCATTCATTGTTCTACTTGCCGAAATTTACAAATAATTTCCTTTAAAGGATTAACAATGGGGCTCGTAGTTCACTTAAACTTGAAGAACAATAAATTGGCGAATTGTACTGTTTTGATGCTTTGCATATATGTTTCTTAGACTATATAGACGCAATATATACAAGGATTTCAACAGTCTACCTGTTCCATTCATTGTTCTACTTGTCGAAATTTACAAATAATTTCCTTTAAAGGATTAACAATGGGGCTCGTTGTTCACTTAAACTTGATGAACAATAAATTGGCGAATTGTACTGTTTTGATGCTTTGCATATATGTTTCTTAGACTATTTAGAAGCAATATATTAAAAGATTTCACCCGTCTACCTGTTCTATTCATTGTTCTAATTGTAGAAAGTTACAAATAATTTCCGTTTCATGATTATCAATGGGGCTCGTTGTTCACTTAATCTTGAAGAACAAAAAATTGGCGAATGGTACTGTTTGGATGCTTTGCATATATGTTTCTTAGATTATATAGAAGCAATATATACAAAGATTTCAACCGTCTACCTGTTCCATTCATTGTTCTACTTGTCGAAATTTACAAATAATTTCCTTTAAAGGATTAACAATGGGGCTCGTAGTTCACTTAAACTTGAAGAACAAAAAATTGGCGAATGGTACTGTTTGGATGCTTTGCATATATGTTTCTTAGACTATATAGAAGCAATATATACAAAGATTTCAACCGTCTACCTGTTCCATTCATTGTACTACTTGTCGAATGTAACAAATAATTTCCGATAAAGGATTAACCATTGGGGCTCATTGGTCACTTAAACTTGAAGAACAAAAAATTGGCGAATGGTACTGTTTGGAAACTTTGCGTACATGTTTCTTAAACTATATGGAAGCAATATATACAAAGATTTCAACCGTCTACGTGTTCCAATCATTGTTCTACTTGTCGAAATTTACAAATAATTTCCTTTAAAGGATTAACAATGGGGCTCGTAGTTCGCTTAAACTTGAAGAGCCAAAAATTGGCGAATTGTACTGTTTGGATGCTTTGCATATATGTTTCTTAGACTATATAGAAGCAATATATAGAAGGATTTCCTCCGTCTACCTGTTCCATTCATTGTTCTACTTGTAGAAAATTACAATTAATTTCCGTTAAAGTATTAACAATGGGGCTCGTAGTTCACATAAACTTGAAGAACAAAAAATTGGCGAATGGTACTGTTTGGATGCTTTGCATATATGTTTCTTAGACTATGTAGAAGCAATATATATAATGATTTCAACCGTCTACCTGTTCCATTCATTGTTCTACTTGTCGCAAGGTACAAATAATTTCCGTTAAAGTTTTAACAATGGGGCTCGCTGATCACTTAAACTTGAAGATCAAAAAATTGGCGATTGTTACTGCTTAGATGCTTTGCATATATGTTTCTTAGATTATATAGGAGCAATATATACAAAGATTTCAACCGTCTAACTGTTCCATTCATTGTTCTACTTGTCGAAAGTTACAAATAATTACCGATAAAGTATTAACAATGGGGCTCGTAGTTCACTTAAACTTGAAGATCAAATAATTGGCGAATTGTACTGTTTGGACGCTATGCATATATGTTTCTTAGACTATATAGAAGCAATATATACAATGATTTCAACCGTCTACCTATTCCATTCATTGTTCTACTTGCCGAAATTTACAAATAATTTCCTTTAAAGGATTAACAATGGGGCTCGTAGTTCACTTAAACTTGAAGAACAATAAATTGGCGAATTGTACTGTTTTGATGCTTTGCATATATGTTTCTTAGACTATATAGACGCAATATATACAAGGATTTCAACCGTCTACCTGTTCCATTCATTGTTCTACTCGTCGAAAGTTACAAATAATTACCGATAAAGGATTAACCATTGGGGCTCATTGTTCACTTAAACTTGAAGAACAAAAAATTGGCGAGTTGTACTGTTTGGATGCTTTGCATATATGTTTCTTAGACTATATGGAAGCAATATATACAATGATTTCAACCGTCTACCTATTCCATTCATTGTTCAACTTGCCGTAATTTACAAATAATTTCCTTTAAAGGATTAACAATGGGGCTCGTAGTTCACTTAAACTTGAAGAACAATAAATTGGCGAATTGTACTGTTTTGATGCTTTGCATATATGTTTCTTAGACTATATAGACGCAATATATACAAGGATTTCAACCGTCTACCTGTTCCATTCATTGTTCTACTCGTCGAAAGTTACAAATAATTACCGATAAAGGATTAACTATTGGGGCCCATTGTTCACTTAAACTTGAAGAACAAAAAATTGGCGAGTTGTACTGTTTGGATGCTTTGCATATATGTTTCTTAGACTATATAGAAGCAATATATACAATGATTTCAACCGTCTACCTATTCCATTCATTGTTCAACTTGCCGAAATTTACAAATAATTTCCTTTAAAGGATTAACAATGGGGCTCGTAGTTCACTTAAACTTGAAGAACAAAAAATTGGCGAATGGTACAGTTTGGATGCTTTGCATATATGTTTCTTAGATTATATAGAAGCAATATAAACAAAGATTTCAACCGTTTACCTGTTCCATTCATTGTTCTACTTGTCGAAATTTACAAATAATTTCCTTTAAAGGATTAACAATGGGGCTCGTTGTTCACTTAAACTTGAAGAACAAAAAATTGGCGAGTTGTACTGTTTGGATGCATTGCATATATGTTTCTTAGTCTATATAGAAGCAATATATACAATGATTTCAACCGTCTACCTATTCCATTCATTGTTCTACTTGCCGAAATTTACAAATAATTTCCGTTAAAGGATTAACAATGGGGCTCGTAGTTCACTTAAACTTGAAGAACAAAAAATTGGCGAATGGTACAGTTTGGATGCTTTGCATATATGTTTCTTAGATTATATAGAAGCAATATATACACAGATTTCAACCGTTTACCTGTTCCATTCATTGTTCTACTTGTCGAAATTTACAAATAATTTCCTTTAAAGGATTAACAATGGGGCTCGTTGTTCACTTAAACTTGAAGAATAATAAATTGGCGAATTGTACTGTTTTGATGCTTTGCATATATGTTTCTTAGACTATATAGACGCAATATATACAAGGATTTCAACCGTCTACCTGTTCCATTCATTGTTCTACTTGTCGAAAGTTACAAATAATTACCGATAAAGGATTAACCATTGGGGCTCATTGTTCACTTAAACTTGAAGAACAGAAAATTGGAGAGTTGTACTGTCTGGATGCTTTGCATATATGTTTCTTAGACTATATGGAAGCAATATATACAAAGATTTCAACCGTCTACCTGTTCCATTCATTGTTCAACTTGTCGAAAGTTACAAATAATTTCCGATAAAGGATTAACAATGGGGCTCATTGTTCACTTAAACTTGAAGATCAAATAATTGGCGAATTGTACTGTTTGGACGCTTTGCATATATGTTTCTTAGACTATATAGAAGCAATATATACAATGATTTCAACAGTCTACCTGTTCCATTCATTGTTCTACTTGCCGAAATTTACAAATAATTTCCGTTAAAGGATTAGCAATGGGGCTCGCTGTTCACTTATACTTGAAGAACAAAAAATTGGCGAATTGTACTGTTTGGACGCTTTGCATATATGTTTCTTAGACTATATAGAAGCAATATATACAATGATTTCAACAGTCTACCTGTTCCATTCATTGTTCTACTTGTCGAAATTTACAAATAATTTCCTTTAAAGGATTAACAATGGGGCTCGTAGTTCACTTAAACTTGAAGAACAAAAAATTGGCGAATGGTACTGTTTGGATGCTATGCATATATGTTTCTTAGATTATATAGACGCAATATATACAAGGGTTTCAACCGTCTACCTATTCCATTCATTGTTCAACTTGCCGTAATTTACAAATAATTTCCTTTAAAGGATTAACAATGGGGCTCGTAGTTCACTTAAACTTGAAGAACAATAAATTGGCGAATTGTACTGTTTTGATGCTTTGCATATATGTTTCTTAGACTATATAGACGCAATATATACAAGGATTTCAACCGTCTACCTGTTCCATTCATTGTTCTACTCGTCGAAAGTTACAAATAATTACCGATAAAGGATTAACCATTGGGGCCCATTGTTCACTTAAACTTGAAGAACAAAAAATTGGCGAGTTGTACTGTTTGGATGCTTTGCATATATGTTTCTTAGACTATATAGAAGCAATATATACAATGATTTCAACCGTCTACCTATTCCATTCATTGTTCAACTTGCCGAAATTTACAAATAATTTCCTTTAAAGGATTAACAATGGGGCTCGTAGTTCACTTAAACTTGAAGAACAAAAAATTGGCGAATGGTACAGTTTGGATGCTTTGCATATATGTTTCTTAGATTATATAGAAGCAATATAAACAAAGATTTCAACCGTTTACCTGTTCCATTCATTGTTCTACTTGTCGAAATTTACAAATAATTTCCTTTAAAGGATTAACAATGGGGCTCGTTGTTCACTTAAACTTGAAGAACAAAAAATTGGCGAGTTGTACTGTTTGGATGCTTTGCATATATGTTTCTTAGACTATATAGAAGCAATACATACAATGATTTCAACCGTCTACCTATTCCATTCATTGTTCTACTTGCCGAAATTTACAAATAATTTCCGTTAAAGGATTAACAATGGGGCTCGTAGTTCACTTAAACTTGAAGAACAAAAAATTGGCGAATGGTACAGTTTGGATGCTTTGCATATATGTTTCTTAGATTATATAGAAGCAATATATACACAGATTTCAACCGTTTACCTGTTCCATTCATTGTTCTACTTGTCGAAATTTACAAATAATTTCCTTTAAAGGATTAACAATGGGGCTCGTTGTTCACTTAAACTTGAAGAATAATAAATTGGCGAATTGTACTGTTTTGATGCTTTGCATATATGTTTCTTAGACTATATAGACGCAATATATACAAGGATTTCAACCGTCTACCTGTTCCATTCATTGTTCTACTTGTCGAAAGTTACAAATAATTACCGATAAAGGATTAACCATTGGGGCTCATTGTTCACTTAAACTTGAAGAACAAAAAATTGGCGAGTTGTACTGTCTGGATGCTTTGCATATATGTTTCTTAGACTATATAGAAGCAATATATACAAAGATTTCAACCGTCTACCTGTTCCATTCATTGTTCAACTTGTCGAAAGTTACAAATAATTTCCGATAAAGGATTAACAATGGGGCTCATTGTTCACTTAAACTTGAAGGACAAAAAATTGGCGAATGGTAATGTTTGGATGCTTTGCATAAATGTTTCTTAGACTATATGGAAGCAATATATACAAAGATTTCAACCGTCTACGTGTTCCAATCATTGTTCTACTTGTCGAAAATTACAAATAATTTCCGATAAAGGATTAACCATTGGGGCTCATTGTTCACTTAAACTTGAAGAACAAAAAATTGGCGAATGGTACTGTTTCGATGCTTTGTATATATGTTTCTTAGACTATATAGAAGCAATATATACAATGATTTCAACAGTCTACCTGTTCCATTCATTGTTCTACTTGTCGAAATTTACAAATAATTTCCTTTAAAGGATTAACAATGGGGCTCGTAGTTCACTTAAACTTGAAGAACAAAAAATTGGCGAATGGTACTGTTTGGATGCTTTGCATATATGTTTCTTAGACTATATAGACGCAATATATACAAGGATTTCAACCGTCTACCTGTTCCATTCATTGTTCTACTTGTCGAAAGTTACAAGTAATTTCCGATAAAGGATTAACCATTGGGGCTCATTGTTCACTTAAACTTGTAGAACAAAAAATTGGCGAATGGTACTGTTTGGATGCTTTGCGTACATGTTTCTTAGACTATATGGAAGCAATATTTACAAAGATTTCAACCGTCTACGTGTTCCAATCATTGTTCTACTTGTAGAAAGTTACAATTAATTTCCGTTAAAGGATTAACAATGGGGCTCGTAGTTCACTTAAACTTGAAGAACAAAAAATTGGCGAATTGTACTGTTTGGATGCTATGCATATATGTTTCGTAGATTATATAGAAGCAATATATACATTGATTTCAACCGTCTAACTGATCCATTCATTGTTCTACTTGTCGCAATTTACAAATAATTTCCTTTAAAGGATTAACAATGGGGCTCGTAGTTCACTTAAACTTGAAGAACCAAAAATTGGCGAATTGTACTGTTTGGATGCTTTGCATATACGTTTCTTAGACTATTTAGAAGCAATATATACAAAGATTTCAACCGTCTACCTGTACTATTCGTTGTTCTACTTGTAGAAAGTTACAAATAATTTCCATTTCATGATTATCAATGGGGCTCGCTGATCACTTAAACTTGAAGATCAAAAAATTGGCGATTGTTACTGTTTAGATGCTTTGCATATATGTTTCTTAGATTATATAGAAGCAATATATACAAAGATTTCAACCGTCTACCTGTTCCATTCATTGTTCTACTTGTCGAAAGTTACAAATAATTTCCGTTAAAGGATTAACAATGGGGCTCGTAGTTCACTTAAACTTGAAGAACAAAAAATTGGCGAATTGTACTGTTTGGATGCTATGCATATATGTTTCGTAGATTATATAGAAGCAATATATACATTGATTTCAACCGTCTAACTGATCCATTCATTGTTCTACTTGTCGCAATTTACAAATAATTTCCTTTAAAGGATTAACAATGGGGCTCGTAGTTCACTTAAACTTGAAGAACCAAAAATTGGCGAATTGTACTGTTTGGATGCTTTGCATATACGTTTCTTAGACTATTTAGAAGCACTATATACAAAGATTTCAACCGTCTACCTGTACTATTCATTGTTCTACTTGTAGAAAGTTACAAATAATTTCCATTTCATGATTATCAATGGGGCTCGCTGATCACTTAAACTTGAAGATCAAAAAATTGGCGATTGTTACTGTTTAGATGCTTTGCATATATGTTTCTTAGATTATATAGAAGCAATATATACAAAGATTTCAACCGTCTACCTGTTCCATTCATTGTTCTACTTGTCGAAAGTTACAAATAATTACCGATAAATTATTAACAATGGGGCTCGTAGTTCACTTAAACTTGAAGATCAAATAATTGGCGAATTGTACTGTTTGGACGCTTTGCAGATATGTTTCTTAGACTATACAGAAGCAATGTATACAATGATTTCAACAGTCTACCTGTTCCATTCATTGTTCTACTTGTCGAAATTTACAAATAATATCCTTTAAAGGATTAACAATGGGGCTCGTTGTTCACTTAAACTTGAAGAACAAAAAATTGGCGAATGGTACTGTTTGGATGCTTTGCATATATGTTTCTTAGACTATATAGAAGAAATATATACATTGATTTCAACCGTCTACGTGTTCCAATCATTGTTCTACTTGTAGAAAGTTACAATTAATTTCCGTTAAAGGATTAACAATGGGGCTCGTAGTTCACATAAAACTTGAAGAACAAAAAATTGGCGAATTGTACTGTTTGGATGCTTTGCATATATGTTTCGTAGATTATATAGAAGCCATATATACAATGATTTCAACCGTCTACCTGATCCATTCATCGTTCTACTTGTCGAAATTTACAAATAATATCCTTTAAAGGATTAACAATGGGGCTCGTAGTTCACTTAAACTTGAAGAACAAACAACTGGCGAATTGTACTGTTTGGATGCTTTGCATATATGTTTCTTAGACTATTTAGAAGCAATATATAGAAAGATTTCACCCGTCTACCTGTACTATTCATTGTTCTACTTGTAGAAAGTTACAAATAATTTCCATTTCATGATTATCAATGGGGCTCGCAGTTCACTTAAACTTGAAGATCAAAAAATTGGCGATTGTTACTGTTTAGATGCTTTGCATATATGTTTCTTAGACTATGTGGAAGCAATATATACAAAGATTTCAACCGTCTACGTGTTCCAATCATTGTTCTACTTGCAGAAAGTTACAATTAATTTCCGTTAAAGGATTAACAATGGGGCTCGTAGTTCACATAAAACTTGAAGAACAAAAAATTGGCGAATTGTACTGTTTGGTTGCTTTGCATATATGTTTCGTAGATTATATAGAAGCCATATATACAATGATTTCCACCGTCTACCTGATCCATTCATTGTTCTACTTGTCGAAATTTACAAATAATATCCTTTAAAGGATTAACAATGGGGCTCGTAGTTCACTTAAACTTGAAGAACAAACAATTGGCGAATTGTACTGTTTGGATGCTTTGCATATATGTTTCTTAGACTATATAGAAGCAATATATAGAAAGATTTCACCCGTCTACCTGTACTATTCATTGTTCTACTTGTAGAAAGTTACAAATAATTTCCATTTCATGATTATCAATGGGGCTCGCAGTTCACTTAAACTTGAAGATCAAAAAATTGGCGATTGTTACTGTTTAGATGCTTTGCATATACGTTTCTTAGATTATATAGAAGCAATATATACAAAGATTTCAACCGTTTACATGTTCCATTCATTGTTCTACTTGTCGAAAATTACAAATAATTTCCGATAAAGGATTAACCATTGGGGCTCATTGTTCACTTAAACTTGAAGAACAAAAAATTGGCGAATGGTACTGTTTGGATGCATTGCGTACATGTTTCTTAGACTATATGGAAGCAATATATACAAAGATTTCAACCGTCTACGTGTTCCAATCATTGTTCTACTTGTCGAAATTTACAAATAATTTCCTTTAAAGGATTAACAATGGGGCTCGTTGTTCGCTTAAACTTGAAGAACAATAAATTGGCGAATTGTACTGTTTGGATGCTTTGCATATATGTTTCTTAGACTATATAGAAGCAATATATACAAAGATTTCAACCGTCTACCTGTTCCATTCATTGTTCTACTTGTCGAAAGTTACAAATAATTTCCGATAAAGGATTAACAATGGGGCTCGTTGTTCATTTAAACTGGAAGAACAATAAATTGGCGAATTGTACTGTTTGGATGCTTTGCATATATGTTTCTTAGACTATATAGAAGCAATATATAGAAAGATTTCACCCGTCTACCTGTACTATTCATTGTTCTACTTGTAGAAAGTTACAAATAATTTCCATTTCATGATTATCAATGGGGCTCGCAGTTCACTTAAACTTGAAGATCAAAAAATTGGCGATTGTTACTGTTTAGATGCTTTGCATATACGTTTCTTAGATTATATAGAAGCAATATATACAAAGATTTCAACCGTCTACGTGTTCCAATCATTGTTCTACTTGTCGAAATTTACAAATAATTTCCTTTAAAGGATTAACAATGGGGCTCGTAGTTCACTTAAACTTGAAGATCAAATAATTGGCGCATTGTACTGTTTGGATGCTTTGCATATATGTTTCTTAGATTATATAGAAGCAATATATACATAGATTTCAACCGTCTACCTGTTCCATTCATTGTTCTACTTGTCGAAATTTACAAATAATTTCCTTTAAAGGATTAACAATGGGGCTCGTAGTTCACTTAAACTTGAAGATCAAATAATTGGCGAATTGTACTGTTTGGATGCTTTGCATATATGTTTCGTAGACTATATGGAAGCAATATATACAAAGATTTCAACCGTCTGTGTGTTCCAATCATTGTTCTACTTGTCGAAAATTACAAATAATTTCTGATAAAGGATTAACCATTGGGGCTCGTAGTTCACTTAAACTTGAAGAACAAAAAATTGGCGAATTGTACTGTTTGGATGCTTTGCATATATGTTTCTTAGACTATATAGAAGCAATATATACAATGATTTCAACAGTCTACCTGTTCCATTCATTGTTCTACTTGTCGAAATTTACAAATAATTTCCTTTAAAGGATTAACAATGGGGCTCGTAGTTCAGTTAAACTTGAAGAACAAAAATTGGCGAATTGTACTGTTTGGATGCTTTGCATATATGTTTCTTAGACTATATAGAAGCAATATATACATTGATTTCAACCGGCTACCTGTTCCATTCATTGTTCTACTTGTCGCAAGTTACAAATAATTTCCGTTAAAGTATTAACAATGGGGCTCGTAGTTCACTTAAACTTGAAGATCAAATAATTGGCGAATTGTACTGTTTGGATTCTTTGCATATATGTTTCTTAGACTATACAGAAGCAATATATACAATGATTTCAACAGGCTACCTGTTCCATTCATTGTTCTACTTGTCGAAATTTACAAATAATTTCCTGTAAAGGATTAACAATGGGGCTCGTTGTTCACTTAAACTTGAAGAACAAAAAATTGGCGAATGGTACTGTTTGGATGCTTTGCATATATGTTTCTTTGACTATATAGACGCAATATATACAAGGATTTTAACCGTCTACCTGTTCCATTCATTGTTCTACTTGTCGAAAGTTACAAATAATTACCGATAAAGGATTAACCATTTTGGCTCATTGTTCACTTAAACTTGAAGAACAAAAAATTGGCGAAGGGTACTGTTTGGATGCTTTGCGTACATGTTTCTTAGACTATATAGAAGAAATATATACATTGATTTCAACCGTCTACGTGTTCCAATCATTGTTCTACTTGTAGAAAGTTACAATTAATTTCCGTTAAAGGATTAACAATGGGGCTCGTAGTTCACATAAAACTTGAAGAACAAAAAATTGGCGAATTGTACTGTTTGGATGCTTTGCATATATGTTTCGTAGATTATATAGAAGCCATATATACAATGATTTCAACCGTCTACCTGATCCATTCATTGTTCTACTTGTCGAAATTTACAAATAATATCCTTTAAAGGATTAACAATGGGGCTCGTAGTTCACTTAAACTTGAAGAACAAACAATTGGCGAATTGTACTGTTTGGATGCTTTGCATATATGTTTCTTAGACTATTTAGAAGCAATATATAGAAAGATTTCACCCGTCTACCTGTACTATTCATTGTTCTACTTGTCGAAAGTTACAAATAATTTCCGATAACGTATTAACCATTGGGGCCCATTGTTCACTTAAACTTGAAGAACAAAAAATTGGCGAATTGTACTGTTTGGATGCTTTGCATATATGTTTCGTAGATTATATAGAAGCCATATATACAATGATTTCAACCGTCTACCTGATCCATTCATCGTTCTACTTGTCGAAATTTACAAATAATATCCTTTAAAGGATTAACAATGGGGCTCGTAGTTCACTTAAACTTGAAGAACAAACAACTGGCGAATTGTACTGTTTGGATGCTTTGCATATATGTTTCTTAGACTATTTAGAAGCAATATATAGAAAGATTTCACCCGTCTACCTGTACTATTCATTGTTCTACTTGTAGAAAGTTACAAATAATTTCCATTTCATGATTATCAATGGGGCTCGCAGTTCACTTAAACTTGAAGATCAAAAAATTGGCGATTGTTACTGTTTAGATGCTTTGCATATATGTTTCTTAGACTATATGGAAGCAATATATACAAAGATTTCAACCGTCTACGTGTTCCAATCATTGTTCTACTTGCAGAAAGTTACAATTAATTTCCGTTAAAGGATTAACAATGGGGCTCGTAGTTCACATAAAACTTGAAGAACAAAAAATTGGCGAATTGTACTGTTTGGTTGCTTTGCATATATGTTTCGTAGATTATATAGAAGCCATATATACAATGATTTCCACCGTCTACCTGATCCATTCATTGTTCTACTTGTCGAAATTTACAAATAATATCCTTTAAAGGATTAACAATGGGGCTCGTAGTTCACTTAAACTTGAAGAACAAACAATTGGCGAATTGTACTGTTTGGATGCTTTGCATATATGTTTCTTAGACTATATAGAAGCAATATATAGAAAGATTTCACCCGTCTACCTGTACTATTCATTGTTCTACTTGTAGAAAGTTACAAATAATTTCCATTTCATGATTATCAATGGGGCTCGCAGTTCACTTAAACTTGAAGATCAAAAAATTGGCGATTGTTACTGTTTAGATGATTTGCATATACGTTTCTTAGATTATATAGAAGCAATATATACAAAGATTTCAACCGTTTACATGTTCCATTCATTGTTCTACTTGTCGAAAATTACAAATAATTTCCGATAAAGGATTAACCATTGGGGCTCATTGTTCACTTAAACTTGAAGAACAAAAAATTGGCGAATGGTACTGTTTGGATGCATTGCGTACATGTTTCTTAGACTATATGGAAGCAATATATACAAAGATTTCAACCGTCTACGTGTTCCAATCATTGTTCTACTTGTCGAAATTTACAAATAATTTCCTTTAAAGGATTAACAATGGGGCTCGTTGTTCGCTTAAACTTGAAGAACAATAAATTGGCGAATTGTACTGTTTGGATGCTTTGCATATATGTTTCTTAGACTATATAGAAGCAATATATACAAAGATTTCAACCGTCTACCTGTTCCATTCATTGTTCTACTTGTCGAAAGTTACAAATAATTTCCGATAAAGGATTAACAATGGGGCTCGTTGTTCATTTAAACTGGAAGAACAATAAATTGGCGAATTGTACTGTTTGGATGCTTTGCATATATGTTTCTTAGACTATATAGAAGCAATATATACAAAGATTTCAACCGTCTACCTGTTCCATTCATTGTTCTACTTGTCGAAAGTTACAAATAATTTCCGATAAAGGATTAACAATGGGACTCATTGTTCACTTAAACTTGAAGATCAAAAAATTGGCGAATTTTACTGTTTAGATGCTTTGCATATAGGTTTGTTAGACTATATAGAAGCAACATATACAAAGATTTCAACCGTCTACCTGTTCTATTCATTGTTCTTCTTGTCGAAAGTTACAAATAATTTCCGTTTCATGATTATCAATGGGCCTCGTTGTTCACTTAAAATTGAAGAACAATAAATTGGCGAATTGTACTGTTTGGATGCTTTGCATATATGTTTCTTAGACTATATGGAAGCAATATATACAAAGATTTCAACGTCTACCAGTTCCATTCATTGTTCTACTTGTCGAAAGTTACAAATAATTTCCGATAAAGGATTAACAATGGGGCTCATTGTTCACTTAAACTTGAAGAACAAAAAATTGGCGAATGGTACTGTTTGGATGCTTTGCGTACATGTTTCTTAGACTATATGGAAGCAATATATACAATGATTTCAACCGTCTACCTATTCCATTCATTGTTCTACTTGCCGAAATTTACAAATAATTTCCTTTAAAGGATTAACAATGGGGCTCGTAGTTCACTTAAACTTGAAGAACAAAAAATTGGCAGATGGTACTGTTTGGATGTTTTGCATATATGTTTTTTAGACTATATGGAAGCAATATATACAAAGATTTCAACCGTCTACGTGTTCCAATCATTGTTCTACTTGTCGAAATTTACAAATAATTTCCTTTAAAGGATTAACAATGGGGCTCGTAGTTCACTTAAACTTGAAGAACAAAAAATTGGCGAATGGTACTGTTTGGATGCTTTGCATATAGGTTTCTTAGACTATTTAGAAGCAATATATACAATGATTTCAACAGTCTACCGGTTGCATTCATTGTTCTACTTGCCGAAATTTACAAATAATTTCCTTTAAAGGATTAACAATGGGGCTCGTAGTTCACTTAAACTTGAAGAGCAAAAAATTGGCGAATTGTACTGTTTGGACGCTTTGCATATATGTTTCTTGGACAATATAGAACCGAATATATACAATGATTTCAACCGTCTACGTGTTCCAATCATTGTTCTACTTGTCGAAATTTACAAATAATTTCCTTTAAAGGATTAACAATGGGGCTCATTGTTCACTTAAACTTGAAGAACAAAAAATTGGCGAATGGTACTGTTTGGATGCTTTGCGTACATGTTTCTTAGACTATATGGAAGCAATATATACAATGATTTCAACAGTCTACCTATTCCATTCATTGTTCTACTTGCCGAAATTTACAAATAATTTCCTTTAAAGGATTAACAATGGGGCTCGTAGTTCACTTAAACTTGAAGAACAAAAAATTGGCAGATGGTACTGTTTGGATGCTTTGAATATATGTTTCTTACATTATATAGAAGCAATATATACAAATATTTCAACCGTCTACCTGTTCCATTCATTGTTCTACTTGTCGAAAATTACAAATAATTTCCTTTAAAGGATTAACAATGGGGCTCGTAGTTCACTTAAACTTGAAGATCAAATAATTGGCGAATTGTACTGTTTGGATGCTTTGCATATATGTTTCTTAGATTATATAGAAGCAATATATACATAGATTTCAACCGTCTACCTGTTCCATTCATTGTTCTACTTGTCGAAATTTACAAATAATTTCCTTTAAAGGATTAACAATGGGGCTCGTAGTTCACTTAAACTTGAAGATCAAATAATTGGCGAATTGTACTGTTTGGATGCTTTGCATATATGTTTCGTAGACTATATGGAAGCAATATATACAAAGATTTCAACCGTCTGTGTGTTCCAATCATTGTTCTACTTGTCGAAAATTACAAATAATATCCTTTAAAGGATTAACAATGGGGCTCGTAGTTCACTTAAACTTGAAGAACAAACAACTGGCGAATTGTACTGTTTGGATGCTTTGCATATATGTTTCTTAGACTATTTAGAAGCAATATATAGAAAGATTTCACCCGTCTACCTGTACTATTCATTGTTCTACTTGTAGAAAGTTACAAATAATTTCCATTTCATGATTATCAATGGGGCTCGCAGTTCACTTAAACTTGAAGATCAAAAAATTGGCGATTGTTACTGTTTAGATGCTTTGCATTTATGTTTCTTAGACTATATAGAAGCAATATATAGAAAGATTTCACCCGTCTACCTGTACTATTCATTGTTCTACTTGTAGAAAGTTACAAATAATTTCCATTTCATGATTATCAATGGGGCTCGCTGTTCACTTAAACTTGAAGATCAAAAAATTGGCGATTGTTACTGTTTGGATGCTTTGCATATATGTTTCTTGGACAATATAGAACCGAATATATACAATGATTTCAACCGTCTACCTGTTCCATTCATTGTTCTACTTGTTGCAAGTTACAAATAATTTCCGTTAAAGTATTAACAATGGGGCTCGTAGTTCACTTAATCTTGAAGATCAAATAAGTGGCGAATTGTACTGTTTGGATGCTTTGCATATATGTTTCTTAGACTATTTAGAAGCAATATATAGAAAGATTTCACCCGTCTACCGGTACTATTCATTGTTCTACTTGTAGTAAGTTACAAATAATTTCCATTTCATGATTATCAATGGGGCTCGCTGTTCACTTAAACTTGAAGATCATAAAATTGGCGATTGTTACTGTTTAGATGCTTTGCATATAGGTTTGTTAGACTATATAGAAGCAACATATACAAAGATTTCAACCGTCTACCTGTTCTATTCATTGTTCTTCTTGTCGAAAGTTACAAATAATTTCCGTTTCATGATTATCAATGGGCCTCGTTGTTCACTTAAAATTGAAGAACAATAAATTGGCGAATTGTACTGTTTGGATGCTTTGCATATATGTTTCTTAGACTATATGGAAGCAATATATACAAAGATTTCAACGTCTACCAGTTCCATTCATTGTTCTACTTGTCGAAAGTTACAAATAATTTCCGATAAAGGATTAACAATGGGGCTCATTGTTCACTTAAACTTGAAGAACAAAAAATTGGCGAATGGTACTGTTTGGATGCTTTGCGTACATGTTTCTTAGACTATATGGAAGCAATATATACAATGATTTCAACCGTCTACCTATTCCATTCATTGTTCTACTTGCCGAAATTTACAAATAATTTCCTTTAAAGGATTAACAATGGGGCTCGTAGTTCACTTAAACTTGAAGAACAAAAAATTGGCAGATGGTACTGTTTGGATGCTTTGAATATATGTTTCTTACATTATATAGAAGCAATATATACAAATATTTCAACCGTCTACCTGTTCCATTCATTGTTCTACTTGTCGAAAATTACAAATAATTTCCTTTAAAGGATTAACAATGGGGCTCGTAGTTCACTTAAACTTGAAGATCAAATAATTGGCGAATTGTACTGTTTGGATGCTTTGCATATATGTTTCTTAGATTATATAGAAGCAATATATACATAGATTTCAACCGTCTACCTGTTCCATTCATTGTTCTACTTGTCGAAATTTACAAATAATTTCCTTTAAAGGATTAACAATGGGGCTCGTAGTTCACTTAAACTTGAAGATCAAATAATTGGCGAATTGTACTGTTTGGATGCTTTGCATATATGTTTCGTAGACTATATGGAAGCAATATATACAAAGATTTCAACCGTCTGTGTGTTCCAATCATTGTTCTACTTGTCGAAAATTACAAATAATTTCTGATAAAGGATTAACCATTGGGGCTCGTAGTTCACTTAAACTTGAAGAACAAAAAATTGGCGAATTGTACTGTTTGGATGCTTTGCATATATGTTTCTTAGACTATATAGAAGCAATATATACAATGATTTCAACAGTCTACCTGTTCCATTCATTGTTCTACTTGTCGAAATTTACAAATAATTTCCTTTAAAGGATTAACAATGGGGCTCGTAGTTCACTTAAACTTGAAGAACAAAAAATTGGCGAATTGTACTGTTTGGATGCTTTGCATATATGTTTCTTAGACTATATAGAAGCAATATATACATTGATTTCAACCGGCTACCTGTTCCATTCATTGTTCTACTTGTCGCAAGTTACAAATAATTTCCGTTAAAGTATTAACAATGGGGCTCGTAGTTCACTTAAACTTGAAGATCAAATAATTGGCGAATTGTACTGTTTGGATTCTTTGCATATATGTTTCTTAGACTATACAGAAGCAATATATACAATGATTTCAACAGGCTACCTGTTCCATTCATTGTTCTACTTGTCGAAATTTACAAATAATTTCCTTTAAAGGATTAACAATGGGGCTCGTTGTTCACTTAAACTTGAAGAACAAAAAATTGGCGAATGGTACTGTTTGGATGCTTTGCATATATGTTTCTTTGACTATATAGACGCTATATATACAAGGATTTCAACCGTCTACCTGTTCCATTCATTGTTCTACTTGTCGAAAGTTACAAATAATTACCGATAAAGGATTAACCATTGGGGCTCATTGTTCACTTAAACTTGAAGAACAAAAAATTGGCGAAGGGTACTGTTTGGATGCTTTGCGTACATGTTTCTTAGACTATATAGAAGCAATATATACAAAGATTTCAACCGCCTACGTGTTCCAATCATTGTTCTACTTGTCGAAATTTACAAATAATTTCCTTTAAAGGATTAACAAAGGGGCTCGTTGTTCACTTAAACTTGAGGAACAATAAATTGGCGAATTGTACTGTTTAGATGCTTTGCATATATGTTTCATAGACTATATAGAAGCAATATATACAAAGATTTCAACCGTCTACGTGTTCCAATAATTGTTCTACTTGTCGAAATTTACAAATAATTTCCTTTAAAGGATTAACAATGGGGCTCGTTGTTCACTTAAACTTGAAGAACAAAAAATTGGCGAATTGTACTGTTTGGATGCTTTGCATATATGTTTCTTAGACTATATAGAAGCAATATATACAATGATTTCAACCGTCTACCTGTTCCATTCATTGTTCTACTTGTCGAAAGTTACAAATAATTTCCGATAAAGGATTAACAATGGGTCTCATTGTTCACTTAAACTTGAAGAACAAAAAATTGGCGAATGGTACTGTTTGGATGCTTTGCATATATGTTTTTTAGACTATATGGAAGCAATATATACAAAGATTTCAACCGTCTACGTGTTCCAATCATTGTTCTACTTGTCGAAATTTACAAATAATTTCCTTTAAAGGATTAACAATGGGGCTCGTAGTTCACTTAAACTTGAAGAACAAAAAATTGGCGAATGGTACTGTTTGGATGCTTTGCATATAGGTTTCTTAGACTATTTAGAAGCAATATATACAATGATTTCAACAGTCTACCGGTTGCATTCATTGTTCTACTTGCCGAAATTTACAAATAATTTCCTTTAAAGGATTAACAATGGGGCTCGTAGTTCACTTAAACTTGAAGAGCAAAAAATTGGCGAATTGTACTGTTTGGACGCTTTGCATATATGTTTCTTGGACAATATAGAACCGAATATATACAATGATTTCAACCGTCTATGTGTTCCAATCATTGTTCTACTTGTCGAAATTTACAAATAATTTCCTTTAAAGGATTAACAATGGGGCTCGTAGTTCACTTAAACTTGAAGAACAAAAAATTGGCGTATTGTACTGATTGGATGCTTTGCATATATGTTTCTTAGACTATTTAGAAGCAATATATAGAAAGATTTCACCCGTCTACCTTTACTATTCATTGTTCTACTTGTTGAAAGTTACAAATAATTTCCATTTCATGATTATCAATGGGGCTCGCTGTTCACTTAAACTTGAAGATCAAAAAATTGGCGATTGATACTGTTTGGATGCTTTGCATATATGTTTCTTGGACAATATAGAACCGAATATATACAATGATTTCAACCGTCTACCTGTTCCATTCATTGTTCTACTTGTTGCAAGTTACAAATAATTTCCGTTAAAGTATTAACAATGGGGCTCGTAGTTCACTTAATCTTGAAGATCAAATAAGTGGCGAATTGTAATGTTTGGATGCTTTGCATATATGTTTCTTAGACTATTTAGAAGCAATATATAGAAAGATTTCACCCGTCTACCGGTACTATTCATTGTTCTACTTGTAGTAAGTTACAAATAATTTCCATTTCATGATTATCAATGGGGCTCGCTGTTCACTTAAACTTGAAGATCATAAAATTGGCGATTGTTACTGTTTAGATGCTTTGCATATAGGTTTGTTAGACTATATAGAAGCAACATATACAAAGATTTCAACCGTCTACCTGTTCTATTCATTGTTCTTCTTGTCGAAAGTTACAAATAATTTCCGTTTCATGATTATCAATGGGCCTCGTTGTTCACTTAAAATTGAAGAACAATAAATTGGCGAATTGTACTGTTTGGATGCTTTGCATATATGTTTCTTAGACTATATGGAAGCAATATATACAAAGATTTCAACGTCTACCAGTTCCATTCATTGTTCTACTTGTCGAAAGTTACAAATAATTTCCGATAAAGGATTAACAATGGGGCTCATTGTTCACTTAAACTTGAAGAACAAAAAATTGGCGAATGGTACTGTTTGGATGCTTTGCGTACATGTTTCTTAGACTATATGGAAGCAATATATACAATGATTTCAACCGTCTACCTATTCCATTCAGTGTTCTACTTGCCGAAATTTACAAATAATTTCCTTTAAAGGATTAACAATGGGGCTCGTAGTTCACTTAAACTTGAAGATCAAATAATTGGCGAATTGTACTGTTTGGATTCTTTGCATATATGTTTCTTAGACTATACAGAAGCAATATATACAATGATTTCAACAGGCTACCTGTTCCATTCATTGTTCTACTTGTCGAAATTTACAAATAATTTCCTTTAAAGGATTAACAATGGGGCTCGTTGTTCACTTAAACTTGAAGAACAAAAAATTGGCGAATGGTACTGTTTGGATGCTTTGCATATATGTTTCTTTGACTATATAGACGCTATATATACAAGGATTTCAACCGTCTACCTGTTCCATTCATTGTTCTACTTGTCGAAAGTTACAAATAATTACCGATAAAGGATTAACCATTGGGGCTCATTGTTCACTTAAACTTGAAGAACAAAAAATTGGCGAAGGGTACTGTTTGGATGCTTTGCGTACATGTTTCTTAGACTATATAGAAGCAATATATACAAAGATTTCAACCGCCTACGTGTTCCAATCATTGTTCTACTTGTCGAAATTTACAAATAATTTCCTTTAAAGGATTAACAATGGGGCTCGTTGTTCACTTAAACTTGAGGAACAATAAATTGGCGAATTGTACTGTTTAGATGCTTTGCATATATGTTTCATAGACTATATAGAAGCAATATATACAAAGATTTCAACCGTCTACGTGTTCCAATCATTGTTCTACTTGTCGAAATTTACAAATAATTTCCTTTAAAGGATTAACAATGGGGCTCGTTGTTCACTTAAACTTGAAGAACAAAAAATTGGCGAATTGTACTGTTTGGATGCTTTGCATATATGTTTCTTAGACTATATAGAAGCAATATATACAATGATTTCAACCGTCTACCTGTTCCATTCATTGTTCTACTTGTCGAAAGTTACAAATAATTTCCGATAAAGGATTAACAATGGGTCTCATTGTTCACTTAAACTTGAAGAACAAAAAATTGGCGAATGGTACTGTTTGGATGCTTTGCATATATGTTTTTTAGACTATATGGAAGCAATATATACAAAGATTTCAACCGTCTACGTGTTCCAATCATTGTTCTACTTGTCGAAATTTACAAATAATTTCCTTTAAAGGATTAACAATGGGGCTCGTAGTTCACTTAAACTTGAAGAACAAAAAATTGGCGAATGGTACTGTTTGGATGCTTTGCAAATAGGTTTCTTAGACTATTTAGAAGCAATATATACAATGATTTCAACAGTCTACCGGTTGCATTCATTGTTCTACTTGCCGAAATTTACAAATAATTTCCTTTAAAGGATTAACAATGGGGCTCGTAGTTCACTTAAACTTGAAGAGCAAAAAATTGGCGAATTGTACTGTTTGGACGCTTTGCATATATGTTTCTTGGACAATATAGAACCGAATATATACAATGATTTCAACCGTCTACGTGTTCCAATCATTGTTCTACTTGTCGAAATTTACAAATAATTTCCTTTAAAGGATTAACAATGGGGCTCGTAGTTCACTTAAACTTGAAGAACAAAAAATTGGCGTATTGTACTGATTGGATGCTTTGCATATATGTTTCTTAGACTATTTAGAAGCAATATATAGAAAGATTTCACCCGTCTACCTTTACTATTCATTGTTCTACTTGTTGAAAGTTACAAATAATTTCCATTTCATGATTATCAATGGGGCTCGCTGTTCACTTAAACTTGAAGATCAAAAAATTGGCGATTGTTACTGTTTGGATGCTTTGCATATATGTTTCTTGGACAATATAGAACCGAATATATACAATGATTTCAACCGTCTACCTGTTCCATTCATTGTTCTACTTGTTGCAAGTTACAAATAATTTCCGTTAAAGTATTAACAATGGGGCTCGTAGTTCACTTAATCTTGAAGATCAAATAAGTGGCGAATTGTACTGTTTGGATGCTTTGCATATATGTTTCTTAGACTATTTAGAAGCAATATATAGAAAGATTTCACCCGTCTACCGGTACTATTCATTGTTCTACTTGTAGTAAGTTACAAATAATTTCCATTTCATGATTATCAATGGGGCTCGCTGTTCACTTAAACTTGAAGATCATAAAATTGGCGATTGTTACTGTTTAGATGCTTTGCATATAGGTTTGTTAGACTATATAGAAGCAACATATACAAAGATTTCAACCGTCTACCTGTTCTATTCATTGTTCTTCTTGTCGAAAGTTACAAATAATTTCCGTTTCATGATTATCAATGGGCCTCGTTGTTCACTTAAAATTGAAGAACAATAAATTGGCGAATTGTACTGTTTGGATGCTTTGCATATATGTTTCTTAGACTATATGGAAGCAATATATACAAAGATTTCAACGTCTACCAGTTCCATTCATTGTTCTACTTGTCGAAAGTTACAAATAATTTCCGATAAAGGATTAACAATGGGGCTCATTGTTCACTTAAACTTGAAGAACAAAAAATTGGCGAATGGTACTGTTTGGATGCTTTGCGTACATGTTTCTTAGACTATATGGAAGCAATATATACAATGATTTCAACCGTCTACCTATTCCATTCATTGTTCTACTTGCCGAAATTTACAAATAATTTCCTTTAAAGGATTAACAATGGGGCTCGTAGTTCACTTAAACTTGAAGAACAAAAAATTGGCAGATGGTACTGTTTGGATGCTTTGAATATATGTTTCTTACATTATATAGAAGCAATATATACAAATATTTCAACCGTCTACCTGTTCCATTCATTGTTCTACTTGTCGAAAATTACAAATAATTTCCTTTAAAGGATTAACAATGGGGCTCGTAGTTCACTTAAACTTGAAGATCAAATAATTGGCGAATTGTACTGTTTGGATGCTTTGCATATATGTTTCTTAGATTATATAGAAGCAATATATACATAGATTTCAACCGTCTACCTGTTCCATTCATTGTTCTACTTGTCGAAATTTACAAATAATTTCCTTTAAAGGATTAACAATGGGGCTCGTAGTTCACTTAAACTTGAAGATCAAATAATTGGCGAATTGTACTGTTTGGATGCTTTGCATATATGTTTCGTAGACTATATGGAAGCAATATATACAAAGATTTCAACCGTCTGTGTGTTCCAATCATTGTTCTACTTGTCGAAAATTACAAATAATTTCTGATAAAGGATTAACCATTGGGGCTCGTAGTTCACTTAAACTTGAAGAACAAAAAATTGGCGAATTGTACTGTTTGGATGCTTTGCATATATGTTTCTTAGACTATATAGAAGCAATATATACAATGATTTCAACAGTCTACCTGTTCCATTCATTGTTCTACTTGTCGAAATTTACAAATAATTTCCTTTAAAGGATTAACAATGGGGCTCGTAGTTCACTTAAACTTGAAGAACAAAAATTGGCGAATTGTACTGTTTGGATGCTTTGCATATATGTTTCTTAGACTATATAGAAGCAATATATACATTGATTTCAACCGGCTACCTGTTCCATTCATTGTTCTACTTGTCGCAAGTTACAAATAATTTCCGTTAAAGTATTAACAATGGGGCTCGTAGTTCACTTAAACTTGAAGATCAAATAATTGGCGAATTGTACTGTTTGGATTCTTTGCATATATGTTTCTTAGACTATACAGAAGCAATATATACAATGATTTCAACAGGCTACCTGTTCCATTCATTGTTCTACTTGTCGAAATTTACAAATAATTTCCTGTAAAGGATTAACAATGGGGCTCGTTGTTCACTTAAACTTGAAGAACAAAAAATTGGCGAATGGTACTGTTTGGATGCTTTGCATATATGTTTCTTTGACTATATAGACGCAATATATACAAGGATTTTAACCGTCTACCTGTTCCATTCATTGTTCTACTTGTCGAAAGTTACAAATAATTACCGATAAAGGATTAACCATTGGGGCTCATTGTTCACTTAAACTTGAAGAACAAAAAATTGGCGAAGGGTACTGTTTGGATGCTTTGCGTACATGTTTCTTAGACTATATAGAAGCAATATATACAAAGATTTCAACCGTCTACGTGTTCCAATCATTGTTCTACTTGTCGAAATTTACAAATAATTTCCTTTAAAGGATTAACAATGGGGCTCGTTGTTCACTTAAACTTGAAGAACAATAAATTGGCGAATTGTACTGTTTGGATGCTTTGCATATATGTTTCTTAGACTATACAGAAGCAATATATACAATGATTTCAACAGTCTACCTGTTCCATTCATTGTTCTACTTGTTGAAATTTACAAATAATTTCCTTTAAAGGATTAACAATGGGGCTCGTAGTTCACTTAAACTTGAAGATCAAAAAATTGTCGAAGGGTACTGTTTGGATGCTTTGCGTACATGTTTCTTAGACTATATAGAAGCAATATATGCAAAGATTTCAACCGTCTACGTGTTCCAATCATTGTTCTACTTGTCGAAATTTACAAATAATTTCCTTTAAAGGATTAACAATGGGGCTCGTTGTTCACTTAAACTTGAAGAACAAAAAATTGGCGAATGGTACTGTTTGGATGCTTTGCATATATGTTTCTTAGACTATATAGAAGAAATATATACATTGATTTCAACCGTCTACGTGTTCCAATCATTGTTCTACTTGTAGAAAGTTACAATTAATTTCCGTTAAGGGATTAACAATGGGGCTCGTAGTTCACATAAAACTTGAAGAACAAAAAATTGGCGAATTGTACTGTTTGGATGCTTTGCATATATGTTTCGTAGATTATATAGAAGCCATATATACAATGATTTCAACCGTCTACCTGATCCATTCATTGTTCTACTTGTCGAAATTTACAAATAATATCCTTTAAAGGATTAACAATGGGGCTCGTAGTTCACTTAAACTTGAAGAACAAACAATTGGCGAATTGTACTGTTTGGATGCTTTGCATATATGTTTCTTAGACTATTTAGAAGCAATATATACAAAGATTTCAACCGTCTACCTGTTCCATTCATTGTTCTACTTGTCGAAAGTTACAAATAATTTCCGATAAAGGATTAACAATGGGGCTCGTTGTTCATTTAAACTGGAAGAACAATAAATTGGCGAATTGTACTGTTTGGATGCTTTGCATATATGTTTCTTAGACTATATAGAAGCAATATATACAAAGATTTCAACCGTCTACCTGTTCCATTCATTGTTCTACTTGTCGAAAGTTACAAATAATTTCCGATAAAGGATTAACAATGGGACTCATTGTTCACTTAAACTTGAAGATCAAAAAATTGGCGAATTGTACTGTTTGGTTGCTTTGCATATATGTTTCGTAGATTATATAGAAGCCATATATACAATGATTTCCACCGTCTACCTGATCCATTCATTGTTCTACTTGTCGAAATTTACAAATAATATCCTTTAAAGGATTAACAATGGGGCTCGTTGTTCGCTTAAACTTGAAGAACAATAAATTGGCGAATTGTACTGTTTGGATGCTTTGCATATATGTTTCTTAGACTATATAGAAGCAATATATACAAAGATTTCAACCGTCTACCTGTTCCATTCATTGTTCTACTTGTCGAAAGTTACAAATAATTTCCGATAAAGGATTAACAATGGGGCTCGTTGTTCATTTAAACTGGAAGAACAATAAATTGGCGAATTGTACTGTTTGGATGCTTTGCATATATGTTTCTTAGACTATATGGAAGCAATATATACAAAGATTTCAACCGTCTACGTGTTCCAATCATTGTTCTACTTGTCGAAATTTACAAATAATTTCCTTTAAAGGATTAACAATGGGGCTCGTAGTTCACTTAAACTTGAAGAACAAAAAATTGGCGAATGGTACTGTTTGGATGCTTTGCATATAGGTTTCTTAGACTATTTAGAAGCAATATATACAATGATTTCAACAGTCTACCGGTTGCATTCATTGTTCTACTTGCCGAAATTTACAAATAATTTCCTTTAAAGGATTAACAATGGGGCTCGTAGTTCACTTAAACTTGAAGAGCAAAAAATTGGCGAATTGTACTGTTTGGACGCTTTGCATATATGTTTCTTGGACAATATAGAACCGAATATATACAATGATTTCAACCGTCTACGTGTTCCAATCATTGTTCTACTTGTCGAAATTTACAAATAATTTCCTTTAAAGGATTAACAATGGGGCTCATTGTTCACTTAAACTTGAAGAACAAAAAATTGGCGAATGGTACTGTTTGGATGCTTTGCGTACATGTTTCTTAGACTATATGGAAGCAATATATACAATGATTTCAACAGTCTACCTATTCCATTCATTGTTCTACTTGCCGAAATTTACAAATAATTTCCTTTAAAGGATTAACAATGGGGCTCGTAGTTCACTTAAACTTGAAGAACAAAAAATTGGCAGATGGTACTGTTTGGATGCTTTGAATATATGTTTCTTACATTATATAGAAGCAATATATACAAATATTTCAACCGTCTACCTGTTCCATTCATTGTTCTACTTGTCGAAAATTACAAATCATTTCCTTTAAAGGATTAACAATGGGGCTCGTAGTTCACTTAAACTTGAAGATCAAATAATTGGCGAATTGTACTGTTTGGATGCTTTGCATATATGTTTCTTAGATTATATAGAAGCAATATATACATAGATTTCAACCGTCTACCTGTTCCATTCATTGTTCTACTTGTCGAAATTTACAAATAATTTCCTTTAAAGGATTAACAATGGGGCTCGTAGTTCACTTAAACTTGAAGATCAAATAATTGGCGAATTGTACTGTTTGGATGCTTTGCATATATGTTTCGTAGACTATATGGAAGCAATATATACAAAGATTTCAACCGTCTGTGTGTTCCAATCATTGTTCTACTTGTCGAAAATTACAAATAATTTCTGATAAAGGATTAACCATTGGGGCTCGTAGTTCACTTAAACTTGAAGAACAAAAAATTGGCGAATTGTACTGTTTGGATGCTTTGCATATATGTTTCTTAGACTATATAGAAGCAATATATACAATGATTTCAACAGTCTACCTGTTCCATTCATTGTTCTACTTGTCGAAATTTACAAATAATTTCCTTTAAAGGATTAACAATGGGGCTCGTAGTTCACTTAAACTTGAAGAACAAAAATTGGCGAATTGTACTGTTTGGATGCTTTGCATATATGTTTCTTAGACTATATAGAAGCAATATATACATTGATTTCAACCGGCTACCTGTTCCATTCATTGTTCTACTTGTCGCAAGTTACAAATAATTTCCGTTAAAGTATTAACAATGGGGCTCGTAGTTCACTTAAACTTGAAGATCAAATAATTGGCGAATTGTACTGTTTGGATTCTTTGCATATATGTTTCTTAGACTATACAGAAGCAATATATACAATGATTTCAACAGGCTACCTGTTCCATTCATTGTTCTACTTGTCGAAATTTACAAATAATTTCCTGTAAAGGATTAACAATGGGGCTCGTTGTTCACTTAAACTTGAAGAACAAAAAATTGGCGAATGGTACTGTTTGGATGCTTTGCATATATGTTTCTTTGACTATATAGACGCAATATATACAAGGATTTTAACCGTCTACCTGTTCCATTCATTGTTCTACTTGTCGAAAGTTACAAATAATTACCGATAAAGGATTAACCATTGGGGCTCATTGTTCACTTAAACTTGAAGAACAAAAAATTGGCGAATGGTACTGTTTGGATGCTTTGCATATAGGTTTCTTAGACTATTTAGAAGCAATATATACAATGATTTCAACAGTCTACCGGTTGCATTCATTGTTCTACTTGCCGAAATTTACAAATAATTTCCTTTAAAGGATTAACAATGGGGCTCGTAGTTCACTTAAACTTGAAGAGCAAAAAATTGGCGAATTGTACTGTTTGGACGCTTTGCATATATGTTTCTTGGACAATATAGAACCGAATATATACAATGATTTCAACCGTCTACGTGTTCCAATCATTGTTCTACTTGTCGAAATTTACAAATAATTTCCTTTAAAGGATTAACAATGGGGCTCATTGTTCACTTAAACTTGAAGAACAAAAAATTGGCGAATGGTACTGTTTGGATGCTTTGCGTACATGTTTCTTAGACTATATGGAAGCAATATATACAATGATTTCAACAGTCTACCTATTCCATTCATTGTTCTACTTGCCGAAATTTACAAATAATTTCCTTTAAAGGATTAACAATGGGGCTCGTAGTTCACTTAAACTTGAAGAACAAAAAATTGGCAGATGGTACTGTTTGGATGCTTTGAATATATGTTTCTTACATTATATAGAAGCAATATATACAAATATTTCAACCGTCTACCTGTTCCATTCATTGTTCTACTTGTCGAAAATTACAAATCATTTCCTTTAAAGGATTAACAATGGGGCTCGTAGTTCACTTAAACTTGAAGATCAAATAATTGGCGAATTGTACTGTTTGGATGCTTTGCATATATGTTTCTTAGATTATATAGAAGCAATATATACATAGATTTCAACCGTCTACCTGTTCCATTCATTGTTCTACTTGTCGAAATTTACAAATAATTTCCTTTAAAGGATTAACAATGGGGCTCGTAGTTCACTTAAACTTGAAGATCAAATAATTGGCGAATTGTACTGTTTGGATGCTTTGCATATATGTTTCGTAGACTATATGGAAGCAATATATACAAAGATTTCAACCGTCTGTGTGTTCCAATCATTGTTCTACTTGTCGAAAATTACAAATAATTTCTGATAAAGGATTAACCATTGGGGCTCGTAGTTCACTTAAACTTGAAGAACAAAAAATTGGCGAATTGTACTGTTTGGATGCTTTGCATATATGTTTCTTAGACTATATAGAAGCAATATATACAATGATTTCAACAGTCTACCTGTTCCATTCATTGTTCTACTTGTCGAAATTTACAAATAATTTCCTTTAAAGGATTAACAATGGGGCTCGTAGTTCACTTAAATTTGAAGATCAAATAATTGGCGAATTGTACTGTTTGGATGCTTTGCATATATGTTTCGTAGACTATATGGAAGCAATATATACAAAGATTTCAACCGTCTGTGTGTTCCAATCATTGTTCTACTTGTCGAAAATTACAAATAATTTCTGATAAAGGATTAACCATTGGGGCTCGTAGTTCACTTAAACTTGAAGAACAAAAAATTGGCGAATTGTACTGTTTGGATGCTTTGCATATATGTTTCTTAGACTATATAGAAGCAATATATACAATGATTTCAACAGTCTACCTGTTCCATTCATTGTTCTACTTGTCGAAATTTACAAATAATTTCCTTTAAAGGATTAACAATGGGGCTCGTAGTTCACTTAAACTTGAAGAACAAAAATTGGCGAATTGTACTGTTTGGATGCTTTGCATATATGTTTCTTAGACTATATAGAAGCAATATATACATTGATTTCAACCGGCTACCTGTTCCATTCATTGTTCTACTTGTCGCAAGTTACAAATAATTTCCGTTAAAGTATTAACAATGGGGCTCGTAGTTCACTTAAACTTGAAGATCAAATAATTGGCGAATTGTACTGTTTGGATTCTTTGCATATATGTTTCTTAGACTATACAGAAGCAATATATACAATGATTTCAACAGGCTACCTGTTCCATTCATTGTTCTACTTGTCGAAATTTACAAATAATTTCCTGTAAAGGATTAACAATGGGGCTCGTTGTTCACTTAAACTTGAAGAACAAAAAATTGGCGAATGGTACTGTTTGGATGCTTTGCATATATGTTTCTTTGACTATATAGACGCAATATATACAAGGATTTTAACCGTCTACCTGTTCCATTCATTGTTCTACTTGTCGAAAGTTACAAATAATTACCGATAAAGGATTAACCATTGGGGCTCATTGTTCACTTAAACTTGAAGAACAAAAAATTGGCGAAGGGTACTGTTTGGATGCTTTGCGTACATGTTTCTTAGACTATATAGAAGCAATATATACAAAGATTTCAACCGTCTACGTGTTCCAATCATTGTTCTACTTGTCGAAATTTACAAATAATTTCCTTTAAAGGATTAACAATGGGGCTCGTTGTTCACTTAAACTTGAAGAACAATAAATTGGCGAATTGTACTGTTTGGATGCTTTGCATATATGTTTCTTAGACTATACAGAAGCAATATATACAATGATTTCAACAGTCTACCTGTTCCATTCATTGTTCTACTTGTCGAAATTTACAAATAATTTCCTTTAAAGGATTAACAATGGGGCTCGTAGTTCACTTAAACTTGAAGAACAAAAATTGGCGAATTGTACTGTTTGGATGCTTTGCATATATGTTTCTTAGACTATATAGAAGCAATATATACATTGATTTCAACCGTCTACGTGTTCCAATCATTGTTCTACTTGTCGAAATTTACAAATAATTTCCTTTAAAGGATTAACAATGGGGCTCATTGTTCACTTAAACTTGAAGAACAAAAAATTGGCGAATGGTACTGTTTGGATGCTTTGCGTACATGTTTCTTAGACTATATGGAAGCAATATATACAATGATTTCAACAGTCTACCTATTCCATTCATTGTTCTACTTGCCGAAATTTACAAATAATTTCCTTTAAATGATTAACAATGGGGCTCGTAGTTCACTTAAACTTGAAGAACAAAAAATTGGCAGATGGTACTGTTTGGATGCTTTGAATATATGTTTCTTACATTATATAGAAGCAATATATACAAATATTTCAACCGTCTACCTGTTCCATTCATTGTTCTACTTGTCGAAAATTACAAATCATTTCCTTTAAAGGATTAACAATGGGGCTCGTAGTTCACTTAAACTTGAAGATCAAATAATTGGCGAATTGTACTGTTTGGATGCTTTGCATATATGTTTCTTAGATTATATAGAAGCAATATATACATAGATTTCAACCGTCTACCTGTTCCATTCATTGTTCTACTTGTCGAAATTTACAAATAATTTCCTTTAAAGGATTAACAATGGGGCTCGTAGTTCACTTAAACTTGAAGATCAAATAATTGGCGAATTGTACTGTTTGGATGCTTTGCATATATGTTTCGTAGACTATATGGAAGCAATATATACAAAGATTTCAACCGTCTGTGTGTTCCAATCATTGTTCTACTTGTCGAAAATTACAAATAATTTCTGATAAAGGATTAACCATTGGGGCTCGTAGTTCACTTAAACTTGAAGAACAAAAAATTGGCGAATTGTACTGTTTGGATGCTTTGCATATATGTTTCTTAGACTATATAGAAGCAATATATACAATGATTTCAACAGTCTACCTGTTCCATTCATTGTTCTACTTGTCGAAATTTACAAATAATTTCCTTTAAAGGATTAACAATGGGGCTCGTAGTTCACTTAAACTTGAAGAACAAAAATTGGCGAATTGTACTGTTTGGATGCTTTGCATATATGTTTCTTAGACTATATAGAAGCAATATATACATTGATTTCAACCGGCTACCTGTTCCATTCATTGTTCTACTTGTCGCAAGTTACAAATAATTTCCGTTAAAGTATTAACAATGGGGCTCGTAGTTCACTTAAACTTGAAGATCAAATAATTGGCGAATTGTACTGTTTGGATTCTTTGCATATATGTTTCTTAGACTATACAGAAGCAATATATACAATGATTTCAACAGGCTACCTGTTCCATTCATTGCTCTACTTGTCGAAATTTACAAATAATTTCCTGTAAAGGATTAACAATGGGGCTCGTTGTTCACTTAAACTTGAAGAACAAAAAATTGGCGAATGGTACTGTTTGGATGCTTTGCATATATGTTTCTTTGACTATATAGACGCAATATATACAAGGATTTTAACCGTCTACCTGTTCCATTCATTGTTCTACTTGTCGAAAGTTACAAATAATTACCGATAAAGGATTAACCATTGGGGCTCATTGTTCACTTAAACTTGAAGAACAAAAAATTGGCGAATGGTACTGTTTGGATGCTTTGCATATAGGTTTCTTAGACTATTTAGAAGCAATATATACAATGATTTCAACAGTCTACCGGTTGCATTCATTGTTCTACTTGCCGAAATTTACAAATAATTTCCTTTAAAGGATTAACAATGGGGCTCGTAGTTCACTTAAACTTGAAGAGCAAAAAATTGGCGAATTGTACTGTTTGGACGCTTTGCATATATGTTTCTTGGACAATATAGAACCGAATATATACAATGATTTCAACCGTCTACGTGTTCCAATCATTGTTCTACTTGTCGAAATTTACAAATAATTTCCTTTAAAGGATTAACAATGGGGCTCATTGTTCACTTAAACTTGAAGAACAAAAAATTGGCGAATGGTACTGTTTGGATGCTTTGCGTACATGTTTCTTAGACTATATGGAAGCAATATATACAATGATTTCAACAGTCTACCTATTCCATTCATTGTTCTACTTGCCGAAATTTACAAATAATTTCCTTTAAAGGATTAACAATGGGGCTCGTAGTTCACTTAAACTTGAAGAACAAAAAATTGGCAGATGGTACTGTTTGGATGCTTTGAATATATGTTTCTTACATTATATAGAAGCAATATATACAAATATTTCAACCGTCTACCTGTTCCATTCATTGTTCTACTTGTCGAAAATTACAAATCATTTCCTTTAAAGGATTAACAATGGGGCTCGTAGTTCACTTAAACTTGAAGATCAAATAATTGGCGAATTGTACTGTTTGGATGCTTTGCATATATGTTTCTTAGATTATATAGAAGCAATATATACATAGATTTCAACCGTCTACCTGTTCCATTCATTGTTCTACTTGTCGAAATTTACAAATAATTTCCTTTAAAGGATTAACAATGGGGCTCGTAGTTCACTTAAACTTGAAGATCAAATAATTGGCGAATTGTACTGTTTGGATGCTTTGCATATATGTTTCGTAGACTATATGGAAGCAATATATACAAAGATTTCAACCGTCTGTGTGTTCCAATCATTGTTCTACTTGTCGAAAATTACAAATAATTTCTGATAAAGGATTAACCATTGGGGCTCGTAGTTCACTTAAACTTGAAGAACAAAAAATTGGCGAATTGTACTGTTTGGATGCTTTGCATATATGTTTCTTAGACTATATAGAAGCAATATATACAATGATTTCAACAGTCTACCTGTTCCATTCATTGTTCTACTTGTCGAAATTTACAAATAATTTCCTTTAAAGGATTAACAATGGGGCTCGTAGTTCACTTAAACTTGAAGATCAAATAATTGGCGAATTGTACTGTTTGGATGCTTTGCATATATGTTTCGTAGACTATATGGAAGCAATATATACAAAGATTTCAACCGTCTGTGTGTTCCAATCATTGTTCTACTTGTCGAAAATTACAAATAATTTCTGATAAAGGATTAACCATTGGGGCTCGTAGTTCACTTAAACTTGAAGAACAAAAAATTGGCGAATTGTACTGTTTGGATGCTTTGCATATATGTTTCTTAGACTATATAGAAGCAATATATACAATGATTTCAACAGTCTACCTGTTCCATTCATTGTTCTACTTGTCGAAATTTACAAATAATTTCCTTTAAAGGATTAACAATGGGGCTCGTAGTTCACTTAAACTTGAAGAACAAAAATTGGCGAATTGTACTGTTTGGATGCTTTGCATATATGTTTCTTAGACTATATAGAAGCAATATATACATTGATTTCAACCGGCTACCTGTTCCATTCATTGTTCTACTTGTCGCAAGTTACAAATAATTTCCGTTAAAGTATTAACAATGGGGCTCGTAGTTCACTTAAACTTGAAGATCAAATAATTGGCGAATTGTACTGTTTGGATGCTTTGCATATATGTTTCGTAGACTATATGGAAGCAATATATACAAAGATTTCAACCGTCTGTGTGTTCCAATCATTGTTCTACTTGTCGAAAATTACAAATAATTTCTGATAAAGGATTAACCATTGGGGCTCGTAGTTCACTTAAACTTGAAGAACAAAAAATTGGCGAATTGTACTGTTTGGATGCTTTGCATATATGTTTCTTAGACTATATAGAAGCAATATATACAATGATTTCAACAGTCTACCTGTTCCATTCATTGTTCTACTTGTCGAAATTTACAAATAATTTCCTTTAAAGGATTAACAATGGGGCTCGTAGTTCACTTAAACTTGAAGAACAAAAATTGGCGAATTGTACTGTTTGGATGCTTTGCATATATGTTTCTTAGACTATATAGAAGCAATATATACATTGATTTCAACCGGCTACCTGTTCCATTCATTGTTCTACTTGTCGCAAGTTACAAATAATTTCCGTTAAAGTATTAACAATGGGGCTCGTAGTTCACTTAAACTTGAAGATCAAATAATTGGCGAATTGTACTGTTTGGATTCTTTGCATATATGTTTCTTAGACTATACAGAAGCAATATATACAATGATTTCAACAGGCTACCTGTTCCATTCATTGTTCTACTTGTCGAAATTTACAAATAATTTCCTGTAAAGGATTAACAATGGGGCTCGTTGTTCACTTAAACTTGAAGAACAAAAAATTGGCGAATGGTACTGTTTGGATGCTTTGCATATATGTTTCTTTGACTATATAGACGCAATATATACAAGGATTTTAACCGTCTACCTGTTCCATTCATTGTTCTACTTGTCGAAAGTTACAAATAATTACCGATAAAGGATTAACCATTGGGGCTCATTGTTCACTTAAACTTGAAGAACAAAAAATTGGCGAAGGGTACTGTTTGGATGCTTTGCGTACATGTTTCTTAGACTATATAGAAGCAATATATACAAAGATTTCAACCGTCTACGTGTTCCAATCATTGTTCTACTTGTCGAAATTTACAAATAATTTCCTTTAAAGGATTAACAATGGGGCTCGTTGTTCACTTAAACTTGAAGAACAATAAATTGGCGAATTGTACTGTTTGGATGCTTTGCATATATGTTTCTTAGACTATACAGAAGCAATATATACAATGATTTCAACAGTCTACCTGTTCCATTCATTGTTCTACTTGTTGAAATTTACAAATAATTTCCTTTAAAGGATTAACAATGGGGCTCGTAGTTCACTTAAACTTGAAGATCAAAAAATTGTCGAAGGGTACTGTTTGGATGCTTTGCGTACATGTTTCTTAGACTATATAGAAGCAATATATGCAAAGATTTCAACCGTCTACGTGTTCCAATCATTGTTCTACTTGTCGAAATTTACAAATAATTTCCTTTAAAGGATTAACAATGGGGCTCGTTGTTCACTTAAACTTGAAGAACAAAAAATTGGCGAATGGTACTGTTTGGATGCTTTGCATATATGTTTCTTAGACTATATAGAAGAAATATATACATTGATTTCAACCGTCTACGTGTTCCAATCATTGTTCTACTTGTAGAAAGTTACAATTAATTTCCGTTAAAGGATTAACAATGGGGCTCGTAGTTCACATAAAACTTGAAGAACAAAAAATTGGCGAATTGTACTGTTTGGATGCTTTGCATATATGTTTCGTAGATTATATAGAAGCCATATATACAATGATTTCAACCGTCTACCTGATCCATTCATTGTTCTACTTGTCGAAATTTACAAATAATATCCTTTAAAGGATTAACAATGGGGCTCGTAGTTCACTTAAACTTGAAGAACAAACAATTGGCGAATTGTACTGTTTGGATGCTTTGCATATATGTTTCTTAGACTATTTAGAAGCAATATATACAAAGATTTCAACCGTCTACCTGTTCCAATCATTGTTCTACTTGTCGAAATTTACAAATAATTTCCTTTAAAGGATTAACAATGGGGCTCGTTGTTCACTTAAACTTGAAGAACAATAAATTCGCGAATTGTACTGTTTGGATGCTTTGCATATATGTTTCTTAGACTATATAGAAGCAATATATACAATGATTTCAACCGTCTACCTGTTCCATTCATTGTTCTACTTGTCGAGATTTACAAATAATTTCCTTTAAAGGATTAACAATGGGGCTCGTTGTTCACTTAAACTTGAAGAACAAAAAATTGGCGAATGGTACTGTTTGGATGCTTTGCATATATGTTTCTTAGACTATATAGAAGCAATATATACAAAGATTACAACCGTCTACCTGTTCCATTCATTGTTCTACTTGTCGAAAATTACAAATAATTTCCGATAAAGGATTAACGATTGGGGCTCATTGTTCACTTAAACTTGAAGAACAAAAAATTGGCGAATTATACTGTTTGGATGCGTTGCATTTATGTTTCTTAGACTATACAGAAGCAATATATACAAAGATTTCAACCGTCTACCTGTTCCATTCATTGTTCTACTTGCCGAAATTTACAAATAATTTCCGATAAAGGATTAACAATGGGGCTCGTAGTTCACTTAAACTTGAAGAACAAAAAATTGGCGAATGGTACTGCTTGGATGCTTTGCGTACATGTTTCTTAGACTATATGGAAGCAATATATACAAAGATTTCAACCGTC
The DNA here is from genome assembly GCA_963989415.1 of Cerceris ruficornis. NCBI lineage: Eukaryota > Metazoa > Arthropoda > Insecta > Hymenoptera > Crabronidae > Cerceris > Cerceris ruficornis. The sequence goes on from CAXDIW010000415.1 coordinate 64,076, forward strand.
TACGTGTTCCAATCATTGTTCTATTTGTCGAAATTTACAAATAATTTCCGTTAAAGTAATAACAATGGGGCTCGTAGTTCACTTAAACATGAAGAACAAAAAATTGGCGAATTGTACTGTTTGGATGCTTTGCATATATGTTTCTTAGACTATATTAAAGCAATATATACAATGATTTCAACCGTCTACCTGATCCATTCATTGTTCTACTTGTCGAAATTTACAAATAATATCCTTTAAAGGATTAACAATGGGGCTCGTAGTTCACTTAAACTTGAAGAACAAACAATTGGCGAATTGTACTGTTTGGATGCTTTGCATATATGTTTCTTAGACTATTTAGAAGCAATATATAGAAAGATTTCACCCGTCTACCTGTACTATTCATTGTTCTACTTGTAGAAAGTTACAAATAATTTCCTTTAAAGGATTAACAATGGGGCTCGTTGTTCACTTAAACTTGAAGAACAATAAATTGGCGAATTGTACTGTTTGGATGCTTTGCATATATGTTTCTTAGACTATATGGAAGCAATATATACAAAGATTTCAACCGTCTACGTGTTCCAATCATTGTTCTACTTGTAGAAAGTTACAATTAATTTCCGTTAAAGGATTAACAATGGGGCTCGTAGTTCACATAAAACTTGAAGAACAAAAAATTGGCGAATTGTACTGTTTGGATGCTTTGCATATATGTTTCGTAGATTATATAGAAGCCATATATACAATGATTTCAACCGTCTACCTGATCCATTCATTGTTCTACTTGTCGAAATTTACAAATAATATCCTTTAAAGGATTAACAATGGGGCTCGTAGTTCACTTAAACTTGAAGAACAAACAATTGGCGAATTGTACTGTTTGGATGCTTTGCATATATGTTTCTTAGACTATTTAGAAGCAATATATAGAAAGATTTCACCCGTCTACCTGTACTATTCATTGTTCTACTTGTAGAAAGTTACAAATAATTTCCATTTCATGATTATCAATGGGGCTCGCAGTTCACTTAAACTTGAAGATCAAAAAATTGGCGATTGTTACTGTTTAGATGCTTTGCATATATGTTTCTTAGACTATATGGAAGCAATATATACAAAGATTTCAACCGTCTACGTGTTCCAATCATTGTTCTACTTGTAGAAAGTTACAATTAACTTCCGTTAAAGGATTAACAATGGGGCTCGTAGTTCACATAAAACTTGAAGAACAAAAAATTGGCGAATTGTACTGTTTGGTTGCTTTGCATATATGTTTCGTAGATTATATAGAAGCCATATATACAATGATTTCCACCGTCTACCTGATCCATTCATTGTTCTACTTGTCGAAATTTACAAATAATTTCCTTTAAAGGATTAACAATGGGGCTCGTTGTTCGCTTAAACTTGAAGAACAATAAATTGGCGAATTGTACTGTTTGGATGCTTTGCGTACATGTTTCTTAGACTATATAGAAGCAATATATACAAAGATTTCAACCGTCTACCTGTTCCATTCATTGTTCTACTTGTCGAAAGTTACAAATAATTTCCGATAAAGGATTAACAATGGGACTCATTGTTCACTTAAACTTGAAGATCAAAAAATTGGCGAATTTTACTGTTTAGATGCTTTGCATATAGGTTTGTTAGACTATATAGAAGCAACATATACAAAGATTTCAACCGTCTACCTGTTCTATTCATTGTTCTTCTTGTCGAAAGTTACAAATAATTTCCGTTTCATGATTATCAATGGGCCTCGTTCTTCACTTAAAATTGAAGAACAATAAATTGGCGAATTGTACTGTTTGGATGCTTTGCATATATGTTTCTTAGACTATATGGAAGCAATATATACAAAGATTTCAACGTCTACCAGTTCCATTCATTGTTCTACTTGTCGAAAGTTACAAATAATTTCCGATAAAGGATTAACAATGGGGCTCATTGTTCACTTAAACTTGAAGAACAAAAAATTGGCGAATGGTACTGTTTGGATGCTTTGCGTACATGTTTCTTAGACTATATGGAAGCAATATATACAATGATTTCAACCGTCTACCTATTCCATTCATTGTTCTACTTGCCGAAATTTACAAATAATTTCCTTTAAAGGATTAACAATGGGGCTCGTAGTTCACTTAAACTTGAAGAACAAAAAATTGGCAGATGGTACTGTTTGGATGCTTTGCATATATGTTTTTTAGACTATATGGAAGCAATATATACAAAGATTTCAACCGTCTACGTGTTCCAATCATTGTTCTACTTGTCGAAATTTACAAATAATTTCCTTTAAAGGATTAACAATGGGGCTCGTAGTTCACTTAAACTTGAAGAACAAAAAATTGGCGAATGGTACTGTTTGGATGCTTTGCATATAGGTTTCTTAGACTATTTAGAAGCAATATATACAATGATTTCAACAGTCTACCGGTTGCATTCATTGTTCTACTTGCCGAAATTTACAAATAATTTCCTTTAAAGGATTAACAATGGGGCTCGTAGTTCACTTAAACTTGAAGAGCAAAAAATTGGCGAATTGTACTGTTTGGACGCTTTGCATATATGTTTCTTGGACAATATAGAACCGAATATATACAATGATTTCAACCGTCTACGTGTTCCAATCATTGTTCTACTTGTCGAAATTTACAAATAATTTCCTTTAAAGGATTAACAATGGGGCTCATTGTTCACTTAAACTTGAAGAACAAAAAATTGGCGAATGGTACTGTTTGGATGCTTTGCGTACATGTTTCTTAGACTATATGGAAGCAATATATACAATGATTTCAACAGTCTACCTATTCCATTCATTGTTCTACTTGCCGAAATTTACAAATAATTTCCTTTAAAGGATTAACAATGGGGCTCGTAGTTCACTTAAACTTGAAGAACAAAAAATTGGCAGATGGTACTGTTTGGATGCTTTGAATATATGTTTCTTACATTATATAGAAGCAATATATACAAATATTTCAACCGTCTACCTGTTCCATTCATTGTTCTACTTGTCGAAAATTACAAATAATTTCCTTTAAAGGATTAACAATGGGGCTCGTAGTTCACTTAAACTTGAAGATCAAATAATTGGCGAATTGTACTGTTTGGATGCTTTGCATATATGTTTCTTAGATTATATAGAAGCAATATATACATAGATTTCAACCGTCTACCTGTTCCATTCATTGTTCTACTTGTCGAAATTTACAAATAATTTCCTTTAAAGGATTAACAATGGGGCTCGTAGTTCACTTAAACTTGAAGATCAAATAATTGGCGAATTGTACTGTTTGGATGCTTTGCATATATGTTTCGTAGACTATATGGAAGCAATATATACAAAGATTTCAACCGTCTGTGTGTTCCAATCATTGTTCTACTTGTCGAAAATTACAAATAATTTCTGATAAAGGATTAACCATTGGGGCTCGTAGTTCACTTAAACTTGAAGAACAAAAAATTGGCGAATTGTACTGTTTGGATGCTTTGCATATATGTTTCTTAGACTATATAGAAGCAATATATACAATGATTTCAACAGTCTACCTGTTCCATTCATTGTTCTACTTGTCGAAATTTACAAATAATTTCCTTTAAAGGATTAACAATGGGGCTCGTAGTTCACTTAAACTTGAAGAACAAAAAATTGGCGAATTGTACTGTTTGGATGCTTTGCATATATGTTTCTTAGACTATATAGAAGCAATATATACATTGATTTCAACCGGCTACCTGTTCCATTCATTGTTCTACTTGTCGAAAGTTACAAATAATTTCCGATAAAGGATTAACAATGGGGCTCATTGTTCACTTAAACTTGAAGGACAAAAAATTGGCGAATGGTACTGTTTGGATGCTTTGCGTACATGTTTCTTAGACTATATGGAAGCAATATATACAATGATTTCAACAGTTCTACCTGTTCCATTCATTGTTCTACTTGTCGAAATTTACAAATAATTTCCTTTAAAGGATTAACAATGGGGCTCGCAGTTCACTTAAACTTGAAGAACAAAAAATTGGCGAATGGTACTGTTTGGATACTTTGCATATATGTTTCTTAGACTATATAGAAGCAATATATACAAAGATTTCAACCGTCTACCTTTTCCATTCATTGTTCTACTTGTCGAAAGTTACAAATAATTTCCGATAACGGATTAACCATTGGGGCTCATTGTTCACTTAAACTTGAAGAACAAAAAATTGGCGAATTGTACGGTTTGGATGCTTTGCATATATGTTTCTTAGACTATGTAGAAGCAATATATACAAAGATTTCAACCGTCTACCTGTTCCATTCATTGTTCTACTTGTCGAAACTTACAAATAATTTCCGTTAAGGGATTAACAATGGGGATCGTAGTTTACTTAAACTTGAAGAACAAAAAATTGGCGAATTGTACTGTTTGGATGCTTTGCATAGATGTTTCTTAGACTATTTAGAAGCAATATATAGAAAGATTTCCCCGTCTACCGGTACTATTCATTGTTCTACTTGTAGAAAGTTACAAATAGTTTCCATTTCATGATTATCAATGGGGCTCGCTGTTCACTTAAACCTGAAGATCAAAAAATTGGCGATTGTTACTGTTTAGATGCTTTGCATATATGTTTCTTAGACTATATAGAAGCAATATATAAAAAGATTTCAACCGCCTACCAGTTCCATTCATTGTTCTACTTGTCGAAAGTTACAAATAATTTCCTATAAGGGATTAACAATGGGGATCGTAGTTTACTAAAACTTGAAGAACAAAAAGTTGGCGAATTGTACTGTTTGGATGCTTTGCATATATGTTTCTTAGACTATATAGAAGCAATATATACAAAGATTTCAACCGTCTACCTGTTCCATTCATTGTTCTACTTGTCGAAAGTTACAAATAATTTCCGATAAAGGATTAACAATGGGGCTCATTGTTCACTTAAACTTGAAGGACAAAAAATTGGCGAATGGTACTGTTTGGATGCTTTGCGTACATGTTTCTTAGACTATATGGAAGCAATATATACAATGATTTCAACAGTCTACCTGTTCCATTCATTGTTCTACTTGTCGAAAATTACAAATAATTTCCTTTAAAGGATTAACAATGGGGCTCGCAGTTCACTTAAACTTGAAGAACAAAAAATTGGCGAATGGTACTGTTTGGATGCTTTGCATATATGTTTCTTAGACTATATAGAAGCAATATATACAAAGATTTCAACCGTCTACCTTTTCCATTCATTGTTCTACTTGTCGAAAGTTACAAATAATTTCCGATAACGGATTAACCATTGGGGCTCATTGTTCACTTAAACTTGAAGAACAAAAAATTGGCGAATTGTACTGTTCGGATGCTTTGCATATATGTTTCTTATACTATATAGAAGCAATATATACAAAGATTTCAACCGTCTACCTGTTCCATTCACTGTTCTACTTGTCGAAAGTTACAATTAATTTCCGTTAAGGGATTAACAATGGGGCTCGTAGTTCACTTAAACTTGAAGAACAAAAAATTGGCGAATGTTACTGTTTGGATGCTTTGCATATATGTTTCTTAGACTATATAGAAGCAATATATACATTGATTTCAACCGGCTACCTGTTCCATTCATTGTTCTACTTGTCGAAATTTACAAATAATTTCCGATAAAGGATTAACCATTGGGGCTCATTGTTCACTTAAACTTGAAGAACAAAAAATTGGCGAATTGTACTGTTTGGATGCTTTGCATATATGTTTCTTAGACTATATAGAAGCAATATATACATTGATTTCAACCGGCTACCTGTTCCATTCATTGTTCTACTTGTCGAAATTTACAAATAATTTCCGATAAAGGATTAACCATTGGGGCTCATTGTTCACTTAAACTTGAAGAACAAAAAATTGGCGAATTGTACTGTTTGGATGCTTTGCATATATGTTTCTTAGACTATATAGAAGCAATATATACAAAGATTTCAACCGGCTACCAGTTCCATTCATTGTTCTACTTGTCGAAATTTACAAATAATTTCCGATAAAGGATTAACCATCGGGGCTCATTGTTCACTTAAACTTGAAGAACAAAAAATTGGCGAATTGTACTGTTTGGATGCTTTGCATATATGTTTCTTAGACTATATAGAAGCAATATATACATTGATTTCAACCGGCTACCTGTTCCATTCATTGTTCTACTTGTCGAAATTTACAAATAATTTCCGATAAAGGATTAACCATTGGGGCTCATTGTTCACTTAAACTTGAAGAACAAAAAATTGGCGAATTGTACTGTTTGGATGCTTTGCATATATGTTTCTTAGACTATATAGAAGCAATATATACAAAGATTTCAACCGTCTACCTGTTCCATTCACTGTTCTACTTGTCGAAAGTTACAATTAATTTCCGTTAAGGGATTAACAATGGGGCTCGTAGTTCACTTAAACTTGAAGAACAAAAAATTGGCGAATGTTACTGTTTGGATGCTTTGCATATATGTTTCTTAGACTATATAGAAGCAATATATACATTGATTTCAACCGGCTACCTGTTCCATTCATTGTTCTACTTGTCGAAATTTACAAATAATTTCCGATAAAGGATTAACCATTGGGGCTCATTGTTCACTTAAACTTGAAGAACAAAAAATTGGCGAATTGTACTGTTTGGATGCTTTGCATATATGTTTCTTAGACTATATAGAAGCAATATATACATTGATTTCAACCGGCTACCTGTTCCATTCATTGTTCTACTTGTCGAAATTTACAAATAATTTCCGATAAAGGATTAACCATTGGGGCTCATTGTTCACTTAAACTTGAAGAACAAAAAATTGGCGAATTGTACTGTTTGGATGCTTTGCATATATGTTTCTTAGACTATATAGAAGCAATATATACAAAGATTTCAACCGGCTACCAGTTCCATTCATTGTTCTACTTGTCGAAATTTACAAATAATTTCCGATAAAGGATTAACCATCGGGGCTCATTGTTCACTTAAACTTGAAGAACAAAAAATTGGCGAATTGTACTGTTTGGATGCTTTGCATATATGTTTCTTAGACTATATAGAAGCAATATATACAAAGATTTCAACCGTCTACCTGTTCCATTCATTGTTCTACTTGTCGAAACTTACAAATAATTTCCGTTAAGGGATTAACAATGGGGATCGTAGTTTACTTAAACTTGAAGAACAAAAAATTGGCGAATTGTACTGTTTGGATGCTTTGCATAGATGTTTCTTAGACTATTTAGAAGCAATATATAGAAAGATTTCCCCGTCTACCGGTACTATTCATTGTTCTACTTGTAGAAAGTTACAAATAGTTTCCATTTCATGATTATCAATGGGGCTCGCTGTTCACTTAAACCTGAAGATCAAAAAATTGGCGATTGTTACTGTTTAGATGCTTTGCATATATGTTTCTTAGACTATATAGAAGCAATATATAAAAAGATTTCAACCGCCTACCAGTTCCATTCACTGTTCTACTTGTCGAAAGTTACAAATAATTTCCGATAAGGGATTAACAATGGGGATCGTAGTTTACTAAAACTTGAAGAACAATATATTGGCGAATGGCACTGTTTGGATGCTTTGCATATATGTTTCTTAGACTATATAGAAGCAATACATATAAAGATTTCAACCGTCTACCTGTTCCATTCATTGTTCTACATGGCGAAAATTACAAATAATTTCCGATAAAGTATTAACCATTGGGGCTCATTGTTCACTTAAACTTGAAGAACAAAAAATTGGCGAATGGTACTGTTTGGATGTTTTGCATATATGTTTCTTAGACTATATGGAAGAAATATATACAAAGATTTCAACCGTCTACCTTTTCCATTCATTGTTCTACTTGTCGAAAGTTACAAATAATTTCCGATAACGGATTAACAATGGGGCTCATTGTTCACTTAAACTTGAAGGACAAAAAATTGGCGAATGGTACTGTTTGGATGCTTTGCGTACATGTTTCTTAGACTATATGGAAGCAATATATACAAGGATTTCAACCGTCTACCTGTTCCATTCATTGTTCTACTTGTCGAAAGTTACAAATAATTACCGATAAAGGATTAACCATTGGGGCTCATTGTTCACTTAAACTTGAAGAACAAAAAATTGGCGAATTGTACTGTTTGGATGCTTTGCATATATGTTTCTTATACTATATAGAAGCAATATATACAAAGATTTCAACCGTCTACCTGTTCCATTCACTGTTCTACTTGTCGAAACTTACAATTAATTTCCGTTAAGGGATTAACAATGGGGCTCGTAGTTCACTTAAACTTGAAGAACAAAAAATTGGCGAATGGTACTGTTTGGATGCTTTGCATATATGTTTCTTAGACTATATAGAAGCAATATATACATTGATTTCAACCGGCTACCTGTTCCATTCATTGTTCTACTTGTCGAAATTTACAAATAATTTCCGATAAAGGATTAACCATTGGGGCTCATTGTTCACTTAAACTTTAAGAACAAAAAATTGGCGAATTGTACTGTTTGGATGCTTTGCATATATGTGTTTTAGACTATATAGAAGCAATATATACAAAGATTTCAACCGTCTACCTGTTCGATTCATTGTTCTACTTGTCGAAAGTTAGAAATAATTTCCGATAAAGGATTAACAATGGGGCTCATTGTTCACTTAAACTTGAAGGACAAAAAATTGGCGAATGGTACTTTTTGGATGCTTTGCGTACATGCTTCTTAGACTATATGGAAGCAATATATACAAGGATTTCAACCGTCTACCTGTTCCATTCATTGTTCTACTTGTCGAAAGTTACAAATAATTACCGATAAAGGATTAACCATTGGGGCTCATTGTTCACTTAAACTTGAAGGACAAAAAATTGGCGAATTTTACTGTTTGGATGCTTTGCATATATGTGTTTTAGACTATATAGAAGCAATATATACAAATATTTCAACCGTCTAACTGTTCCATTCATTGTTCTACTTGTCGAAAATTACAAATAATTTCCGATAAAGGATTAACCATTGGTGCTCATTGTTCACTTAAACTTGAAGAACAAAAAATTGGCGAATGGTACTGTTTGGATGCTTTGCACATATGTTTCGTATGTTATATAGAAGCAATATATACAATGATTTCAACCGTCTACCTGATCCATTCATTGTTCTACTTGTCGAAATTTACAAATAATTTCCTTTAAAGGATTAACAATGGGGCTCGTAGTTCACTTAGACTTGTAGAACAAAAAATTGGCGAATTGTGCTGTTTGGATGCTTTGCATATGTGTTTCTTAGACTATTTAGAAGCAATATATAGAAAGATTTCACCTGTCTACCTGTACTATTCATTGTTCTACTTGTAGAAAGTTACAAATAATTTCCATTTCATGATTATCAATGGGGCTCGCTGTTCACTTAACCTTGAAGATAAAAAAATTGGCGAATGTTACAGTTTAGATGCTTCGCATATAGGTTTCTTAGACTATATAGAAGCAACATATACAAAGATTTCAACCGTCTACCTGTTCCATTCATTGTTCTACTTGTCGAAAGTTACAAATATTTTCCGATAAAGGATTAACAATGGGGCTCATTGTTCACTTAAACTTGAAGAACAAAAAATTGGCGAATTGTACTGTTTGGATGCTTTGCATATATGTTTCTTAGACTATATAGAAGCAATATATACATTGATTTCAACCGTCTACCTGTTCCACTCATTGTTCTACTTGTCGCAAGTTACAAATAATTTCCGTTAAAGTTTTAACAATGGGGCTCGTAGTTCACTTAAACTTCAAGATGAAATAATTGGCGAATTGTACTGTTTGGATGCTTTGCATATATGTTTCTTAGACTATATAGAAGCAATATATACAATGATTTCAACAGTCTACCTGTTCCATTCATTGTTCAACTTGTCGAAAGTTACAAATAATTTCCGATAAAGGATTAACAATGGGGCTCATTGTTCACTTAAACTTGAAGGACAAAAAATTGGCGAATTGTACTTTGTGGATGCTTTGCATATATGTTTCTTATACTATATAGAAGCAATATATACAAAGATTTCAACCGCCTACCTGTTCCATTCACTGTTCTACTTGTCGAAAGTTACAAATAATTTCCGTTAAGGGATTAACAATGGGGATCGTAGTTTACTTAAACTTGAAGAACAAAAAATTGGCGAATTGTACTGTTTGGATGCTTTGCATAAATGTTTCTTAGACTATATAGAAGCAATATATACAATGTTTTCAACAGTCTACCTGTTCCATTCATTGTTCTACTTGTCGAAAGTTACAAATAATTTCCTTTAAAGGATTAACAATGGAGCTCGCAGTTCACTTAAACTTGAAGAACAAAAAATTGGCGAATGGTACTGTTTGGATGCTTTGCATATATGTTTCTTATACTATATAGAAGCAATAGATACAAAGATTTCAACCGTCTACCTGTTCCATTCAATGTTCTACTTGTCGAAAGTTACAAATAATTTCCGTTAAGGGACTAACAATGGGGATCGTAGTTTACTTAAACTTGAAGAACAAAAAATTGGCGAATTGTACTGTTTGGATGCTTTGCATATATGTTTCGTATGTTATATAGAAGCAATATATACAATGATTTCAACCGTCTACCTGATCCATTCATTGTTCTACTTGTCGAAATTTACAAATAATTTCCTTTAAAGGATTAACAATGGGGCTCGTAGTTCACTTAGACTTGTAGAACAAAAAATTGGCGAATTGTGCTGTTTGGATGCTTTGCATATGTGTTTCTTAGACTATTTAGAAGCAATATATAGAAAGATTTCACCTGTCTACCTGTACTATTCATTGTTCTACTTGTAGAAAGTTACAAATAATTTCCATTTCATGATTATCAATGGGGCTCGCTGTTCACTTAACCTTGAAGATAAAAAAATTGGCGAATGTTACAGTTTAGATGCTTCGCATATAGGTTTCTTAGACTATATAGAAGCAACATATACAAAGATTTCAACCGTCTACCTGTTCTATTCATTGTTCATCTTGTCGAAAGTTACAAATAATTTCCGTTTCATGATTATCAATGGTCCTCGTTGTTCACTTAAACTTGAAGGACAAAAAATTGGCGACAGGTACTGTTTGGATGCTTTGCATATATGTTTCTTAGACTATATAGAAGCAATATATAAAAAGATTTCAACCGCCTACCAGTTCCATTCATTGTTCTACTTGTCGAAAGTTACAAATAATTTCCGATAAGGGATTAACAATGGGGATCGTAGTTTACTAAAACTTGAAGAACAAAAAATTGGCGAATTGTACTGTTTGGATGCTTTGCATATATGTTTCTTAGACTATATAGACGCAATATATACAAGGATTTCAAACGTCTACCTGTTCCATTCATTGTTCTACTTGTCGAAAGTTACAAATAATTACCGATAAAGGATTAACCATTGGGGCTCATTGTTCACTTAAACTTGAAGAACAAAAAATTGGCGAATTGTACTCTTTGGATGCTTTGCATATATGTGTTTTAGACTATATAGAAGCAATATATACAAAGATTTCAACCGTCTACCTGTTCGATTCATTGTTCTACTTGTCGAAATTTAGAAATAATTTCCGATAAAGGATTAACAATGGGGCTCATTGTTCACTTAAACTTGAAGGACAAAAAATTGGCGAATGGTACTGTTTGGATGCTTTGCGTACATGTTTCTTAGACTATATGGAAGCAATATATACAAGGATTTCAACCGTCTACCTGTTCCATTCATTGTTCTACTTGTCGAAAGTTACAAATAATTACCGAAAAAGGATTAACCATTGGGGCTCATTGTTCACTTAAACTTGAAGAACAAAAAATTGGCGAATAGTACTGTTTGGATGCTTTGCATATATGTTTCTTAGACTATATAGACGCAATATATACAATGATTTCAACAGTCTACCTGTTCCATTCATTGTTCTACTTGTCGAAAGTTACAAATATTTTCCGATAAAGGATTAACAATGGGGCTCATTGTTCACTTAAACTTGAAGAACAAAAAATTGGCGAATGGTACTGTTTGGATGCTTTGCATATATGTTTCTTAGACTATATAGAAGCAATATATACATTGATTTCAACCGTCTACCTGTTCCACTCATTGTTCTACTTGTCGCAAGTTACAAATAATTTCCGTTAAAGTGTTAACAATGGGGCTCGTAGTTCTCTTAAACTTGAAGAACAAAAAATTGGCGAATGGTACTGTTTGGATGCTTTGCATATATGTTTCTTATACTATATAGAAGCAATAGATACAAAGATTTCAACCGTCTACCTGTTCCATTCAATGTTCTACTTGTCGAAAGTTACAAATAATTTCCGATGAAGGATTAACAATGGGGCTCATTGTTCACTTAAACTTGAAGGACAAAAAATTGGCGAATTGTACTGTGTGGATGCTTTGCATATATGTTTCTTATACTATATAGAAGCAATATATACAAAGATTTCAACCGTCTACCTGTTCCATTCACTGTTCTACTTGTCGAAAGTTACAAATAATTTCCGTTAAGGGATTAACAATGGGGATCGTAGTTTACTTAAACTTGAAGAACAAAAAATTGGCGAATTGTACTGTTTGGATGCTTTGCATAAATGTTTCTTAGACTATATAGAAGCAATATATACAATGTTTTCAACAGTCTACCTGTTCCATTCATTGTTCTACTTGTCGAAAGTTACAAATAATTTCCTTTAAAGGATTAACAATGGTGCTCGCAGTTCACTTAAACTTGAAGAACAAAAAATTGGCGAATGGTACTGTTTGGATGCTGTGCATATATGTTTCTTATACTATATAGAAGCAATAGATACAAAGATTTCAACCGTCTACCTGTTCCTTTCAATGTTCTACTTGTCGAAAGTTACAAATAATTTCCGTTAAGGGATTAACAATGGGGATCGTAGTTTACTTAAACTTGAAGAACAAAAAATTGGCGAATGGTACTGTTTGGATGCTTTGCATATATGTTTCGTATGTTATATAGAAGCAATATATATAATGATTTCAACCGTCTACCTGATCCATTCATTGTTCTACTTGTCGAAATTTACAAATAATTTCCTTTAAAGGATTAACAATGGGGCTCGTAGTTCACTTAGACTTGTAGAACAAAAAATTGGCGAATTGTGCTGTTTGGATGCTTTGCATATGTGTTTCTTAGACTATTTAGAAGCAATATATAGAAAGATTTCACCTGTCTACCTGTACTATTCATTGTTCTACTTGTAGAAAGTTACAAATAATTTCCATTTCATGATTATCAATGGGGCTCGCTGTTCACTTAACCTTGAATATCAAAAAATTGGCGAATGTTACTGTTTAGATGCTTCGCATATAGGTTTCTTAGACTATATAGAAGCAACATATACAAAGATTTCAACCGTCTACCTGTTCTATTCATTGTTCATCTTGTCGAAAGTTACAAATAATTTCCGTTTCATGATTATCAATGGTCCTCGTTGTTCACTTAAACTTGAAGAACAATAAATTGGCGAATGGTACTGTTTGGATGCTTTGCGTACATGTTTCTTAGACTATATAGAAGCAATATATACATTGATTTCAACCGGCTACCTGTTCCATTCATTGTTCTACTTGTCGCAAGTTAGAAATAATTACCGTTAAAGTATTAACAATGGGGCTCGTAGTTCACCTAAACTTGAAGATCAACTAATTGGCGAATTGTACTGTTTGGACGCTTTGCATATATGTTTCTTAGACTATATAGAAACAATATATACATTGATTTCAACCGGCTACCTGTTCCATTCATTGTTCTACTTGTCGCAAGTTACAAATAATTTCCGTTAAAGTATTAACAATGGGGCTCGTAGTTCACTTAAACTTGAAGATCAAATAATTGGCGAATTGTACTGTTTGGATGCTTTGCATATATGTTTCTTAGACTATATAGAAGCAATATATAAAAAGATTTCAACCGCCTACCAGTTCCATTCATTGTTCTACTTGTCGAAAGTTACAAATAATTTCCGATAAGGGATTAACAATGGGGATCGTAGTTTACTAAAACTTGAAGAACAAAAAGTTGGCGAATTGTACTGTTTGGATGCTTTGCATATATGTTTCTTAGACTATATAGAAGCAATATATACAAAGATTTCAACCGTCTACCTGTTCGATTCATTGTTCTACTTGTCGAAAGTTAGAAATAATTTCCGATAAAGGATTAACAATGGGGCTCATTGTTCACTTAAACTTGAAGGACAAAAAATTGGCGAATGGTACTGTTTGGATGCTTTGCGTACATGTTTCTTAGACTATATGGAAGCAATATATACAAGGATTTCAACCGTCTACCTGTTCGATTCATTGTTCTACTTGTCGAAAGTTACAAATAATTACCGATAAAGGATTAACCATTGGGGCTCATTGTTCACTTAAACTTGAAGAACAAAAAATTGGCGAATTGTACTCTTTGGATGCTTTGCATATATGTGTTTTAGACTATATAGAAGCAATATATACAAAGATTTCAACCGTCTACCTGTTCGATTCATTGTTCTACTTGTCGAAAGTTACAAATATTTTCCGATAAAGGATTAACAATGGGGCTCATTGTTCACTTAAACTTGAAGAACAAAAAATTGGCGAATGGTACTGTTTGGATGCTTTGCATATATGTTTCTCAGACTATATAGACGCAATATATACAATGATTTCAACAGTCTACCTGTTCCATTCATTGTTCTACTTGTCGAAAGTTACAAATATTTTCCGATAAAGGATTAACAATGGGGCTCATTGTTCACTTAAACTTGAAGAACAAAAAATTGGCGAATGGTACTGTTTGGATGCTTTGCATATATGTTTCTTAGACTATATAGAAGCAATATATACATTGATTTCAACCGTCTACCTGTTCCACTCATTGTTCTACTTGTCGCAAGTTACAAATAATTTCCGTTAAAGTGTTAACAATGGGGCTCGTAGTTCACTTAAACTTGAAGATGAAATAATTGGCGAATTGTACTGTTTGGATGCTTTGCATATATGTTTCTTAGACTATATAGAAGCAATATATACAATGATTTCAACAGTCTACCTGTTCCATTCATTGTTCAACTTGTCGAAAGTTACAAATAATTTCCTTTAAAGGATTAACAATGGGGCTCGTAGTTCTCTTAAACTTGAAGAACAAAAAATTGGCGAATGGTACTGTTTGGATGCTTTGCATATATGTTTCTTATACTATATAGAAGCAATAGATACAAAGATTTCAACCGTCTACCTGTTCCATTCAATGTTCTACTTGTCGAAAGTTACAAATAATTTCCGATGAAGGATTAACAATGGGGCTCATTGTTCACTTAAACTTGAAGGACAAAAAATTGGCGAATTGTACTGTGTGGATGCTTTGCATATATGTTTCTTATACTATATAGAAGCAATATATACAAAGATTTCAACCGTCTACCTGTTCCATTCACTGTTCTACTTGTCGAAAGTTACAAATAATTTCCGTTAAGGGATTAACAATGGGGATCGTAGTTTACTTAAACTTGAAGAACAAAAAATTGGCGAATTGTACTGTTTGGATGCTTTGCATATATGTTTCTTAGACTATATAGAAGCAATATATACAATGTTTTCAACAGTCTACCTGTTCCATTCATTGTTCTACTTGTCGAAAGTTACAAATAATTTCCTTTAAAGGATTAACAATGGTGCTCGCAGTTCACTTAAACTTGAAGAACAAAAAATTGGCGAATGGTACTGTTTGGATGCTGTGCATATATGTTTCTTATACTATATAGAAGCAATATATACAAAGATTTCAACCGTCTACCTGTTCCATTCACTGTTCTACTTGTCGAAAGTTACAAATATTTTCCGATAAAGGATTAACAATGGGGCTCATTGTTCACTTAAACTTGAAGAACAAAAAATTGGCGAATGGTACTGTTTGGATGCTTTGCATATATGTTTCTTAGACTATATAGAAGCAATATATACAATGTTTTCAACAGTCTACCTGTTCCATTCATTGTTCTACTTGTCGAAAGTTACAAATAATTTCCTTTAAAGGATTAACAATGGTGCTCGCAGTTCACTTAAACTTGAAGAACAAAAAATTGGCGAATGGTACTGTTTGGATGCTGTGCATATATGTTTCTTATACTATATAGAAGCAATAGATACAAAGATTTCAACCGTCTACCTGTTCCTTTCAATGTTCTACTTGTCGAAAGTTACAAATAATTTCCGTTAAGGGATTAACAATGGGGATCGTAGTTTACTTAAACTTGAAGAACAAAAAATTGGCGAATTGTACTGTTTGGATGCTTTGCATATATGTTTCGTATGTTATATAGAAGCAATATATACAATGATTTCAACCGTCTACCTGATCCATTCATTGTTCTACTTGTCGAAATTTACAAATAATTTCCTTTAAAGGATTAACAATGGGGCTCGTAGTTCACTTAGACTTGTAGAACAAAAAATTGGCGAATTGTGCTGTTTGGATGCTTTGCATATGTGTTTCTTAGACTATTTAGAAGCAATATATAGAAAGATTTCACCTGTCTACCTGTACTATTCATTGTTCTACTTGTAGAAAGTTACAAATAATTTCCATTTCATGATTATCAATGGGGCTCGCTGTTCACTTAACCTTGAAGATCAAAAAATTGGCGAATGTTACTGTTTAGATGCTTCGCATATAGGTTTCTTAGAATAAATAGAAGCAACATATACAAAGATTTCAACCGTCTACCTGTTCTATTCATTGTTCATCTTGTCGAAAGTTACAAATAATTTCCGTTTCATGATTATCAATGGTCCTCGTTGTTCACTTAAACTTGAAGAACAATAAATTGGCGAATGGTACTGTTTGGATGCTTTGCGTACATGTTTCTTAGACTATATAGAAGCAATATATACATTGATTTCAACCGGCTACCTGTTCCATTCATTGTTCTACTTGTCGCAAGTTAGAAATAATTTCCGTTAAAGTATTAACAATGGGGCTCGTAGTTCACCTAAACTTGAAGATCAAATAATTGGCGAATTGTACTGTTTGGACGCTTTGCATATATGTTTCTTAGACTATATAGGAACAATATATACATTGATTTCAACCGGCTACCTGTTCCATTCATTGTTCTACTTGTCGCAAGTTACAAATAATTTCCGTTAAAGTATTAACAATGGGGCTCGTAGTTCACTTAAACTTGAAGATCAAATAATTGGCGAATTGTACTGTTTGGATGCTTTGCATATATGTTTCTTAGACTATATAGAAGCAATATATAAAAACATTTCAACCGCCTACCAGTTCCATTCATTGTTCTACTTGTCGAAAGTTACAAATAATTTCCGATAAGGGATTAACAATGGGGATCGTAGTTTACTAAAACTTGAAGAACAAAAAGTTGGCGAATTGTACTGTTTGGATGCTTTGCATATATGTTTCTTAGACTATATAAAAGCAATATATACAAAGATTTCAACCGTCTACCTGTTCGATTCATTGTTCTACTTGTCGAAAGTTAGAAATAATTTCCGATAAAGGATTAACAATGGGGCTCATTGTTCACTTAAACTTGAAGGACAAAAAATTGGCGAATGGTACTGTTTGGATGCTTTGCGTACATGTTTCTTAGACTATATGGAAGCAATATATACAAGGATTTCAACCGTCTACCTGTTCGATTCATTGTTCTACTTGTCGAAAGTTACAAATAATTACCGATAAAGGATTAACCATTGGGGCTCATTGTTCACTTAAACTTGAAGAACAAAAAATTGGCGAATTGTACTCTTTGGATGCTTTGTATATATGTGTTTTAGACTATATAGAAGCAATATATACAAAGATTTCAATCGTCTACCTGTTCGATTCATTGTTCTACTTGTCGAAAGTTAGAAATAATTTCCGATAAAGGATTAACAATGGGGCTCATTGTTCACTTAAACTTGAAGGACAAAAAATTGGCGAATGGTACTGTTTGGATGCTTTGCGTACATGTTTCTTAGACTATATGGAAGCAATATATACAAGGATTTCAACCGTCTACCTGTTCCATTCATTGTTCTACTTGTCGAAAGTTACAAATAATTACCGATAAAGGATTAACCATTGGGGCTCATTGTTCACTTAAACTTGAAGAACAAAAAATTGGCGAATAGTACTGTTTGGATGCTTTGCATATATGTTTCTTAGACTATATAGACGCAATATATACAATGATTTCAACAGTCTACCTGTTCCATTCATTGTTCTACTTGTCGAAAGTTAGAAATATTTTCCGATAAAGGATTAACAATGGGGCTCATTGTTCACTTAAACTTGAAGAACAAAAAATTGGCGAATGGTACTGTTTGGATGCTTTGCATATATGTTTCTCAGACTATATAGACGCAATCTATACAATGATTTCAACAGTCTACCTGTTCCATTCATTGTTCTACTTGTCGAAAGTTACAAATATTTTCCGATAAAGGATTAACAATGGGGCTCAATGTTCACTTAAACTTGAAGAACAAAAAATTGGCGAATGGTACTGTTTGGATGCTTTGCATATATCTTTCTTAGACTATATAGAAGCAATATATACATTGATTTCAACCGTCTACCTGTTCCACTCATTGTTCTACTTGTCGCAAGTTACAAATAATTTCCGTTAAAGTGTTAACAATGGGGCTCGTAGTTCACTTAAACTTGAAGATGAAATAATTGGCGAATTGTACTGTTTGGATGCTTTGCATATATGTTTCTTAGACTATATAGAAGCAATATATACAATGATTTCAACAGTCTACCTGTTCCATTCATTGTTCAACTTGTCGAAAGTTACAAATAATTTCCTTTAAAGGATTAACAATGGGGCTCGTAGTTCTCTTAAACTTGAAGAACAAACAATTGGCGAATGGTACTGTTTGGATGCTTTGCATATATGTTTCTTATACTATATAGAAGCAATAGATACAAAGATTTCAACCGTCTACCTGTTCCATTCACTGTTCTACTTGTCGAAAGTTACAAATAATTTCCGTTAAGGGATTAACAATGGGGATCGTAGTTTACTTAAACTTGAAGAACAAAAAATTGGCGAATTGTACTGTTTGGATGCTTTGCATAAATGTTTCTTAGACTATATAGAAGCAATATATACAATGTTTTCAACAGTCTACCTGTTCCATTCATTGTTCTACTTGTCGAAAGTTACAAATAATTTCCTTTAAAGGATTAACAATGGTGCTCGCAGTTCACTTAATCTTGAAGAACAAAAAATTGGCGAATGGTACTGTTTGGATGCTTTGCATATATGTTTCTTATACTATATAGAAGCAATATATACAAAGATTTCAACCGTCTACCTGTTCGATTCATTGTTCTACTTGTCGAAAGTTAGAAATAATTTCCGATAAAGGATTAACAATGGGGCTCATTGTTCACTTAAACTTGAAGAACAAAAAATTGGCGAATTGTACTCTTTGGATGCTTTGCATATATGTGTTTTAGACTATATAGAAGCAATATATACAAAGATTTCAACCGTCTACCTGTTCGATTCATTGTTCTACTTGTCGAAAGTTAGAAATAATTTCCTTTAAAGGATTAACAATGGGGCTCATTGTTCACTTAAACTTGAAGAACAAAAAATTGGCGAATAGTACTGTTTAGATGCTTTGCATATATGTTTCTCAGACTATATAGACGCAATATATACAATGATTTCAACAGTCTACCTGTTCCATTCATTGTTCTACTTGTCGAAAGTTACAAATATTTTCCGATAAAAGATTAACAATGGGGCTCATTGTTCACTTAAACTTGAAGAACAAAAAATTGGCGAATGGTACTGTTTGGATGCTTTGCATATATGTTTCTTAGACTATATAGAAGCAATATATACATTGATTTCAACCGTCTACCTGTTCCACTCATTGTTCTACTTGTCGCAAGTTACAAATAATTTCCGTTAAAGTTTTAACAATGGGGCTCGTAGTTCACTTAAACTTCAAGATGAAATAATTGGCGAATTGTACTCTTTGGATGCTTTGCATATATGTGTTTTAGACTATATAGACGCAATATATACAATGATTTCAACAGTCTACCTGTTCCATTCATTGTTCTACTTGTCGAAAGTTACAAATATTTTCCGATAAAAGATTAACAATGGGGCTCATTGTTCACTTAAACTTGAAGAACAAAAAATTGGCGAATGGTACTGTTTGGATGCTTTGCATATATGTTTCTTAGACTATATAGAAGCAATATATACATTGATTTCAACCGTCTACCTGTTCCACTCATTGTTCTACTTGTCGCAAGTTACAAATAATTTCCGTTAAAGTTTTAACAATGGGGCTCGTAGTTCACTTAAACTTCAAGATGAAATAATTGGCGAATTGTACTGTTTGGATGCTTTGCATATATGTTTCTTAGACTATATAGAAGCAATATATACAATGATTTCAACAGTCTACCTGTTCCATTCATTGTTCAACTTGTCGAAAGTTACAAATAATTTCCGATAAAGGATTAACAATGGGGCTCATTGTTCACTTAAACTTGAAGGACAAAAAATTGGCGAATTGTACTGTGTGGATGCTTTGCATATATGTTTCTTATACTATATAGAAGCAATATATACAAAGATTTCAACCGCCTACCTGTTCCATTCACTGTTCTACGTGTCGAAAGTTACAAATAATTTCCGTTAAGGGATTAACAATGGGGATCGTAGTTTACTTAAACTTGAAGAACAAAAAATTGGCGAATTGTACTGTTTGGATGCTTTGCATAAATGTTTCTTAGACTATATAGAAGCAATATATACAATGTTTTCAACAGTCTACCTGTTCCATTCATTGTTCTACTTGTCGAAAGTTACAAATAATTTCCTTTAAAGGATTAACAATGGAGCTCGCAGTTCACTTAAACTTGAAGACCAAAAAATTGGCGAATGGTACTGTTTGGATGCTTTGCATATATGTTTCTTATACTATATAGAAGCAATAGATACAAAGATTTCAACCGTCTACCTGTTCCATTCAATGTTCTACTTGTCGAAAGTTACAAATAATTTCCGTTAAGGGACTAACAATGGGGATCGTAGTTTAATAAACTTGAAGAACAAAAAATTGGCGAATTGTACTGTTTGGATGCTTTGCATATATGTTTCGTATGTTATATAGAAGCAATATATACAATGATTTCAACCGTCTACCTGATCCATTCATTGTTCTACTTGTCGAAATTTACAAATAATTTCCTTTAAAGGTTTAACAATGGGGCTCGTAGTTCACTTAGACTTGTAGAACAAAAAATTGGCGAATTGTGCTGTTTGGATGCTTTGCATATGTGTTTCTTAGACTATTTAGAAGCAATATATAGAACGATTTCACCTGTCTACCTGTACTATTCATTGTTCTACTTGTAGAAAGTTACAAATAATTTCCATTTCATGATTATCAATGGGGCTCGCTGTTCACTTAACCTTGAAGATAAAAAAATTGGCGAATGTTACAGTTTAGATGCTTCGCATATAGGTTTCTTAGACTATATAGAAGCAACATATACAAAGATTTCAACCGTCTACCTGTTCTATTCATTGTTCATCTTGTCGAAAGTTACAAATAATTTCCGTTTCATGATTATCAATGGTCCTCGTTGTTCACTTAAACTTGAAGGACAAAAAATTGGCGACTGGTACTGTTTGGATGCTTTGCATATATGTTTCTTAGACTATATAGAAGCAATATATAAAAAGATTTCAACCGCCTACCAGTTCCATTCATTGTTCTACTTGTCGAAAGTTACAAATAATTTCCGATAAGGGATTAACAATGGGGATCGTAGTTTACTAAAACTTGAAGAACAAAAAATTGGCGAATTGTACTGTTTGGATGCTTTGCATATATGTTTCTTAGACTATATAGACGCAATATATACAAGGATTTCAAACGTCTACCTGTTCCATTCATTGTTCTACTTGTCGAAAGTTACAAATAATTACCGATAAAGGATTAACCATTGGGGCTCATTGTTCACTTAAACTTGAAGAACAAAAAATTGGCGAATTGTACTCTTTGGATGCTTTGCATATATGTGTTTTAGACTATATAGAAGCAATATATACAAAGATTTCAACCGTCTACCTGTTCGATTCATTGTTCTACTTGTCGAAAGTTAGAAATAATTTCCGATAAAGGATTAACAATGGGGCTCATTGTTCACTTAAACTTGAAGGACAAAAAATTGGCGAATGGTACTGTTTGGATGCTTTGCGTACATGTTTCTTAGACTATATGGAAGCAATATATACAAGGATTTCAACCGTCTACCTGTTCCATTCATTGTTCTACTTGTCGAAAGTTACAAATAATTACCGAAAAAGGATTAACCATTGGGGCTCATTGTTCACTTAAACTTGAAGAACAAAAAATTGGCGAATGGTACTGTTTGGATGCTTTGCATATATGTTTCTCAGACTATATAGACGCAATATATACAATGATTTCAACAGTCTACCTGTTCCATTCATTGTTCTACTTGTCGAAAGTTACAAATATTTTCCGATAAAGGATTAACAATGGGGCTCATTGTTCACTTAAACTTGAAGAACAAAAAATTGGCGAATGGTACTGTTTGGATGCTTTGCATATATGTTTCTTAGACTATATAGAAGCAATATATACATTGATTTCAACCGTCTACCTGTTCCACTCATTGTTCTACTTGTCGCAAGTTACAAATAATTTCCGTTAAAGTGTTAACAATGGGGCTCGTAGTTCACTTAAACTTGAAGATGAAATAATTGGCGAATTGTACTGTTTGGATGCTTTGCATATATGTTTCTTAGACTATATAGAAGCAATATATACAATGATTTCAACAGTCTACCTGTTCCATTCATTGTTCAACTTGTCGAAAGTTACAAATAATTTCCTTTAAAGGATTAACAATGGGGCTCGTAGTTCTCTTAAACTTGAAGAACAAAAAATTGGCGAATGGTACTGTTTGGATGCTTTGCATATATGTTTCTTATACTATATAGAAGCAATAGATACAAAGATTTCAACCGTCTACCTGTTCCATTCAATGTTCTACTTGTCGAAAGTTACAAATAATTTCCGATGAAGGATTAACAATGGGGCTCATTGTTCACTTAAACTTGAAGGACAAAAAATTGGCGAATTGTACTGTGTGGATGCTTTGCATATATGTTTCTTATACTATATAGAAGCATTATATACAAAGATTTCAACCGTCTACCTGTTCCATTCACTGTTCTACTTGTCGAAAGTTACAAATAATTTCCGTTAAGGGATTAACAATGGGGATCGTAGTTTACTTAAACTTGAAGAACAAAAAATTGGCGAATTGTACTGTTTGGATGCTTTGCATAAATGTTTCTTAGACTATATAGAAGCAATATATACAATGTTTTCAACAGTCTACCTGTTCCATTCATTGTTCTACTTGTCGAAAGTTACAAATAATTTCCTTTAAAGGATTAACAATGGTGCTCGCAGTTCACTTAAACTTGAAGAACAAAAAATTGGCGAATTGTACTGTTTGGATGCTTTGCATACATGTTTCGTAGACTATATAGAAGCAATATATACAAATATTTCAACCGTCTAACTGTTCCATTCATTGTTCTACTAGTCGAAAATTACAAATAATTTCCGATAAAGGATTAACCATTGGTGCTCATTGTTCACTTAAACTTAAAGAACAAAAAATTGGCGAATGGTACTGTTTGGATGCTTTGCATATATGTTTCGTATGTTATATAGAAGCAATATATACAATGATTTCAACCGTCTACCTGATCCATTCATTGTTCTACTTGTCGAAATTTACAAATAATTTCCTTTAAAGGATTAACAATGGGGCTCGTAGTTCACTTAGACTTGTAGAACAAAAAATTGGCGAATTGTGCTGTTTGGATGCTTTGCATATGTGTTTCTTAGACTATTTAGAAGCAATATATAGAAAGATTTCACCTGTCTACCTGTACTATTCATTGTTCTACTTGTAGAAAGTTAGAAATAATTTCCGATAAAGGATTAACAATGGGGCTCATTGTTCACTTAAACTTGAAGGACAAAAAATTGGCGAATGGTACTGTTTGGATGCTTTGCGTACATGTTTCTTAGACTATATGGAAGCAATATATACAAGGATTTCAACCGTCTACCTGTTCCATTCATTGTTCTACTTGTCGAAAGTTACAAATAATTACCGATAAAGGATTAACCATTGGGGCTCATTGTTCACTTAAACTTGAAGAACAAAAAATTGGCGAATAGTACTGTTTGGATGCTTTGCATATATGTCTCTTAGACTATATAGTCGCAATATATACAATGATTTCAACAGTCTAACTGTTCCATTCATTGTTCTACTAGTCGAAAATTACAAATAATTTCCGTTAAAGTGTTAACAATGGGGCTCGTAGTTCACTTAAACTTGAAGATGAAATAATTGGCGAATTGTACTGTTTGGATGCTTTGCATATATGTGTTTTAGACTATATAGAAGCAATATATACAAAGATTTCAACCGTCTACCTGTTCGATTCATTGTTCTACTTGTCGACAGTTAGAAATAATTTCCGATAAAGGATTAACAATGGGGCTCATTGTTCACTTAAACTTGAAGGACAAAAAATTGGCGAATGGTACTGTTTGGATGCTTTGCATATATGTTTCGTATGTTATATAGAAGCAATATATATAATGATTTCAACCGTCTACCTGATCCATTCATTGTTCTACTTGTCGAAATTTACAAATAATTTCCTTTAAAGGATTAACAATGGGGCTCGTAGTTCACTTAGACTTGTAGAACAAAAAATTGGCGAATTGTGCTGTTTGGATGCTTTGCATATGTGTTTCTTAGACTATTTAGAAGCAATATATAGAAAGATTTCACCTGTCTACCTGTACTATTCATTGTTCTACTTGTAGAAAGTTACAAATAATTTCCATTTCATGATTATCAATGGGGCTCGCTGTTCACTTAACCTTGAAGATCAAAAAATTGGCGAATGTTACTGTTTAGATGCTTCGCATATAGGTTTCTTAGACTATATAGAAGCAACATATACAAAGATTTCAACCGTCTACCTGTTCTATTCATTGTTCATCTTGTCGAAAGTTACAAATAATTTCCGTTTCATGATTATCAATGGTCCTCGTTGTTCACTTAAACTTGAAGGACAAAAAATTGGCGACTGGTACTGTTTGGATGCTTTGCATATATGTTTCTTAGACTATATAGAAGCAATATATAAAAAGATTTCAACCGCCTACCAGTTCCATTCATTGTTCTACTTGTCGAAAGTTACAAATAATTTCCGATAAGGGATTAACAATGGGGATCGTAGTTTACTAAAACTTGAAGAACAAAAAGTTGGCGAATAGTACTGTTTGGATGCTTTGCATATATGTTTCTTAGACTATATAGACGCAATATATACAATGATTTCAACAGTCTACCTGTTCCATTCATTTTCTACTTGTCGAAAGTTACAAATATTTTCCGATAAAGGATTAACAATGGGGCTCATTGTTCACTTAAACTTGAAGAACAAAAAATTGGCGAATGGTACTGTTTGGATGCTTTGCATATATGTTTCTTAGACTATATAGAAGCAATATATAAAAAGATTTCAACCGCCTACCAGTTCCATTCATTGTTCTACTTGTCGAAAGTTACAAATAATTTCCGATAAGGGATTAACAATGGGGATCGTAGTTTACTAAAACTTGAAGAACAAAAAGTTGGCGAATAGTACTGTTTGGATGCTTTGCATATATGTTTCTTAGACTATATAGACGCAATATATACAATGATTTCAACAGTCTACCTGTTCCATTCATTTTCTACTTGTCGAAAGTTACAAATAATTTCCGTTAAAGTGTTAACAATGGGGCTCGTAGTTCACTTAAACATGAAGATGAAATAATTGGCGAATTGTACTGTTTGGATGCTTTGCATATATGTTTCTTAGACTATATAGAAGCAATATATACAATGATTTCAACAGTCTACCTGTTCCATTCATTGTTCAACTTGTCGAAAGTTACAAATAATTTCCTTTAATGGATTAACAATGGGGCTCGTAGTTCACTTAAACTTGAAGAACAAAAAATTGGCGAATGGTACTGTTTGGATGCTTTGCATATATGTTTCTTATACTATATAGACGCAATATATACAAGGATTTCAACCGTCTACCTGTTCCATTCATTGTTCTACTTGTCGAAAGTCACAAATAATTACCGATAAAGGATTAACCATTGGGGCTCATTGTTCACTTAAACTTGAAGAACAAAAAATTGGCGAATTGTACTGTTTGGATGCTTTGCATATATGTGTTTTAGACTATATAGAAGCAATATATACAAAGATTCCAACCGTCTACCTGTTCGATTCATTGTTCTACATGTCGAAAGTTAGAAATAATTTCCGATAAAGGATTAACAATGGGGCTCATTGTTCACTTAAACTTGAAGGACAAAAAATTGGCGAATGGTACTGTTTGGATGCTTTGCGTACATGCTTCTTAGACTATATGGAAGCAATATATACAAGGATTTCAACCGTCTACCTGTTCCATTCATTGTTCTACTTGTCGAAAGTTACAAATAATTACCGATAAAGGATTAACCATTGGGGCTCATTGTTCACTTAAACTTGAAGAACAAAAAATTGGCGAATTGTACTGTTTGGATGCTTTGCATACATGTTTCGTAGACTATATAGAAGCAATATATACAAATATTTCAACCGTCTAACTGTTCCATTCATTGTTCTACTAGTCGAAAATTACAAATAATTTCCGATAAAGGATTAACCATTGGTGCTCATTGTTCACTTAAACTTAAAGAACAAAAAATTGGCGAATGGTACTGTTTGGATGCTTTGCATATATGTTTCGTATGTTATATAGAAGCAATATATATAATGATTTCAACCGTCTACCTGATCCATTCATTGTTCTACTTGTCGAAATTTACAAATAATTTCCTTTAAAGGATTAACAATGGGGCTCGTAGTTCACTTAGACTTGTAGAACAAAAAATTGGCGAATTGTGCTGTTTGGATGCTTTGCATATGTGTTTCTTAGACTATTTAGAAGCAATATATAGAAAGATTTCACCTGTCTACCTGTACTATTCATTGTTCTACTTGTAGAAAGTTACAAATAATTTCCATTTCATGATTATCAATGGGGCTCGCTGTTCACTTAACCTTGAAGATCAAAAAATTGGCGAATGTTACTGTTTAGATGCTTCGCATATAGGTTTCTTAGACTATATAGAAGCAACATATACAAAGATTTCAACCGTCTACCTGTTCTATTCATTGTTCATCTTGTCGAAAGTTACAAATAATTTCCGTTTCATGATTATCAATGGTCCTCGTTGTTCACTTAAACTTGAAGGACAAAAAATTGGCGACTGGTACTGTTTGGATGCTTTGCATATATGTTTCTTAGACTATATAGAAGCAATATATAAAAAGATTTCAACCGCCTACCAGTTCCATTCATTGTTCTACTTGTCGAAAGTTACAAATAATTTCCGATAAGGGATTAACAATGGGGATCGTAGTTTACTAAAACTTGAAGAACAAAAAGTTGGCGAATAGTACTGTTTGGATGCTTTGCATATATGTTTCTTAGACTATATAGACGCAATATATACAATGATTTCAACAGTCTACCTGTTCCATTCATTTTCTACTTGTCGAAAGTTACAAATATTTTCCGATAAAGGATTAACAATGGGGCTCATTGTTCACTTAAACTTGAAGAACAAAAAATTGGCGAATGGTACTGTTTGGATGCTTTGCATATATGTTTCTTAGACTATATAGAAGCAATATATACATTGATTTCAACCGTCTACCTGTTCCACTCATTGTTCTACTTGTCGCAAGTTACAAATAATTTCCGTTAAAGTGTTAACAATGGGGCTCGTAGTTCACTTAAACATGAAGATGAAATAATTGGCGAATTGTACTGTTTGGATGCTTTGCATATATGTTTCTTAGACTATATAGAAGCAATATATACAATGATTTCAACAGTCTACCTGTTCCATTCATTGTTCAACTTGTCGAAAGTTACAAATAATTTCCTTTAATGGATTAACAATGGGGCTCGTAGTTCACTTAAACTTGAAGAACAAAAAATTGGCGAATGGTACTGTTTGGATGCTTTGCATATATGTTTCTTATACTATATAGAAGCAATAGATACAAAGATTTCAACCGTCTACCTGTTCCATTCAATGTTCTACTTGTCGAAAGTTACAAATAATTTCCGATAAAGGATTAACAATGGGGCTCATTGTTCACTTAAACTTGAAGGACAAAAAATTGGCGAATTGTACTGTGTGGATGCTTTGCATATATGTTTCTTATACTATATAGAAGCAATATATACAAAGATTTCAACCGTCTACCTGTTCCATTCACTGTTCTACTTGTCGAAAGTTACAAATAATTTCCGTTATGGGATTAACAATGGGGATCGTGGTTTACTTAAACTTGAAGAACAAAAAATTGGCGAATTGTACTGTTTGGATGCTTTGCATAAATGTTTCTTAGACTATATCAAAACAATATATACAATGTTTTCAACAGTCTACCTGTTCCATTCATTGTTCTACTTGTCGAAAGTTACAAATAATTTCCTTTAAAGGATTAACAATGGAGCTCGCAGTTCACTTAAACTTGAAGAACAAAAAATTGGCGAATGGTACTGTTTGGATGCTTTGCATATATGTTTCTTATACTATATAGAAGCAATAGATACAAAGATTTCAACCGTCTACCTGTTCCATTCAATGTTCTACTTGTCGAAAGTTACAAATAATTTCCGTTAAGGGATTAACAATGGGGATCGTAGTTCACTTAGACTTGAAGAACAAAAAATTGGCGAATTGTACTGTTTGGATGCTTTGCATATATGTTTCGTATGTTATATAGAAGCAATATATACAATGATTTCAACCGTCTACCTGATCCATTCATTGTTCTACTTGTCGAAATTTACAAATAATTTCCTTTAAAGGATTAACAATGGGGCTCGTAGTTCACTTAGACTTGTAGAACAAAAAATTGGCGAATTGTGCTGTTTGGATGCTTTGCATATGTGTTTCTTAGACTATTTAGAAGCAACATATAGAAAGATTTCACCTGTCTACCTGTACTATTCATTGTTCTACTTGTAGAAAGTTACAAATAATTTCCATTTCATGATTATCAATGGGGCTCGCTGTTCACTTAACCTTGAAGATAAAAAAATTGGCGAATGTTACAGTTTAGATGCTTCGCATATAGGTTTCTTAGACTATATAGAAGCAACATATACAAAGATTTCAACCGTCTACCTGTTCTATTCATTGTTCATCTTGTCGAAAGTTACAAATAATTTCCGTTTCATGATTATCAATGGTCCTCGTTGTTCACTTAAACCTGAAGGACAAAAAATTGGCGACTGGTACTGTTTGGATGCTTTGCATATATGTGTTTTAGACTATATAGAAGCAATATATACATAGATTTCAACCGTCTACCTGTTCGATTCATTGTTCTACTTGTCGAAAGTTAGAAATAATTTCCGATAAAGGATTAACAATGGGGCTCATTGTTCACTTAAACTTGAAGGACAAATAATTGGCGAATGGTACTGTTTGGATGCTTTGCGTACATGTTTCTTAGACTATATGGAAGCAATATATACAAGGATTTCAACCGTCTACCTGTTCCATTCATTGTTCTACTTGTCGAAAGTTACAAATAATTACCGATAAAGGATTAACCATTGGGGCTCATTGTTCACTTAAACTTGAAGGACAAAAAATTGGCGAATGGTACTGTTTGGATGCTTTGCGTACATGTTTCTTAGACTATATGGAAGCAATATATACAAGGATTTCAACCGTCTACCTGTTCCATTCATTGTTCTACTTGTCGAAAGTTACAAATAATTACCGATAAAGGATTAACCATTGGGGCTCATTGTTCACTTAAACTTGAAGAACAAAAAATTGGCGAATTGTACTGTTTGGATGCTTTGCATACATGTTTCTTAGACTATATAGAAGCAATATATACATTGATTTCAACCGTCTACCTGTTCCACTCATTGTTCTACTTGTCGCAAGTTACAAATAATTTCCGTTAAAGTGTTAACAATGGGGCTCGTAGTTCACTTAAACTTGAAGATGAAATAATTGGCGAATTGTACTGTTTGGATGCTTTGCATATATGTTTCTTAGACTATATAGAAGCAATATATACAATGATTTCAACAGTCTACCTGTTCCATTCATTGTTCAACTTGTCGAAAGTTACAAATAATTTCCTTTAAAGGATTAACAATGGGGCTCGTAGTTCACTTAAACTTGAAGAACAAAAAATTGGCGAATGGTACTGTTTGGATGCTTTGCGTACATGTTTCTTAGACTATATGGAAGCAATATATACAAAGATTTCAACCGTCTACCTGTTCCTCTCATTGTTCTACTTTTCGAAATTTACAAATAATTTCCTTTAAAGGATTAACAATGGGGCTCATTGTTCACTTAAACTTGAAGAACAAAAAATTGGCGAGTAGTACTGTTTGGATGCTTTGCATATATGTTTCTTAGACTATATAGACGCAATATATACAATGATTTCAACAGACTACCTGTTCCATTCATTGTTCTACTTGTCGAAAGTTACAATTAATTTCCGTTAAAGGATTAACAATGGGGCTCGTAGTTCACTTAAACTTGAAGAACAAAAAATTGGCGAATTGTACTGTTTGGATGCTTTGCATATATGTTTCTTATACTATATAGAAGCAATATATACAAAGATTTCAACCGTCTACCTGTCCCATTCAATGTTCTACTTGTCGAAAGTTACAAATAATTTCCGATAAAGGATTAACAATGGGGCTCGTAGTTCACTTAAACTTGAAGATCAAATAATTGGCGAATAGTACTGTTTGGATGATTTGCATTTATGTTTCTTAGACTATATAGAAGCAATATATACATTGATTTCAACCGTCTACCTGTTCCAATCATTGTTCTACTTGTCGAAATTTACAAATAATTTCCGTTAAAGGATTAACAATGGGGCTCGTAGTTCACTTAAACTTGAAGAACAAAAAATTGGCGAATTGTACTGTTTGGATGCTTTGCATATATGTTTCGTAGACTATATAGAAGCAACATATACAAAGATTTCAACCGTCTACTAGTTCTATTCATTGTTCTACTTGTCGAAAGTTACAAATAATTTCCGATAAAGGATTAACAATGGGGCTCATTGTTCACTTAAACTTGAAGAACAAAAAATTGGCGAATGGTACTGTTTGGATGCTTTGCATATATGTTTCTTAGACTATATAGAAGCAATATATACATTGATTTCAACCGTCTACCTGTTCCATTCATTGTTCTACTTGCCGAGATTTACAAATAATTTCCTTTAAAGGATTAACCATTGGGGCTCATTGTTCACTTAAACTTGAAGAACAAAAAATTTGCGATTTGTATTGTTTGGATGCTTTGCATATATGTTTCTTAGACTATATAGAAGCAATATATACAAAGATTTCAACCGTCTACCTGTTCCATTCATTGTTCTACTTGTCGAAATTTACAAATAATTTCCTTTAAAGGATTAACAATGGGGCTCGTTGTTCACTTAAACTTGAAGAACAAAAAATTGATGAATGGTAATGTTTGGATGCTTTGCATATATGTTTCTTAGACTATATAGAAGCAATATATACATTGATTTCAACCGTCTACCTGTTCCAATCATTGTTCTACTTGTCGAAATTTACAAATAATTTCCTTTAAAGGATTAACAATGGGGCTCGTTGTTCACTTAAACTTGAAGAACAATAAATTGGCGATTTGTACTGTTTGGATGCTTTGCATATATGTTTCTTAGACTATATAGAAGCAACATATACAAAGATTTCAACCGTCTACTAGTTCTATTCATTGTTCTACTTGTCGAAAGTTACAAATAATTTCCGATAAAGGATTAACAATGGGGCTCATTGTTCACTTAAACTTGAAGAACAAAAAATTGGCGAATGGTGCTGTTTGGATGCTTTGCATATATGTTTCTTAGACTATATAGAAGCAATATATACATTGATTTCAACCGTCTACCTGTTCCATTCATTGTTCTACTTGCCGAGATTTACAAATAATTTCCTTTAAAGGATTAACAATGGGGCTCGTAGTTCACTTAAACTAGAAGAACAAAAAATTGGCGAATGGTACTGTTTGGATGCTTTGCGTACATGTTTCTTAGAC
Source organism: Cerceris ruficornis (assembly GCA_963989415.1). Classification (NCBI taxonomy): domain Eukaryota; kingdom Metazoa; phylum Arthropoda; class Insecta; order Hymenoptera; family Crabronidae; genus Cerceris; species Cerceris ruficornis. The sequence goes on from CAXDIW010000415.1 coordinate 96,431, forward strand.
TATATGGAAGCAATATATACAAAGATTTCAACCGTCTACGTGTTCCATTCATTGTTCTACTTGCCGAAATTTACAAATAATTTCCTTTAAAGGATTAACAATGGGGCTCGTAGTTCAATTAAACTTGAAAAACCAAAAATTGGCGAATTGTACTGTTTGGATGCTTTGCATATATGTTTCTTAGACTATATAGAAGCAATATATACAAAGATTTCAACCGTCTACCTGTTCCATTCATTGTTCCACTTGTCGAAAGTTACAAATAATTTCCGATAAAGGATTAACCATTGGGGCTCATTGTTCACTTAAAGTTGAAGAACAAAAAATTGGCGAATGGTACTGTTTGGATGCTTTGCGTACATGTTTCTTAGACTATATGGAAGCAATATATACAAAGATTTCAACCGTCTACGTGTTCCATTCATTGTTCTACTTGCCGAAATTTACAAATAATTTCCTTTAAAGGATTAACGATGGGGCTCGTTGTTCACTTAATCTTGAAGAACAAAAAATTGGAGAATGGTACTCTTTGGATGCTTTGCATATATGTTTCTTAGACTATATAGAAGCAATATATACAAAGATTTCAACCGTCTACCTGTTCCATTCATTGTTCTACTTGTCGAAAGTTACAAATAATTTCCTTTAAAGGATTAACAATGGGGCTCATTGTTCACTTAAACTTGAAGAACAATATATTGGCGAATGGCACTGTTTGGATGCTTTGCATATATGTTTCTTAGACTATATAGAAGCAATACATATAAAGATTTCAACCGTCTACCTGTTCCATTCATTTTTCTACTTGGCGAAAATTACAAATAATTGCCGATAAAGGATTAACCATTGGGGCTCATTGTTCACTTAAACTTGAAGAACAAAAAATTGGCGAATGGTACTGTTTGGATGCTTTGCGTACATGTTTCTTAGACTATATGGAAGCAATATATACAAAGATTTCAACCGTCTACCTGTTCCATTCATTGTTCTACTTGTCGAAAGTTACAAATAATTACCGATAAAGGATTAACCATTGGGGCTCATTGTTCACTTAAACTTGAAGAACAAAAAATTGGCGAATTGTACTGTTTGGATGCTTTGCATATATGTGTTTTAGACTATATAGAAGCAATATATACAAAGATTTCAACCGTCTACCTGTTCGATTCATTGTTCTACTTGTCGAAAGTTAGAAATAATTTCCGATAAAGGATTAACAATGGGGCTCATTGTTCACTTAAACTTGAAGGACAAAAAATTCGCGAATGGTACTGTTTGGATGCTTTGCGTACATGTTTCTTAGACTATATGGAAGCAATATATACAAGGATTTCAACCGTCTACCTGTTCCATTCATTGTTCTACTTGTCGAAAGTTACAAATAATTACCGATAAAGCATTAACCATTGGGGCTCATTGTTCACTTAAACTTGAAGAACAAAAAATTGGCGAATTGTACTGTTTGGATGCTTTGCATACATGTTTCTTAGACTATATAGAAGCAATATATACAAAGATTTCAACCGTCTACCTGTTCCTCTCATTGTTCTACTTGTCGAAAGTTACAAATAATTTCCTTTAAAGGATTAACAATGGGGCTCATTGTTCACTTAAACTTGAAAAACAAAAAATTGGCGAATAGTACTGTTTGGATGCTTTGCATATATGTTTCTTAGACTATATAGACGCAATATATACAATGATTTCAACAGTCTACCTGTTCCATTCATTGTTCTACTTGTCGAAAGTTACAAATATTTTCCGATAAAGGATTAACAATGGGGCTCATTGTTCACTTAAACTTGAAGAACAAAAAATTGGCGAATGGTACTGTTTGGATGCTTTGCATATATGTTTCTTAGACTATATAGAAGCAATATATACATTGATTTCAACCGTCTACCTGTTCCACTCATTGTTCTACTTGTCGCAAGTTACAAATAATTTCCGTTAAAGTATTAACAATGGGGCTCGTAGTTCACTTAAACTTGAAGATGAAATAATTGGCGAATTGTACTGTTTGGATGCTTTGCATATATGTTTCTTAGACTATATAGACGCAATATATACAAGGATTTCAACCGTCTACCTGTTCCATTCATTGTTCTACTTGTCGAAAGTTACAAATAATTACCGATAAAGGATTAACCATTGGGGCTCATTGTTCACTTAAACTTGAAGAACAAAAAATTGGCGAATTGTACTGTTTGGATGCTTTGCATATATGTGTTTTAGACTATATAGAAGCAATATATACAAAGATTTCAACAGTCTACCTGTTCGATTCATTGTTCTACTTGTCGAAAGTTAGAAATAATTTCCGATAAAGGATTAACAATGGGGCTCATTGTTCACTTAAAGTTGAAGGACAAAAAATTGGCGAATGGTACTGTTTGGATGCTTTGCGTACATGCTTCTTAGACTATATAGAAGCAATATATACAAAGATTTCAACCGTCTACCTGTTCCATTCATTGTTCTACTTTTCGAAAATTACAAATAATTTCCTTTAAAGGATTAACAATGGGGCTCGTTGTTCACTTAAACTTGAAGAACAAAAAATTGGCGAATGGTACTGTTTGGATGCTTTGCATATATGTTTCTTAGATTATATAGAAGCAATATATACAAAGATTTCAACCGTCTACCTGTTCCATTCATTGTTCTACTTGTCGAAAATTACAAATAATTTCCGATAAAGGATTAACAATGGGGCTCGTTGTTCACTTAAACTTGAAGAACAAAAAATTGATGAATGGTACTGTTTGGATGCTTTGCATATATGTTTCTTAGACTATATGGAAGCAATATATACAAAGATTTCAACCGTCTGTGTGTTCCAATCATTGTTCTACTTGTCGAAATTTACAAATAATTTCCTTTAAAGGATTAACAATGGGGCTCGTTGTTCACTTAAACTTGAAGAACAATAAATTGGCGATTTGTACTGTTTGGATGCTTTGCATATATGTTTCTTAGACTATATAGAAGCAACATATACAAAGATTTCAACCGTCTACTAGTTCTATTCATTGTTCTACTTGTCGAAAGTTACAAATAATTTCCGATAAAGGATTAACAATGGGGCTCATTGTTCACTTAAACTTGAAGAACAAAAAATTGGCGAATTGTACTGTTTGGATGCTTTGAATATATGTTTCTTAGACTATATGGAAGCAATATATACAAAGATTTCAACCGTCCACGTGTTCCAAACATTGTTCTACTTGTCGAAATTTACAAATAATTTCCGATAAAGGATTAACAATCGGGCTCATTGTTCACTTAACCTTGAAGAACAAAAAGTGGCGAATGGTACTGTTTGGATGCTTTGCATATATGTTTCTTAGACTATACGGAAGCAATATATACAAATATTTCAACCGTCTACCTGTTCCATTCATTGTTCTACATGTCGAAAGTTACAAATAATCTCCGTTTCATGATTATCAATGGGGCTCGTTGTTCACTTAAACTTGAAGAACAAAAAATTGGCGAATGGTACTGTTTGGATGCTTTGCATATATGTTTCTTAGACTATATAGAAGCAATATATACATTGATTTCAACCGTCTACCTGTTCCATTCATTGTTCTACTTGTCGAAAGTTACAAATAATTTCCTTTAAAGGATTAACAATGGGGCTCGTAGTTCACTTAAACTTGAAGAACAAAAAATTGGCGAATGGTACTGTTTGGATGCTTTGCATATATGTTTCTTAGACTATGTAGAAGCAATATATACATTGATTTCAACCGTCTGCGTGTTCCAATCATTGTTCTACTTGTAGAAAGTTACAATTAATTTCCGTTAAAGGATTAACAATGGGGCTCGTAGTTCACTTAAACTTGAAGAACAAAAAATTGGCGAATGGTACTGTTTGGATGCTTTGCGTACATGTTTCTTAGACTATATGGAAGCAATATATACAAAAATTTCAACCGTCTACGAGTCCCAATCATTGTTCTACTTGTAGAAAGTTACAATTAATTTCCGTTAAAGGATTAACAATGGGGCTCATTGTTCACTTAAACTTGAAGAACAAAAAATTGGCGAATGATACTGTTTGGATGCTTTGCATATATGTTTCTAAGACTATATAGAAGCAATATATACAATGATTTCAACCGTCTACCTGTTCTATTCATTGTTCTACTTGTAGAAAGTTACAAATAATTTCCGTTTCATGATTATCAATGGGGCTTGTTGTTCACTTAAACTTGATGAACAAAAAATTGGCGAATGGTACTGTTTGGATGTTTTGCATATAAGTTTACTAGACTATATAGAAGCAATATATACAAAGATTTCAACCGTCTACGTGTTCCATTCATTGTTCTACTTGCCGAAGTTTACAAATAATTTCCTTTAAAGGATTAACAATGGGGCTCGTAGTTCACTTAAACTTGAAGAACAAAAAATTGGCGAATGGTACTGTTTGGATACTTTGCATATATGTTTCTTAGACTATATAGAAGCAATATATACATTGATTTCAACCGTCTACCTGTTCCATTCATTGTTCTACTTGTCGAAAGTTACAAATAATTTCCGTTAAGATATTAAAAATGGGGATCGTAGTTTACTTAAACTTGAAGAACAAAAAATTGGCGAATGGTACTGTTTGGATGCTTTGCATATATGTTTCTTAGACTATATGGAAGCAATATATAATAATATTTCAACCGTCTACGTGTTCCAGTCATTGTTCTGCTTGTCGAAATTTACAAATAATTTCCTTTAAAGGATTAACAATGGGGCTCGTTGTTCACTTAAACTTGAAGAACAATAAATTGGCGAATTGTACTGTGTGGATGCTATGCATATATGTTTCTTAGACTATATAGAAGCAATATATATAATGATTTCAACCGTCTACCTGTTCCATTCAATGTTCTACATGTCGAAAGTTACAAATAATTTCAGTTTCATGATTATCAATGGGGCTCGTTGTTCACTTAAACTTGAAGAACAAAAAATTGGCGAATGGTACTGTTTGGATGCTTTGCATATATGTTTCTTAGTCTATATAGAAGCAATATATACAAAGATTTCAACCGTCTACGTGTTCCAATTATTGTTCTACTTGTAGAAAGTTACAAATAGTTTCCGATAAAGGATTAACAATGTGGCTCATTGTTCACTTAACCTTGAAGAACAAAAAATTGGCGAATGGTACTGTTTGGATGTTTTGCATATATGTTTCTTAGGTTATATAGAAGCAATATATCCAAAGATTTCAACCGTTTACATGTTCCATTCATTGTTCTACTTGTCGAAAATTACAAATAATTTCCGATAAAGGATTAACCATTGGGGCTCATTGTTCACTTAAACTTGAAGAACAAAAAATTGGCGAATGGTACTGTTTGGATGCTTTGCGTACATGTTTCTTAGACTATATGGAAGCAATATATACAAAGATTTCAACCGTCTACGTGTTCCAATCATTGTTCTACTTGTCGAAATATACAAATAATTTCCTTTAAAGGATTAACAATGGGGCTCGTTGTTCACTTAAACTTGAAGAACAATAAATTGGCGAATTGTACTATTTGGATGCTTTGCATATATGTTTCTTAGTCTATATAGAAGTAATATATACAAAGATTTCAACCGTCTAAGTGTTCCATTCATTGTTCTACTTGTCGAAAGTTAGAAATAATTTCCGATAAAGTATTAACAATCGGGCTCATTGTTCACTTAACCTTGAAGAACAAAAAATTGGCGAATGGTACTGTTTGGATGCTTTGCATATATGTTTCTTAGACTATACGGAAGCAATATATACAAATATTTCAACCGTCTCCCTGTTCCATTCATTGTTCTACTTGTCGAAAGTTACAAATAATTTCCGATAAAGGATTAACCATTGGGGCTCATTGTTCACTTAAACTTGAAGAACAAAAAATTGGCGAATTGTACTGTTTGGATGCTTTGCATATAAGTTTCTCAGACTATATAGAAGCAATATATTCAAAGATTTCAACCGTCTACCTGTTCCATTCATTGTTCTACTTGTCGAAAGTTACAAATAATTTCTGATAAAGTATTAACAATCGGGCTCATTGTTCACTTAACCTTGAAGAACAAAAAATTGGCGAATGGTACTGTTTGGATGCTTTGCATATATGTTTCTTAGACTATACGGAAGCAATATATACAAATATTTCAACCGTCTACCTGTTCCATTCATTGTTCTACTAGTCGAAAGTTACAAATAATTTCCGATAAACGATTAACCATTGGGGCTCATTGTTCACTTAAACTTGAAGAACAAAAAATTGGCGAATTGTACTGTTTGGATGCTTTGCATATATGTTTCTTAGACTATATAGAAGCAATATATAAAAAGATTTCAACCGTCCACCTGTTCCATTCATTGTTCTACTTGTCGAAAGTTACAAATAATTTCCGATAAAGGATTAACCATTGGGGCTCATTGTTCACTTAAACTTGAAGAACAAAAAATTGGCGAATTGTACTGTTTGGATGCTTTGCATATATGTTTCTTAGACTATATAGAAGCAATATATAAAAAGATTTCAACCGTCTACCTGTTCAATTCATTGTTCTACTTGTCGAAAGTTACAAATAATTTCCGATAAAGGAGTAACAATGGGGCTCATTGTTCACTTAAACTTGAAGAACAAAAAATTGGCGAATGGTTCTGTTTGGATGCTTTGCATATATGTTTCTTAGACTATATGGAAGCAATATATAATAATATTTCAACCGTCTACGTGTTCCAATCATTGTTCTACTTGTCGAAATTTACAAATAATTTCCTTTAAAGGATTAACAATGAGGCCCATTGTTCACTTAAACTTGAAGAACAAAAAAATGGCGAATGCTACTGTTTGGATGCTTTGCGTACAAGTTTCTTAGACTATATGGAAGCAATATATACAAAGATTTCAACCGTCTACCTGTTCTATTCATTGTTCATCTTGTCGAAAGTTACAAATAATTTCCGTTTCATGATTATCAATGGTCCTCGTTGTTCACTTAAACTTGAAGGACAAAAAATTGGCGACTGGTACTGTTTGGATGCTTTGCATATATGTTTCTTAGACTATATAGAAGCAATATATAAAAAGATTTCAACCGCCTACCAGTTCCATTCATTGTTCTACTTGTCGAAAGTTACAAATAATTTCCGATAAAGGATTAACCATTGGGGCTCATTGTTCACTTAAACTTGAAGAACAAAAAATTGGCGAATTGTACTGTTTGGATGCTTTGCATATATGTTTCTTAGACTATACGGAAGCAATATATACAAATATTTCAACCGTCTACCTGTTCCATTCATTGTTCTACTAGTCGAAAGTTACAAATAATTTCCGATAAAGGATTAACCATTGGGGCTCATTGTTCACTTAAACTTGAAGAACAAAAAATTGGCGAATTGTACTGTTTGGATGCTTTGCATATATGTTTCTTAGACTATATAGAAGCAATATATAAAAAGATTTCAACCGTCCACCTGTTCCATTCATTGTTCTACTTGTCGAAAGTTACAAATAATTTCCGATAAAGGATTAACCATTGGGGCTCATTGTTCACTTAAACTTGAAGAACAAAAAATTGGCGAATTGTACTGTTTGGATGCTTTGCATACATGTTTCGTAGACTATATAGAAGCAATATATACAAATATTTCAACCGTCTAACTGTTCCATTCATTGTTCTACTAGTCGAAAATTACAAATAATTTCCGATAAAGGATTAACCATTGGTGCTCATTGTTCACTTAAACTTAAAGAACAAAAAATTGGCGAATGGTACTGTTTGGATGCTTTGCATATATGTTTCGTATGTTATATAGAAGCAATATATATAATGATTTCAACCGTCTACCTGATCCATTCATTGTTCTACTTGTCGAAATTTACAAATAATTTCCTTTAAAGGATTAACAATGGGGCTCGTAGTTCACTTAGACTTGTAGAACAAAAAATTGGCGAATTGTGCTGTTTGGATGCTTTGCATATGTGTTTCTTAGACTATTTAGAAGCAATATATAGAAAGATTTCACCTGTCTACCTGTACTATTCATTGTTCTACTTGTAGAAAGTTACAAATAATTTCCATTTCATGATTATCAATGGGGCTCGCTGTTCACTTAACCTTGAAGATCAAAAAATTGGCGAATGTTACTGTTTAGATGCTTCGCATATAGGTTTCTTAGACTATATAGAAGCAACATATACAAAGATTTCAACCGTCTACCTGTTCTATTCATTGTTCATCTTGTCGAAAGTTACAAATAATTTCCGATAAAGGATTAACAATGGGGCTCATTGTTCACTTAAACTTGAAGAACAAAAAATTGGCGAATGGTACTGTTTGGATGCTTTGCATATATGTTTCTTAGACTATATAGAAGCAATATATACATTGATTTCAACAGTCTACCTGTTCCATTCATTTTCTACTTGTCGAAAGTTACAAATATTTTCCGATAAAGGATTAACAATGGGGCTCATTGTTCACTTAAACTTGAAGAACAAAAAATTGGCGAATTGTACTGTTTGGAAACTTTGCGTACATGTTTCTTAGACTATATGGAAGCAATATATACAAAGATTTCAACCGTCTACGTGTTCCAATCATTGTTCTACTTGTCGAAATTTACAAACAATTTCCTTTAAAGGATTAAAAATGGGGCTCGTTGTTCACTTAAACTTGAAGAACAATAAATTGGCGAATGGTACTGTTTGGATGCTTTGCATATATGTTTCTTAGACTATATAGAAGCAATATATACATTGATTTCAACCGTCTACCTGTTCCACTCATTGTTCTACTTGTCGCAAGTTACAAATAATTTCCGTTAAAGTGTTAACAATGGGGCTCGTAGTTCACTTAACCTTGAAGAACAAAAAATTGGCGAATGGTACTGTTTGGATGTTTTGCATATATGTTTCTTAGGTTATATAGAAGCAATATATCCAAAGATTTCAACCGTTTACATGTTCCATTCATTGTTCTACTTGTCGAAAGTTAGAAATAATTTCCGATAAAGTATTAACAATCGGGCTCATTGTTCACTTAACCTTGAAGAACAAAAAATTGGCGAATGGTACTGTTTGGATGCTTTGCATATATGTTTCTTAGACTATATAGAAGCAATATATACATTGATTTCAACCGTCTACCTGTTCCACTCATTGTTCTACTTGTCGCAAGTTACAAATAATTTCCGTTAAAGTGTTAACAATGGGGCTCGTAGTTCACTTAAACATGAAGATGAAATAATTGGCGAATTGTACTGTTTGGATGCTTTGCATATATGTTTCTTAGACTATATAGAAGCAATATATACAATGATTTCAACAGTCTACCTGTTCCATTCATTGTTCAACTTGTCGAAAGTTACAAATAATTTCCTTTAATGGATTAACAATGGGGCTCGTAGTTCACTTAAACTTGAAGAACAAAAAATTGGCGAATGGTACTGTTTGGATGCTTTGCATATATGTTTCTTATACTATATAGAAGCAATAGATACAAAGATTTCAACCGTCTACCTGTTCCATTCAATGTTCTACTTGTCGAAAGTTACAAATAATTTCCGATAAAGGATTAACAATGGGGCTCATTGTTCACTTAAACTTGAAGGACAAAAAATTGGCGAATTGTACTGTGTGGATGCTTTGCATATATGTTTCTTATACTATATAGAAGCAATATATACAAAGATTTCAACCGTCTACCTGTTCCATTCACTGTTCTACTTGTCGAAAGTTACAAATAATTTCCGTTATGGGATTAACAATGGGGATCGTAGTTTACTTAAACTTGAAGAACAAAAAATTGGCGAATTGTACTGTTTGGATGCTTTGCATAAATGTTTCTTAGACTATATAGAAGCAATATATACAATGTTTTCAACAGTCTACCTGTTCCATTCATTGTTCTACTTGTCGAAAGTTACAAATAATTTCCTTTAAAGGATTAACAATGGAGCTCGCAGTTCACTTAAACTTGAAGAACAAAAAATTGGCGAATGGTACTGTTTGGATGCTTGGCATATATGTTTCTTATACTATATAGAAGCAATAGATACAAAGATTTCAACCGTCTACCTGTTCCATTCAATGTTCTACTTGTCGAAAGTTACAAATAATTTCCGTTAAGGGATTAACAATGGGGATCGTAGTTCACTTAGACTTTAAGAACAAAAAATTGGCGAATTGTACTGTTTGGATGCTTTGCATATATGTTTCGTATGTTATATAGAAGCAATATATACAATGATTTCAACCGTCTACCTGATCCATTCATTGTTCTACTTGTCGAAATTTACAAATAATTTCCTTTAAAGGATTAACAATGGGGCTCGTAGTTCACTTAGACTTGTAGAACAAAAAATTGGCGAATTGTGCTGTTTGGATGCTTTGCATATGTGTTTCTTAGACTATTTAGAAGCAATATATAGAAAGATTTCACCTGTCTACCTGTACTATTCATTGTTCTACTTGTAGAAAGTTACAAATAATTTCCATTTCATGATTATCAATGGGGCTCGCTGTTCACTTAACCTTGAAGATAAAAAAATTGGCGAATGTTACAGTTTAGATGCTTCGCATATAGGTTTCTTAGACTATATAGAAGCAACATATACAAAGATTTCAACCGTCTACATGTTCTATTCATTGTTCATCTTGTCGAAAGTTACAAATAATTTCCGTTTCATGATTATCAATGGTCCTCGTTGTTCACTTAAACCTGAAGGACAAAAAATTGGCGACTGGTACTGTTTGGATGCTTTGCATATATGTGTTTTAGACTATATAGAAGCAATATATACAAAGATTTCAACCGTCTACCTGTTCGATTCATTGTTCTACTTGTCGAAAGTTAGAAATAATTTCCGATAAAGGATTAACAATGGGGCTCATTGTTCACTTAAACTTGAAGGACAAATAATTGGCGAATGGTACTGTTTGGATGCTTTGCGTACATGTTTCTTAGACTATATGGAAGCAATATATACAAGGATTTCAACCGTCTACCTGTTCCATTCATTGTTCTACTTGTCGAAAGTTACAAATAATTACCGATAAAGGATTAACCATTGGGGCTCATTGTTCACTTAAACTTGAAGAACAAAAAATTGGCGAATTGTACTGTTTGGATGCTTTGCATACATGTTTCTTAGACTATATAGAAGCAATATATACATTGATTTCAACCGTCTACCTGTTCCACTCATTGTTCTACTTGTCGCAAGTTACAAATAATTTCCGTTAAAGTGTTAACAATGGGGCTCGTAGTTCACTTAAACTTGAAGATGAAATAATTGGCGAATTGTACTGTTTGGATGCTTTGCATATATGTTTCTTAGACTATATAGAAGCAATATATACAATGATTTCAACAGTCTACCTGTTCCATTCATTGTTCAACTTGTCGAAAGTTACAAATAATTTCCTTTAAAGGATTAACAATGGGGCTCGTAGTTCACTTAAACTTGAAGAACAAAAAATTGGCGAATGGTACTGTTTGGATGCTTTGCGTACATGTTTCTTAGACTATATGGAAGCAATATATACAAAGATTTCAACCGTCTACCTGTTCCTCTCATTGTTCTACTTTTCGAAAGTTACAAATAATTTCCTTTAAAGGATTAACAATGGGGCTCATTGTTCACTTAAACTTGAAGAACAAAAAATTGGCGAGTTGTACTGTTTGGATGCTTTGCATATATGTTTCTTAGACTATATAGACGCAATATATACAATGATTTCAACAGACTACCTGTTCCATTCATTGTTCTACTTGTCGAAAGTTAGAAATAATTTCCGATAAAGGATTAACAATGGGCCTCGTTGTTCACTTAAACTTGAAGAACAAAAAATTGGCGAATTGTACTGTTTGGATGCTTTGCATATATGTTTCTTATACTATATAGAAGCAATATATACAAAGATTTCAACCGTCTACCTGTCCCATTCAATGTTCTACTTGTCGAAAGTTACAAATAATTTCCGATAAAGGATTAACAATGGGGCTCGTAGTTCACTTAAACTTGAAGATCAAATAATTGGCGAATAGTACTGTTTGGATGATTTGCATTTATGTTTCTTAGACTATGTAGAAGCAATATATACATTGATTTCAACCGTCTACCTGTTCCAATCATTGTTCTACTTGTCGAAATTTACAAATAATTTCCGTTAAAGGATTAACAATGGGGCTCGTAGTTCACTTAAACTTGAAGAACAAAAAATTGGCGAATTGTACTGTTTGGATGCTTTGCATATATGTTTCGTAGACTATATAGAAGCAACATATACAAAGATTTCAACCGTCTACTAGTTCTATTCATTGTTCTACTTGTCGAAAGTTACAAATAATTTCCGATAAAGGATTAACAATGGGGCTCATTGTTCACTTAAACTTGAAGAACAAAAAATTGGCGAGTTGTACTGTTTGGATGCTTTGCATATATGTTTCTTAGACTATATAGACGCAATATATACAATGATTTCAACAGACTACCTGTTCCATTCATTGTTCTACTTGTCGAAAGTTAGAAATAATTTCCGATAAAGGATTAACAATGGGCCTCGTTGTTCACTTAAACTTGAAGAACAAAAAATTGGCGAATGGTACTGTTTGGATGCTTTGCGTACATGTTTCTTAGACTATATGGAAGCAATATATACAAAGATTTCAACCGTCTACGTGTTCCATTCATTGTTCTACTTGCCGAAATTTACAAATAATTTCCTTTAAAGGATTAACGATGGGGCTCGTTGTTCACTTAATCTTGAAGAACAAAAAATTGGAGAATGGTACTCTTTGGATGCTTTGCATATATGTTTCTTAGACTATATAGAAGCAATATATACAAAGATTTCAACCGTCTACCTGTTCCATTCATTGTTCTACTTGTCGAAAGTTACAAATAATTTCCTTTAAAGGATTAACAATGGGGCTCATTGTTCACTTAAACTTGAAGAACAATATATTGGCGAATGGCACTGTTTGGATGCTTTGCATATATGTTTCTTAGACTATATAGAAGCAATACATATAAAGATTTCAACCGTCTACCTGTTCCATTCATTGTTCTACTTGGCGAAAATTACAAATAATTGCCGATAAAGGATTAACCATTGGGGCTCATTGTTCACTTAAACTTGAAGAACAAAAAATTGGCGAATGGTACTGTTTGGATGCTTTGCGTACATGTTTCTTAGACTATATGGAAGCAATATATACAAAGATTTCAACCGTCTACCTGTTCCATTCATTGTTCTACTTGTCGAAAGTTACAAATAATTACCGATAAAGGATTAACCATTGGGGCTCATTGTTCACTTAAACTTGAAGAACAAAAAATTGGCGAATTGTACTGTTTGGATGCTTTGCATATATGTGTTTTAGACTATATAGAAGCAATATATACAAAGATTTCAACCGTCTACCTGTTCGATTCATTGTTCTACTTGTCGAAAGTTAGAAATAATTTCCGATAAAGGATTAACAATGGGGCTCATTGTTCACTTAAACTTGAAGGACAAAAAATTCGCGAATGGTACTGTTTGGATGCTTTGCGTACATGTTTCTTAGACTATATGGAAGCAATATATACAAGGATTTCAACCGTCTACCTGTTCCATTCATTGTTCTACTTGTCGAAAGTTACAAATAATTACCGATAAAGCATTAACCATTGGGGCTCATTGTTCACTTAAACTTGAAGAACAAAAAATTGGCGAATTGTACTGTTTGGATGCTTTGCATACATGTTTCTTAGACTATATAGAAGCAATATATACAAAGATTTCAACCGTCTACCTGTTCCTCTCATTGTTCTACTTGTCGAAAGTTACAAATAATTTCCTTTAAAGGATTAACAATGGGGCTCATTGTTCACTTAAACTTGAAAAACAAAAAATTGGCGAATAGTACTGTTTGGATGCTTTGCATATATGTTTCTTAGACTATATAGACGCAATATATACAATGATTTCAACAGTCTACCTGTTCCATTCATTGTTCTACTTGTCGAAAGTTACAAATATTTTCCGATAAAGGATTAACAATGGGGCTCATTGTTCACTTAAACTTGAAGAACAAAAAATTGGCGAATGGTACTGTTTGGATGCTTTGCATATATGTTTCTTAGACTATATAGAAGCAATATATACATTGATTTCAACCGTCTACCTGTTCCACTCATTGTTCTACTTGTCGCAAGTTACAAATAATTTCCGTTAAAGTATTAACAATGGGGCTCGTAGTTCACTTAAACTTGAAGATGAAATAATTGGCGAATTGTACTGTTTGGATGCTTTGCATATATGTTTCTTAGACTATATAGACGCAATATATACAAGGATTTCAACCGTCTACCTGTTCCATTCATTGTTCTACTTGTCGAAAGTTACAAATAATTACCGATAAAAGATTAACCATTGGGGCTCATTGTTCACTTAAACTTGAAGAACAAAAAATTGGCGAATTGTACTGTTTGGATGCTTTGCATATATGTGTTTTAGACTATATAGAAGCAATATATACAAAGATTTCAACAGTCTACCTGTTCGATTCATTGTTCTACTTGTCGAAAGTTACAAATAATTTCCGATAAGGGATTAACAATGGGGCTCGTTGTTCACTTAAACTTGAAGAACAATAAATTGGCGATTTGTACTGTTTGGATGCTTTGCATATATGTTTCTTAGACTATATAGAAGCAATATATACAATGATTTCAACAGTCTACCTGTTCCATTCATTGTTCTACTTGTCGAAAGTTACAAATAATTTCCTTTAAAGGATTAACAATCGGGCTCATTGTTCACTTAAACTTGAAGAACAAAAAATTGGCGAATTGTACTGTTTGGATGCTTTGCGTACATGTTTATTAGACTATATAGAAGCAATATATAAAAAGATTTCAACCGTCTACCAGTTTCATTCATTGTTCTACTTGTCGAAAGTTACAAATAATTTCCGATAAGGGATTAACAATGGGGCTCATTGTTCACTTAAACTTGAAGAACAAAAAATTGGCGAATTGTACTGTTTGGATGCTTTGCATATCTGTTTCTTAGACTATATAGAAGCAATATATACAAAGATTTCACCCGTCTACCTGTACTATTCATTGTTCTACTTGTAGAAAGTTACAAATAATTTCCATTTCGTGATTATCAATGGGGCTCGCTGTTCACTTAAACTTGAAGATCAAAAAATTGGCGATTGTTACTGTTTAGATGCTTTGCATATAGGTTTCGTAGACTATATAGAAGCAACATATACAAAGATTTCAACCGTCTACCTGTTCTATTCATTGTTCTACTTGTAGAAAGTTACAAATAATTTCCGTTTCATGATTATCAATGGGGCTCGTTGTTCACTTAAACTTGAAGAACAAAAAATTGGCGAATGTTACTGTTTGGATGCTTTGCATATATGTTTCTTAGATTATATAGAAGCAATATATACAAAGATTTCAACCGTCTACCTGTTCCATTCATTGTTCTACTTGTCGAAAATTACAAATAATTTCCGATAAAGGATTAACAATGGGGCTCGTTGTTCACTTAAACTTGAAGAACAAAAAATTGATGAATGGTACTGTTTGGATGCTTTGCATATATGTTTCTTAGACTATATAGAAGCAACATATACAAAGATTTCAACCGTCTACTAGTTCTATTCATTGTTCTACTTGTCGAAAGTTACAAATAATTTCCGATAAAGGATTAACAATGGGGCTCATTGTTCACTTAAACTTGAAGAACAAAAAATTGGCGAATTGTACTGTTTGGATGCTTTGAATATATGTTTCTTAGACTATATGGAAGCAATATATACAAAGATTTCAACCGTCCACGTGTTCCAAACATTGTTCTACTTGTCGAAATTTACAAATAATTTCCGATAAAGGATTAACAATCGGGCTCATTGTTCACTTAACCTTGAAGAACAAAAAGTGGCGAATGGTACTGTTTGGATGCTTTGCATATATGTTTCTTAGACTATACGGAAGCAATATATACAAATATTTCAACCGTCTACCTGTTCCATTCATTGTTCTACATGTCGAAAGTTACAAATAATCTCCGTTTCATGATTATCAATGGGGCTCGTTGTTCACTTAAACTTGAAGAACAAAAAATTGGCGAATGGTACTGTTTGGATGCTTTGCATATATGTTTCTTAGACTATATAGAAGCAATATATACATTGATTTCAACCGTCTACCTGTTCCATTCATTGTTCTACTTGTCGAAAGTTACAAATAATTTCCTTTAAAGGATTAACAATGGGGCTCGTAGTTCACTTAAACTTGAAGAACAAAAAATTGGCGAATGGTACTGTTTGGATGCTTTGCATATATGTTTCTTAGACTATGTAGAAGCAATATATACATTGATTTCAACCGTCTGCGTGTTCCAATCATTGTTCTACTTGTAGAAAGTTACAATTAATTTCCGTTAAAGGATTAACAATGGGGCTCGTAGTTCACTTAAACTTGAAGAACAAAAAATTGGCGAATGGTACTGTTTGGATGCTTTGCGTACATGTTTCTTAGACTATATGGAAGCAATATATACAAAAATTTCAACCGTCTACGAGTCCCAATCATTGTTCTACTTGTAGAAAGTTACAATTAATTTCCGTTAAAGGATTAACAATGGGGCTCATTGTTCACTTAAACTTGAAGAACAAAAAATTGGCGAATGGTACTGTTTGGATGCTTTGCATATATGTTTCTAAGACTATATAGAAGCAATATATACAATGATTTCAACCGTCTACCTGTTCTATTCATTGTTCTACTTGTAGAAAGTTACAAATAATTTCCGTTTCATGATTATCAATGGGGCTTGTTGTTCACTTAAACTTGATGAACAAAAAATTGGCGAATGGTACTGTTTGGATGTTTTGCATATAAGTTTACTAGACTATATAGAAGCAATATATACAAAGATTTCAACCGTCTACGTGTTCCATTCATTGTTCTACTTGCCGAAGTTTACAAATAATTTCCTTTAAAGGATTAACAATGGGGCTCGTAGTTCACTTAAACTTGAAGAACAAAAAATTGGCGAATGGTACTGTTTGGATACTTTGCATATATGTTTCTTAGACTATATAGAAGCAATATATACATTGATTTCAACCGTCTACCTGTTCCATTCATTGTTCTACTTGTCGAAAGTTACAAATAATTTCCGTTAAGATATTAACAATGGGGATCGTAGTTTACTTAAACTTGAAGAACAAAAAATTGGCGAATGGTACTGTTTGGATGCTTTGCATATATGTTTCTTAGACTATATGGAAGCAATATATAATAATATTTCAACCGTCTACGTGTTCCAGTCATTGTTCTGCTTGTCGAAATTTACAAATAATTTCCTTTAAAGGATTAACAATGGGGCTCGTTGTTCACTTAAACTTGAAGAACAATAAATTGGCGAATTGTACTGTGTGGATGCTATGCATATATGTTTCTTAGACTATATAGAAGCAATATATATAATGATTTCAACCGTCTACCTGTTCCATTCAATGTTCTACATGTCGAAAGTTACAAATAATTTCAGTTTCATGATTATCAATGGGGCTCGTTGTTCACTTAAACTTGAAGAACAAAAAATTGGCGAATGGTACTGTTTGGATGCTTTGCATATATGTTTCTTAGTCTATATAGAAGCAATATATACAAAGATTTCAACCGTCTACGTGTTCCAATTATTGTTCTACTTGTAGAAAGTTACAAATAGTTTCCGATAAAGGATTAACAATGTGGCTCATTGTTCACTTAACCTTGAAGAACAAAAAATTGGCGAATGGTACTGTTTGGATGTTTTGCATATATGTTTCTTAGGTTATATAGAAGCAATATATCCAAAGATTTCAACCGTTTACATGTTCCATTCATTGTTCTACTTGTCGAAAATTACAAATAATTTCCGATAAAGGATTAACCATTGGGGCTCATTGTTCACTTAAACTTGAAGAACAAAAAATTGGCGAATGGTACTGTTTGGATGCTTTGCGTACATGTTTCTTAGACTATATGGAAGCAATATATACAAAGATTTCAACCGTCTACGTGTTCCAATCATTGTTCTACTTGTCGAAATATACAAATAATTTCCTTTAAAGGATTAACAATGGGGCTCGTTGTTCACTTAAACTTGAAGAACAATAAATTGGCGAATTGTACTATTTGGATGCTTTGCATATATGTTTCTTAGTCTATATAGAAGTAATATATACAAAGATTTCAACCGTCTAAGTGTTCCATTCATTGTTCTACTTGTCGAAAGTTAGAAATAATTTCCGATAAAGTATTAACAATCGGGCTCATTGTTCACTTAACCTTGAAGAACAAAAAATTGGCGAATGGTACTGTTTGGATGCTTTGCATATATGTTTCTTAGACTATACGGAAGCAATATATACAAATATTTCAACCGTCTCCCTGTTCCATTCATTGTTCTACTTGTCGAAAGTTACAAATAATTTCCGATAAAGGATTAACCATTGGGGCTCATTGTTCACTTAAACTTGAAGAACAAAAAATTGGCGAATTGTACTGTTTGGATGCTTTGCATATAAGTTTCTCAGACTATATAGAAGCAATATATTCAGAGATTTCAACCGTCTACCTGTTCCATTCATTGTTCTACTTGTCGAAAGTTACAAATAATTTCCGATAAAGTATTAACAATCGGGCTCATTGTTCACTTAACCTTGAAGAACAAAAAATTGGCGAATGGTACTGTTTGGATGCTTTGCATATATGTTTCTTAGACTATACGGAAGCAATATATACAAATATTTCAACCGTCTACCTGTTCCATTCATTGTTCTACTAGTCGAAAGTTACAAATAATTTCCGATAAAGGATTAACCATTGGGGCTCGTAGTTCACTTAAACTTGAAGAACAAAAAATTGGCGAATTGTACTCTTTGGATGCTTTGCATATATGTTTCTTAGACTATATAGAAGCAATATATACAAAGATTTCAACCGTCTACGTGTTCCAATCATTGTTCTACTTTTCGAAATTTACAAATAATTTCCTTTAAAGGATTAACGATGGGGCTCGTTGTTCACTTAAACTTGAAGAACAAAAAATTGGCGAATGGTACTGTTTGGATGCTTTGCATATATGTTTCTTAGACTATATAGGAGCAATATATACATTGATTTCAACCGTCTACCTGTTCCATTCATTGTTCTACTTGTCGAAATTTACAAATAATTTCCTTTAAAGGATTAACAATGGGGCTCGTAGTTCAATTAAACTTGAAAAACCAAAAATTGGCGAATTGTACTGTTTGGATGCTTTGCATATATGTTTCTTAGACTATATAGAAGCAATATATGCAAAGATTTCAACCGTCTACCTGTTCTATTCATTGTTCTACATGTCGAAAGTTACAAATAATTTCCGTTTCATGATTATCAATGGGGCTCGTTGTTCACTTAAACTTGATGAACAAAAAATTGGCGAATGGTACTGTTTGGATGCTTTGCATATATGTTTCTTAGACTATATAGAAGCAATATATACATTGATTTCAACCGTCTACCTGTTCCATTCATTGTTCTACTTGTCGAAAGTTACAAATAATTTCCGTTAAGGGATTAACAATGGGGATCGTAGTTTACTTAAACTTGAAGAACAAAAAATTGGCGAATGGTACTGTTTGGATGCTTTGCATATATGTTTCTTAGACTATATGGAAGCAACATATACAAAGATTTCAACCGTCTGCGTGTTCCAATCATTGTTCTACTTGTAGAAAGTTACAATTAATTTCCGTTAAAGGATTAACAATGGGGCTCGTAGTTCACTTAAACTTGAAGAACAAAAAATTGGCGAATGGTACTGTTTGGATGCTTTGCGTACATGTTTCTTAGACTATATGGAAGCAATATATACAAAGATTTCAACCGTCTACGTGTTCCATTCATTGTTCTACTTGCCGAAGTTTACAAATAATTTCCTTTAAAGGATTAACAATGGGGCTCGTAGTTCATTTAAACTTGAAGAACAAAAAATTGGCGAATGGTACTGTTTGGATGCTTTGCATATATGTTTCTTAGACTATATAGAAGCAATATATACATTGATTTCAACCGTCTACCTGTTCCATTCATTGTTCTACTTGTCGAAAGTTACAAATAATTTCCGTTAAGATATTAACAATGGGGATCGTAGTTTACTTAAACTTGAAGAACAAAAAATTGGCGAATGGTACTGTTTGGATGCTTTGCATATATGTTTCTTAGACTATATGGAAGCAATATATAATAATATTTCAACCGTCTACGTGTTCCAGTCATTGTTCTGCTTGTCGAAATTTACAAATAATTTCCTTTAAAGGATTAACAATGGGGCTCGTTGTTCACTTAAACTTGAAGAACAATAAATTGGCGAATGGTACTGTGTGGATGCTATGCATATATGTTTCTTAGACTATATAGAAGCAATATATATAATGATTTCAACCGTCTACCTGTTCCATTCATTGTTCTACATGTCGAAAGTTACAAATAATTTCAGTTTCATGATTATCAATGGGGCTCGTTGTTCACTTAAACTTGAAGAACAAAAAATTGGCGAATGGTACTGTTTGGATGCTTTGCATATATGTTTCTTAGTCTATATAGAAGCAATATATACAAAGATTTCAACCGTCTACGTGTTCCAATTATTGTTCTACTTGTAGAAAGTTACAAATAGTTTCCGATAAAGGATTAACAATGTGGCTCATTGTTCACTTAACCTTGAAGAACAAAAAATTGGCGAATGGTACTGTTTGGATGTTTTGCATATATGTTTCTTAGGTTATATAGAAGCAATATATCCAAAGATTTCAACCTTTTACATGTTCCATTCATTGTTCTACTTGTCGAAAATTACAAATAATTTCCGATAAAGGATTAACCATTGGGGCTCATTGTTCACTTAAACTTGAAGAACAAAAAATTGGCGAATGGTACTGTTTGGATGCTTTGCATATATGTTTCTTAGACTATATAGAAGTAATATATACAAAGATTTCAACCGTCTAAGTGTTCCATTCATTGTTCTACTTGTCGAAAGTTACAAATAATTTCCGATAAAGGATTAACCATTGGGGCTCATTGTTCACTTAAACTTGAAGAACAAAAAATTGGCGAATTGTACTGTTTGGATGCTTTGCGTATAAGTTTCTCAGACTATATAGAAGCAATATATTCAAAGATTTCAACCGTCTACCTGTTCCATTCATTGTTCTACTTGTCGAAAGTTACAAATAATTTCCGATAAAGTATTAACAATCGGGCTCATTGTTCACTTAACCTTGAAGAACAAAAAATTGGCGAATGGTACTGTTTGGATGCTTTGCATATATGTTTATTAGACTATACGGAAGCAATATATACAAATATTTCAACCGTCTACCTGTTCCATTCATTGTTCTACTTGTCGAAAGTTACAAATAATTTCCGATAAAGGATTAACCATTGGGGCTCATTGTTCACTTAAACTTGAAGAACAAAAAATTGGCGAATTGTACTGTTTGGATGCTTTGCATATATGTTTCTTAGACTATATAGAAGCAATATATAAAAAGATTTCAACCGTCCACCTGTTCCATTCATTGTTCTACTTGTCGAAAGTTACAAATAATTTCCGATAAAGGATTAACCATTGGGGCTCATTGTTCACTTAAACTTGAAGAACAAAAAATTGGCGAATTGTACTGTTTGGATGCTTTGCATATATGTTTCTTAGACTATATAGAAGCAATATATAAAAAGATTTCAACCGTCTACCTGTTCAATTCATTGTTCTACTTGTCGAAAGTTACAAATAATTTCCGATAAAGGAGTAACAATGGGGCTCATTGTTCACTTAAACTTGAAGAACAAAAAATTGGCGAATGGTACTGTTTGGATGCTTTGCATATATGTTTCTTAGACTATATGGAAGCAATATATAATAATATTTCAACCGTCTACGTGTTCCAATCATTGTTCTACTTGTCGAAATTTACAAATAATTTCCTTTAAAGGATTAACAATGGGGCTCGTAGTTCAATTAAACTTGAAAAACCAAAAATTGGCGAATTGTACTGTTTGGATGCTTTGCATATATGTTTCTTATACTATATAGAAGCAATATATACAAAGATTTCAACCTTCCACCTGTTCTATTCATTGTTCTACTTGTAGAAAGTTACAAATAATTTCCGTTTCATGATTATTAATTGGGCTCGTTGTTCACTTAAACTTGAAGAACAAAAAATTGGCGAATGGTACTGTTTGCATGCTTCGCATATATGTTTCTTAGATTATATAGAAGCAATATATACAAAGATTTCAACCGTCTACCTGTTCCATTCATTGTTCTACTTGTCGAAAATTACAAATAATTTCCGATAAAGGATTAACCATTTGGGCTCATTGTTCACTTAAAGTTGAAGAACAAAAAATTGGCGAATGGTAATGTTTGGATGCTTTGCGTACATGTTTCTTAGACTATATGGAAGCATTATATACAATGATTTCAACAGTCTACCTGTTCCATTCATTGTTCTACTTGTCGAAATTTACAAATAATTTCCTTTAAAGGATTAACAATGGGGCTCGTTGTTCACTTCAACTTGAAGAACAAAAAATTGGCGAATGGTACTGTTTGGATGCTTTGCATATATCTTTCTTAGACCATATGAAAGCAATATATACAAAGATTTCAAACGTCTGTGTGTTCCAATCATTGTTCTACTTGTCGCCAGTTACAAATAATTTCCGTTAAAGATTAACAATGGGGCTCGTAGTTCACTTAAACTTGAAGAACAAAAAATTGGCGAATTGTACTGTTTGGATTCTTTGCATATATGTTTCTTAGACTATATAGAAGCAATATATAGAAAGATTTCACCCGTCTACCTGTACTATTCATTGTTCTATTTGTAGAAAGTTACAAATAATTTCCATTTAATGATTATCAATGGAGCTCGTAGTTCACTTAAACTTGAAGTACAAAAAATTGGCGAATTGTACTGTTTGGATGCTTTGCATAGAAGTTTCTTAGACTATTTAGAAGCAATATATAGAAAGATTTCACCCGTCTACCTGTACTATTCATTGATCTACTTGTCGAAATTTACAAATAATTTCCGATAAAGGATTAACCATTGGGGCTCATTGTTCACTTAAACTAGAAGAACAAAAAATTGGCGAATTGTACTGTTTGGATGCTTTGTATATATGTTTCATAGACTATATAGAAGCAATATATACAAAGATTTCAACCGTCTACCTTTTCCATTCATTGTTCTACTTGTCGAAAGTTACAAATAATTTCCGATAACGGATTAACCATTGGGGCTCATTGTTCACTTAAACTTGAAGAACAAAAAATTGGCGAATTGTACTGTTTGGATGCTTTGCATATATGTTTCTTATACTATATAGAAGCAATATATACAAAGATTTCAACTGTCTACCTGTTCCATTCACTGTTCTACTTGTCGAAAGTTACAAATAATTTCCGTTAAGGGATTAACAATGGGGATCGTAGTTCACTTAAACTTGAAGAACAAAAAATTGGCGAATTGTACTGTTTGGATGCTTTGCGTACATGTTTCTTAGACTATATGGAAGCAATATATACAAAGATTTCAACCGTCTACGTGTTCCAATCATTGTTCTACTTGTAGAATGTTACAATTAATTTCCGTTAAGGGATTAACAATGGGGCTCGTAGTTCACTTAAACTTGAAGAACAAAAATTGGCGAATTGTACTGTTTGGATGCTTAGCATATATGTTTCTTAGACTACATAGAAGCAATATATACAAAGATTTCAACCGTCTACCTGTTCCATTCATTGTTCTACTTGTCGAAAGTTACAAATAATTTCCGTTAAAGGATTAACAATGGGGTTCGTAGTTCACTTAAACTTGAAGTACAAAAAATTGGCGAATTGTACTGTTTAGATGCTTTGCATATATGTTTCGTAGACTATATAGAAGCAATATATACAATTTTTTCAACCGTCTACATGATCCATTTATTGTTCTACTTGTCGAAATTTACAAATAATTTCCTTTAAAGGATTAACAATGGGGCTCGTAGTTCACTTAAACTTGAAGAACAAAAATTGGCGAATTGTACTGTTTGGATGCTTAGCATATATGTTTCTTAGACTACATAGAAGCAATATATACAAAGATTTCAACCGTCTACCTGTTCCATTCATTGTTCTACTTGTCGAAAGTTACAAATAATTTCCGTTAAAGGATTAACAATGGGGCTCGCTGTTCACTTAAACTTGAAGATCAAAAAATTGGCGATTGTTACTGTTTAGATGCTTTCCTTATATGTTTCTTAGATTATATAGAAGCAATATATACAAATATTTCAACCGTCTAACTGTTCCATTCATTGTTCTACTTGTCGAAATTTACAAATAATTTCCTTTAAAGGATTAACCATTGGGGCTCATTGTTCACTTAAACTTGAAGAACAAAAAATTGGCGAATGGTACTGTTTGGATGCTTTGCGTACATGTTTCTTAGACTATATGGATGCAATATATACAAAGATTTCAACCGTCTACGTGTTCCTATCATTGTTCTACTTGTCGAAATTTACAAATAATTTCCTTTAAAGGATTAACAATGGGGCTCGTTGTTCACTTAAACTTGAAGAACAAAAAATTGGCGAATTGTACTGTTTGGATGCTTTGCATATATGTTTCTTAGACTATATAGAAGCAATATATACAAAGATTTCAACCGTCTACCTGTTCCATTCATTGTTCTACTTGTCGAAAGTTACAAATAATTTCCGATAAAGGATTAACAATGGGTCTCATTGTTCACTTAAACTTGAAGAACAAAAAATTGGCGAATGGTACTGTTTGGATGCTTTGCGTACATGTTTCTTAGACTATATGGAAGCAATATATACAAAGATTTCAACCGTCTACGTGTTCCAATCATTGTTCTACTTGTAGAAAGTTACAATTAATTTCCGTTAAAGGATTAACAATGGGGCTCGTAGTTCACTTAAACTTGAAGAACAAAAAATTGGCGAATTGTACTGTTTGGATGCTTTGCATATATGTTTCGTAGATTATATAGAAGCAATATATACAATGATTTCAACCGTCTACCTGATCCATTCATTGTTCTACTTGTCGAAGTTTACAAATAATTTCCTTTAAAGGATTAACAATGGGGCTCGTAGTTCACTTAAACTTGAAGATCAAAAAATTGGCGATTGTTACTGTTTAGATGCTTTGCATATAGGTTTCTTAGACTATATAGAAGCAACATACACAAAGATTTCAACCGTCTACCTGTTCTATTCATTGTTCTACTTGTAGAAAGTTACAATTAATTTCCGTTAAAGGATTAACAATGGGGCTCGTAGTTCACTTAAACTTGAAGAACAATGAATTGGCGAATTGTACTGTTTGGATGCTTTGCATATATGTTTTGTAGGCTATATAGAAGCAATATATACAATGATTTCAACCGTCTACATGTTCCATTCATTGTTCTACTTGTAGAAAGTTACAAATAATTTCCTTTAAAGGATTAACAATGGGGCTCATTGTGCACTTAAACTTGAAGAACAAAAAATTGGCGAATGGTACTGTTTGGATGCTTTGCATATATGTTTCTTAGACTATATTGAAGCAATATATACATTGATTTCAACCGTCTACCTGTTCCACTCATTGTTCTACTTGTCGCAAGTTACAAATAATTTCCGTTAAAGTATTAACAATGGGGCTCGTAGTTCACTTAAACTTGAAGATGAAATAATTGGCGAATTGTACTGTTTGGATGCTTTGCATATATGTTTCTTAGACTATATAGAAGCAATATATACAATGATTTCAACAGTCTACCTTTTCCATTCATTGTTCTACTTGTCGAAATTTACAAACAATTTCCGTTAAAGGATTCACAATGGGGATCGTAGTTCACTTAAACTTGAAGAACAAATAATTGGCGAATTGTACTGTTTTGATGCTTTGCATAACTGTATCTTAGACTATATACAATAATATATACAAAGATTTCAACAGTCTAACTGTTCTATTCATTGTTCTATTTGTAGAAAGTTACAAATAATTTCCCTTTCATGATTATCAATGGGGCTCGTTGTTCACTTAAACTTGATGAACAATAAATTCGCGAATGGTACTATTTGGATCCTTTGCAGGTATGTTTCTTAGACTATATAAATACAATATATACAAAGATTTCAACCGTCTACCTGTTCCATTCATTGTTCTAATTGTAGAAAATTACAAATAATTTCCTTTAAAGGATTAACAATGGGGCTCGTAGTTCACTTAAACTTGAAGAACAAAAAATTGGCGAAATGTACTGTTTGGATGCTTTGCATATATGTTTCTTAGAATATATAGAAGCAATATATAGAAAGACTTCACCCGTCTACCTGTACAATTCATTGTTCTACTTGTAGAAAGTTACAAATAATTTCCATTTCATGATTATCAATGGGGCTCGCTGTTCACTTAAACTTGAAGATCAAAAAATTGGCGATTGTTACTGTTTAGATGCTTTTTAATGGAATTTTGTTTAAAATGGTTTTATTAATTTAGATACAATTATATTAAGCTGTTTAGAAATATAAAGAAAAGAATAAGAAATTGTGAAAAATAACGTTTAATCCGCTCTCTGCGGCTTTGACTTTGGAACTGAACTTGAAACGGTTTTACAGCACGAAGTCGGCTCTGCTTTGGTGTCAAACAATGTTTTGAAAGTCGCCGTTATCTTTTGCTCAGCGGCCGTTGAGCATTTCATCGTTGTACTCCAACACCCATTCTCAACGATGAAGATACTGAAAAAAACAAAAAAAACAGAAAAATTTAGCGATTGAATAGGCCACACTTTTCAGCCATGCGTTTTAACTTTATCCTTCCAAGTGGTTTTGTCAGCATGTCTGCGAGCATTTCGTCTGTAGGACAGTATTTATAATTTATAATTCCCTGATTTTTTATATCCTTTATGAAATGGAACTTGGTGTCGATGTGCTTTGTCCTGTTGCCGAATCTATTATTCGAGGCAATCTTGAGGCAACTCTGATTGTCCTCAAAAATGACTGTTTCATTTTGGACCGTTTCACCGAAATCTTCCAGCAAGCGACGAATCCATAATCCTTCTTGTGTTGCTTCAGCAAGAGCTATATATTCTGCTTCCGTTGAAGAGAGTGCGACACACGTTTGTTTCCGGCAGTTCCAACTTATAGGTGCTCCCATTACTTGGAATAGGTACCCACTGTGCGACTTTCTGTCGGTCTTGTCCTGTGCCCAGTCAGCATCCGCGAAACCAATTAGCCCCTTTTCGCTGTTCCGTTTGCGAAGTCTTAATTCATATCCTATTGTTCCTTTTAAATAGCGAGCAATCCTTTTTACTTCAGTCCAGTCACCTGTTGTGGGTCGTTTATTGTACTGGCTCAAAATTCCAACGCTCGCTGCTATGTCGGGCCTTGTATTTACTGCCAAATATAACAGTGCACCGATCAATTGCTGATATTTTGAGTTTTCTGGCATTTCTGGTTCGCCGTTTCGGTGCTTTACATAACCTTCATTTAACGGTATACTAGAAGCCTTTGCGTCCTGGAGACAAAATCTATGTAAAATTTTTTCTATATATTTTTCTTGCTTAATGCAGAAAAATCCCTCTTCGTTTCTTCTAATCTCCATACCTAAATACTGTTTCAAGAGTCCGAGATCGCTGAGTTGGAAATGCCTTTTTAGAAAAACAGCCGCTTCATCGATCTTGTCCATTTCTTTAGCAGCGATTAAAATGTCACCGACATATACAATGAGATAAACTTGTTCCTCATTCTCTTCGCCCTTTATATATAAACATTGGTCCACTTGACTCTGTCTGAAACCATTCTGATTTAATAAATCGGTTAATTGGTCATTCCATACTTTTGCAGCTTGTTTTAAGCCATAGATACCTCTTTTCAAACTACACACATAGTCTTCTTTACCGGGCACGATATATGTTTCTTGCTGTCTCATAAAAATGGTTTCTGTGAGTATTCCATTTAGAAAAGCCGTTTTCACATCAAAATGTTTTACCTGCATGCGTTTCTGTCCGGCTAGCGTCAAGAAAGTCCTGAATGTGGTTTGTCGCACTACAGGTGCAAAAACTTCATCGTAGTCTGTTCCAAATTTCTGTGAAAAACCTCGAGCGACAAGCCTGGCCTTAAACTTATTAACGTTTCCTTCATTTTTCTTTAATTTAAAAACCCACTTACAGGTAACAACATCTCTATCTTTCGGTTTGGGTACAAGATCCCATGTACCATTTTCCCTTAAAGATTTCATCTCTTCGTCCATAGCCTTTTTCCACTCATCCTTATTGGGTCCTGATAATGCTTCCTTTGCACTTCTGGGTTCATTATTTTCATCCACAGCCATATGCAGAGATGCAGCGTATCTATCGGGTGGAACCCCTCTATTCGATCTCTCTGATCGCCTGTATTGTTCTAGCCTCATTTCTTCATGTCTAGAATCTTGAGCAAAGTCGCTATCCGCATGGTCCGTTTCATAGATGGAACTGTCTTCAGTTATGGTTGATTCTCCCTCAGACCCATCGTCTTCGGCGGTGTCTTGATTTTCTGCATTTTGGTTTCTAGTAACTGGAATTACGATTTCATTAATTGGCTTGTTTTCATTAAATTTTTCGCAGAAAACTACATCGCGGCTAATCTTTATTTTATTTGTTTTAGTATCCAACAACCGAAAAGCCTTTGACTCCTCTGAATACCCAACAAAACTGAATTTTTCGGCTTTATCGTCTAATTTTTTTCTTTGTTCTTTATGAACGTAGACATACGCGTCGCATCCAAAAGTATGTAGATTTCTGACGTCTGGCTTTCTTGAGTGCCATAATTCGTAAGGGGTTTTTCGAATTGCTCTTGAAGGTAACCTGTTTTGTAAATAGTTTGCAGTATTAACTGCTTCCCCCCAATACCTTTTTTCCATATGTGCATCAAGTAACCTACATATTGCCATCTCGAGTAGGGATCTGTTCTTCCGCTCCGCAATTCCGTTCTGCTGTGGAGAGTAAGGCGCTGTATACTGGACCTGAATCCCTTCCTGTTTCAGATAATTTTGCAAATTTTCATTTATATATTCCCTTCCTCGATCGGATCTTATCTTCTTTGGTTTCTTGGAATATTGTGTTTTCATCATCTCTACGAATTCTTTAATATGTGACGCTGCTTCGCTTTTGTGACTCATAAGATAAATCCTTGTGTATCGTGAAAAATCATCAATGATTGTTAAAATATATCTTTTATTACCTGGCGTGATTGTTTGCATTGGCCCTCAAACATCCGTATGAATTAGATCGAGAATTGCATTGCTTCTGTTTTCTGATTCTTTTGGGAAAGGTACACGTGCCATCTTACCTATTACGCAGCATTCGCAAGTTACTCGTTGTCCAAAATCTTTTATTTTAATTCCTGTCGCTAAATTCTTTGCAACTAAATCTTTGACTGCGGTAGGGTCTCGATGTCCAAAACGTCTATGCCATGCATGCTGACAATTTTCAGTATGATTTAAATATATAGAATTACTTACTGTGCAGGCCTTTTCAATTGTGGTCAGTTCGAACAGTTCCGAGGATAATTTCGCTATTGCCTTTAATTCTCCGTTCTATGAAATTGTGCAGTTGTCTTTTTCGAAAATTAGTTTATAGCCATCACTCACTAACCTCTTTACCGACAGTAAATTCGATCCGAACGTAGGAACGTAAAGTACATTGTTCAATTTAATTTGGGCGACCTCTCGCGGGCCTATCCCACAGTTTAGCACTCCTGAGCCAATCCCTTGCACCTCAGCCGTCTTCCCTTCGTCTGCGAGACCTACTTGGCCGTTTCTTTCGGGATTAAAATTGTCGAAAAACATCCTCGACGTTGCCATGTGGCTTGTTGCACCCGAGTCGACAATCCATAAATTATGTTTCTTTTCTTTAATAACAAAACATGCTTCTTTCGAAGTTCCTTTTGTGGCTATCGCATGAAAACAGAAATCGTTAGAAGACGACGATTTGTCTTCTATAACTGCATTAGCCTTTTCTATTTTCAACTTCCATGATTTGTACTTTGAACAGTCACTCTTGAAATGACCGGCTTCTTTGCAGAAGAAACATGTTTTTCCAGGCAGTTCGCCAGCTGTATGTTTGAGTTCCGTTTTCATAGCCGCTTCGCATTCTGAAATATGTTGCCTCGTATCTTTTGCCCCTTTACGCCTTTTGTATTCGTCTATTAATTTCCCTTTGACGAGATTTAACGTCAAATCGCTTTCGGGTCTACTTTCCAAAGCCGTTACAAGCGTTTCGTACGATTCTGGAAGACTTCCGAGCAACATTGCTGCTTTGAGATTATCTGGCAATTCTTGTCCGAGAGCTGTGAGTTCTTCGAAATAATTTGCAATTTTTGTGATGTGTTCTTCCATATCACCATCTTCTTTTAGCACTGTTCTACATAACCGTTTTAATAAAAGTACCTTACTGGTTAAAGTTGCCTTTTGGTGATATCCTTTCAAACAATCCCATGCTTCACGTGCAGATTTAGCGTTTCTTATGTGCTGTAATTGATTATCTTCTACCAATAATCCAATGGTAGCACGTGCCTCGCTATCCATCTGCGTCCGTGATGAATTCATTGGATCACGTTTTCTGTCGTTTATTACACTCCACAATTTTTCTTTAATTAGGAGCATTTCCAATTTGTATCTCCAAACTGAATAATTTTCGTTGTTCAATTTTTGAATAACAAAATGCGTACTTCCACCGTTTGCCATTTCGATTTACTTGTATATTTAAAAAAATTTATTTAAAGTCCTTTGTTTTATATTCACTTTATTGTTTTATTGTGATCTGGGCCCATAACCTGATGGAATTTTGTTTAAAATTGTTTTATTAATTTAGATACAATTATATTAAGCTGCTTAGAAATATAAAGAAAAGAATAAGAAATAGTGAAAAATAACGTTTAATCTGCTCTCTGCGGCTTTGACTTTGGAACTGAACTTGAAACGGTTTTACAGCACGAAGACGGCTCTGCTTTGGTGTCAAACAATGTTTTGAAAGTCGCCGTTATGGTTTGCTCAGCGGCCGTTGAGCATTTCATCGTTGTACTCCAACACTTTTCATATAGGTTTCTTAGACTATATAGAAGCAACATATACAAAGATTTCAACAGTCTACCTGTTCTATTCATTGTTCTACTTGTAGAAAGTTACAAATAATCTCCGTTTCATGATTATCAATGGGGCTCGTTGTTCACTTAAACTTGAAGAACAAAAAATTGGCGACTGGTACTGTTTGGATGCTTTGCATATATGTTTCTTAGACTATATAGAAGCAATATATACAAAGATTTCAACCGTCTACGTGTTCCATTCATTGTTCTACTTGCCGAAATTTACAAATAATTTCCTTTAAAGGATTAACAATGGGGCTCGTAGTTCACTTAAACTTGAAGAACAAAAAATTGGCGAATGGTACTGTTTGGATGCTTTGCGTACATGTTTCTTAGACTATATAGAAGCAATATATACAATGATTTCAACAGTCTACCTGTTCCATTCATTGTTCTACTTGCCGAAATTTACAAATAATTTCCTTTAAAGGATTAACAATGGGGCTCGTAGTTCACTTAAACTTGAAGAACAAAAAATTGGCGAATGGTACAGTTTGGATGCTTTGCATGTATGTTTCGTAGATTATATAGACGCAATATATACAAGGATTTCAACCGTCTACCTGTTCCATTCATTGTTCTACTTGTCGAAAGTTACAAATAATTACCGATAAAGGATTAACCATTGGGGCTCATTATTCACTTAAACTTGAAGAACAAAGAATTGGAGAATTGTACTGTTTGGATGCTTTGCATATATGTTTCTTAGACTATATAGAAGCAATATATAAAAAGATTTCAACCGTCTACCTGTTCCATTCATTGTCCTATTTGTCGAAAGTTACAAATAATTTCCGATAAAGGATTAACAATGGGGCTCATTGTTCACTTAAACTTGAAGGACAAAAAATTGGCGAATGGTACTGTTTGGATGCTTTGCATATATATTTCTTAGACTATATGGAAGCAATACATACAAAGATTTCAACCATCTACGTGTTCCAATCATTGTTCTACTTGTAGAAAGTTACAATTAATTTCCGTTAAAGGATTAACAATGGGGCTCGTAGTTCACTTAAACTTGAAGAACAAAAAATTGGCGAATTGTACTGTTTGGATGCTTTGCATATATGTTTCGTAGACTATATTGAAGCAATATATACAATGATTTCAACCGTCTACATGATCCATTCATTGTTCTACTTGTCGAAATTTACAAATAATTTCCTTTAAAGGATTAACAATGGGGCTCGTAGGTCACTTAAACTTGAAGAACAAAAAATTGGCGAATGGTACTGTTTGGATGCTTTGCGTACATGTTTCTTAGACTGTATGGAAGCAATATATACAATGATTTCAACCGTCTACCTTTTCCATTCATTGTTCTACTTGTCGAAAGTTACAAGTAATTTCCGATAAAGGATTAACCATTGGGGATCATTGTTCATTTAAACTTGAAGAACAAAATATTGGCGAATGGTACTGTTTGGATGCTTTATATATATGTTTCTTAGACTATATAGAAGCAATATATACATTGATTTCAACCGGCTACCTGTTCCATTCATTATTCTACTTGTCGCAAGTTACAAATAATTTCCGTTAAAGTATTAACAATGGGGCTCGTAGTTCACTTAAACTTGAAGATCAAATAATTGGCGAATTGTACTGTTTGGACGCTTTGCATATATGTTTCTTAGACTATATAGAAGCAATATATACAATGATTTCAACAGTCTACCTGTTCCATTCATTGTTCTACTTGCCGAAATTTACAAATAATTTCCTTTAAAGGATTAACAATGGGGCTCGTAGTTCACTTAAACTTGAAGAACAAAAAATTGGCGAATGGTACTGTTTGGATGCTTTGCATATATGTTTCGTAGATTATATAGACGCAATATATACAAGGATTTCAACCGACTACCTGTTCCATTCATTGTTCTACTTGTCGAAAGTTACAAATAATTACCGATAAAGGATTAACCATTGGGGCTCATTATTCACTTAAACTTGAAGAACATAAAATTGGCGAATTGTACTGTTTGGATGCTTTGCATATATGTTTCTTAGACTATATAGAAGCAATATATACAAAGATTTCAACCGTCTACCTGTTCCATTCATTGTTCTACTTGTCGAAAGTTACAAATAATTTCCTTTAAAGGATTAACCATTGGGGATCATTGTTCATTTAAACTTGAAGAACAAAAAATTGGCGAGTGGTACTGTTTGGATGCTTTGCATATATGTTTCGTAGACTATATAGAAGCAATATATACAATGATTTCAACCGTCTACATGATCCATTCATTGTTCTACTTGTCGAAATTTAGAAATAATTTCCTTTAAAGGATTAACAATGGGGCTCGTAGTTCACTTAAACTTGAAGATGAAATAATTGGCGAATTGTACTGTTTGGATGCTTTGCATATATGTTTCTTAGATTATATAGAAGCAATATATACAAAGATTTCAACCGTCTACATGTTCCATTCATTGTTCTACTTGTCGAAATTTACAAATAATTTCCTTTAAAGGATTAACAATGGGGCTCGTAGTTCACTTAAACTTGAAGAACATAAAATTGGCGAATTGTACTGTTTGGATGCTTTGCATATATGTTTCTTAGACTATATAGAAGCAATATATACAATGATTTCAAACGTCTACCTGTTCTATTCATTGTTCTTCTTGTCGAAAGTTACAAATAATTTCCGTTTCATGATTATCAATTGGCCTCGTTGTTCACTTAAACTTGAAGAACAAAAAATTGGCGACTGGTACTGTTTGGATGCTTTGCATATATGTTTCTTAGACTATAAAGAAGCAATATATAAAAAGATTTCAACCGTCTACCAGTTCCATTCATTGTTCTACTTGTCGAAATTTACAAATAATTTCCGATAAATGATTAACAATGGGGCTCATTGTTCACTTAAACTTGAAGAACAAAAAATTGGCGAATGGTACTGTTTGGATGATTTGCATATATGTTTCTTAGACTATATAGAAGCAATATATACATTGATTTCAACCGTCTACCTGTTCCACTCATTGTTCTACTTGTCGCAAGTTACAAATAATTTCCGTTAAAGTATTAACAATGGGGCTCGTAATTCACTTAAACTTGAAGATCAAATAATTGGCGAATTGTACTGTTTGGATGATTTGCAGATATGTTTCTTAGACTATATAAAAGCAATATGTATAATGATTTCAACCGTCTACCTGTTCCATTCATTGTTCTACTTGTCGAAATTTACAAATAATTTCCTTTAAAGGATTAACAATGGGGCTCGTTGTTTACTTAATCTTGAAGAACAAAAAATTGGCGAATTGTACTGTTTGGATGCTTTGCATATATGTTTCTTAGACTATATAGAAGCAATATATACAATGATTTCAACCGTCTACCTGTTCCATTCATTGTTCTACTTGTCGAAAGTTACAAATAATTTCCATTTCGTGATTATCAATGGGGCTCGCTGTTCACTTAAACTTGAAGATCAAAAAATTAGCGATTGTTACTGTTTGGACGCTATGCATATATGTTTCTTAGACTATATAGAACCAATATATACAATGATTTCAACAGTCTACCTGTTCCATTCATTGTTCTACTTGTCGAAATTTACAAATAATTTCCTTTAAAGGATTAACAATGGGGCTCGTAGTTCACTTAAACTTGAAGAACAAAAAATTGGCGAATGGTATTGTTTGGATGCTTTGAATATATGTTTCTTAGATTATATAGAAGCAATATATACAAAGATTTCAACCGTCTACCTGTTCCATTCATTGTTCTACTTGTCGAAAATTACAAGTAATTTCCGATAAAGGATTAACCATTGGGGCTCATTGTTCACTTAAACTTGAAAAACAAAAAATTGGCGAATGGTACTGTCTGGATGCTTTACGTACATGTTTCTTAGACTATATGGAAGCAATATATACAAAGATTTCAACCGTCTACGTGTTCCAATCATTGTTCTAATTGTCGAAATTTAGAAATAATTTCCTTTAAAGGATTAACAATGGGGCTCGCTGTTCACTTAAACTTGAAGAACAAAAAATTGGCGAATGGTACTGTTTGGATGCTTTGCATATATGTTTCTTAGATTATATAGAAGCAATATATACAAAGATTTCAACCGTCTACCTGTACCATTCATTGTTCTGCTTGTCGAAACTTAGAAATAATTTCCTTTAAAGGATTAACAATTGGGCTCGCTGTTCACTTAAACTTGAAGATCAAAAAATTGGCGATTGTTACTGTTTAGATGCTTTGCATATAGGTTTCGTAGACTTTATA
This sequence comes from Cerceris ruficornis, assembly GCA_963989415.1. Taxonomy (NCBI): domain Eukaryota; kingdom Metazoa; phylum Arthropoda; class Insecta; order Hymenoptera; family Crabronidae; genus Cerceris; species Cerceris ruficornis. The sequence continues at coordinate 131,950 of CAXDIW010000415.1, forward strand.
GAAGCAACATATACAAAGATTTCAACCGTCTACCTGTTCTATTCATTGTTCTACTTGTCGAAAATTACAAATAATTTCCGATAAAGGATTAACCATTGGGGCTCATTGTTCACTTAAACTTGAAGACCAAAAAATTGGCAATTGGTACTGTTTGGATGCTTTGCGTACATGTTTCTTAGACTATATGGAAGCAATATATACAAAGATTTCAACCGTCTACGTGTTCCAATCATTGTTCTACTTGTCGAAATTTACACATAATTTCCTTTAAAGGATTAACAATGGGGCTCGTTGTTCACTTAAACTTGAAGAACAATAAATTGGCGAATTGTACTGTTAGGATGCTTTGCATATATGTTTCTTAGACTATATAGAAGCAATATATACAAAGAATTCAACCGTCTACCTGTTCCATTCATTGTTCTACTTGTCGAAAGTTACAAATAATTTCCGATAAAGGATTAACCAATGGGGCTCGTTGTTCACTTAAACTTGAAGAACAAAAAATTGGCGAATGGTACTGTTTGGATGCTTTGCATATATGTTTCTTAGATTATATAGAAGCAATATATACAAAGATTTCAACCGTCTACCTGTACCATTCATTGTTCTGCTTGTCGAAAATTACAAATAATTTCCTTTAAAGGATTAACAATGGGGCTCGTAGTTCACTTAAACTTGAAGAACAAAAAATTGGCGAATGGTACTGTTTGGATGCTTTGCATATATGTTTCTTAGATTATATAGAAGCAATATATACAAAGATTTCAACCGTCTACCTGTTCCATTCATTGTTCTACTTGTCTAAATTTACAAATAATTTCCTTTAAAGGATTAACAATGGGGCTCGTAGTTCACTTAAATTTGAAGAACAAAAAATTGGCGAATTGTACTGTTTGGATGCTTTGCATATGTGTTTCTTAGACTATTTAGAAGCAATATATAGAAAGATTTCACCCGTCTACCCGTACTATTCATTGTTCTACTTGTAGAAAGTTACAAATAATTTCCTTTAAAGGATTAAAAATGGGGCTCGTAGTTCACTTAAACTTGAAGAGCAAAAAATTGGCGAATTGTACTGTTTGGACGCTTTGCATATATGTTTCTTAGATTATATAGAAGCAATATATACAAAGAATTCAACCGTCTACCTGTTCCATTCATTGTTCTACTTGTTGAAAGTTACAAATAATTTCCGATAAAGGATTAACCAATGGGGCTCGTTGTTCACTTAAACTTGAAGAACAAAAAATTGGCGAATGGTACTGTTTGGATGCTTTGCATATATGTTTCTTAGATTATATAGAAGCAATATATACAAAGATTTCAACCGTCTACCTGTACCATTCATTGTTCTGCTTGTCGAAAATTACAAATAATTTCCTTTAAAGGATTAACAATGGGGCTCGTAGTTCACTTAAACTTGAAGAACAAAAAATTGGCGAATGGTACTGTTTGGATGCTTTGCATATATGTTTCTTAGATTATATAGAAGCAATATATACAAAGATTTCAACCGTCTACCTGTTCCATTCATTGTTCTACTTGTCGAAATTTACAAATAATTTCCTTTAAAGGATTAACAATGGGGCTCGTAGTTCACTTAAACTAGAAGAACAAAAAATTGGCGAATGGTACTGTTTGGATGCTTTGCATATATGTTTCTTAGATTATATAGAAGCAATATATACAAAGATTTCAACCGTCTACCTGTTCCATTCATTGTTCTACTTGTCGAAATTTACAAATAATTTCCTTTAAAGGATTAACAATGGGGCTCGTTGTTCACTTAAACTTGAAGAACAATAAATTGGCGAATTGTACTGTTTGGATGCTTTGCATATATGTTTCTTAGACTATATAGACGCAATATATACAAGGATTTCAACCGTCTACCTGTTCCAATCATTGTTCTACTTGTCGAAAGTTACAAATAATTACCGATAAAGGATTAACCATTGGGGCTCATTGGTCACTTAAACTTGAAGAACAAAAAATTGGCGAATGGTACTGTTTGGAAACTTTGCGTACATGTTTCTTAGACTATATGGAAGCAATATATACAAACATTTCAACCGTCTACCTGTTCTATTCATTGTTCTACTTGTAAAAAGTTACAAATAATTTCCGTTTCATGATTATCAATGGGGCTCGTTGTTCACTTAAACTTGAAGAACAAAAAATTGGCGAATGGTACTGTTTGGATGCTTTGCATATATGTTTCTTAGATTATATAGAAGCAATATATACAAAGATTTCAACCGTCTACCTGTACCATTCATTGTTCTGCTTGTCGAAACTTAGAAATAATTTCCTTTAAAGGATTAACAATTGGGCTCGCTGTTCACTTAAACTTGAAGATCAAAAAATTGGCGATTGTTACTGTTTAGATGCTTTGCATATAGGTTTCGTAGACTTTATAGAAGCAACATATACAAAGATTTCAACCGTCTACCTGTTCTATTCATTGTTCTACTTGTCGAAAATTACAAATAATTTCCGATAAAGGATTAACCATTGGGGCTCATTGTTCACTTAAACTTGAAGACCAAAAAATTGGCAATTGGTACTGTTTGGATGCATTGCGTACATGTTTCTTAGACTATATGGAAGCAATATATACAAAGATTTCAACCGTCTACGTGTTCCAATCATTGTTCTACTTGTCGAAATTTACACATAATTTCCTTTAAAGGATTAACAATGGGGCTCGTTGTTCACTTAAACTTGAAGAACAATAAATTGGCGAATTGTACTGTTAGGATGCTTTGCATATATGTTTCTTAGACTATATAGAAGCAATATATACAAAGAATTCAACCGTCTACCTGTTCCATTCATTGTTCTACTTGTCGAAAGTTACAAATAATTTCCGATAAAGGATTAACCAATGGGGCTCGTTGTTCACTTAAACTTGAAGAACAAAAAATTGGCGAATGGTACTGTTTGGATGCTTTGCATATATGTTTCTTAGATTATATAGAAGCAATATATACAAAGATTTCAACCGTCTACCTGTACCATTCATTGTTCTGCTTGTCGAAAATTACAAATAATTTCCTTTAAAGGATTAACAATGGGGCTCGTAGTTCACTTAAACTTGAAGAACAAAAAATTGGCGAATGGTACTGTTTGGATGCTTTGCATATATGTTTCTTAGATTATATAGAAGCAATATATACAAAGATTTCAACCGTCTACCTGTTCCATTCATTGTTCTACTTGTCTAAATTTACAAATAATTTCCTTTAAAGGATTAACAATGGGGCTCGTAGTTCACTTAAATTTGAAGAACAAAAAATTGGCGAATTGTACTGTTTGGATGCTTTGCATATGTGTTTCTTAGACTATTTAGAAGCAATATATAGAAAGATTTCACCCGTCTACCCGTACTATTCATTGTTCTACTTGTAGAAAGTTACAAATAATTTCCTTTAAAGGATTAAAAATGGGGCTCGTAGTTCACTTAAACTTGAAGAGCAAAAAATTGGCGAATTGTACTGTTTGGACGCTTTGCATATATGTTTCTTAGATTATATAGAAGCAATATATACAATGATTTCAACCGTCTACGTGTTCCTATCATTGTTCTACTTGTCGCAAGTTACAAATAATTTCCGTTAAAGTATTAACAATGGGGCTCGTAGTTCACTTAAACTTGAAGATCAAATAATTGACGAATTGTACTGTTTGGATTCTTTGCATATATGTTTCTTAGACTATACAGATGCAATATATACAATGATTTCAACAGTCTACCTGTCCCATTCATTGTTCTACTTGTTGAAATTTACAAATAATTTCCTTTAAAGGATTAACAATGGGGCTCGTAGTTCACTTAAACTTGAAGATCAAAAAATTGGCGAATGGTACTGTTTGGATGCTTTGCATATATGTTTCTTAGATTATATAGTAGCAATATATACAAAGATTTCAACCGTCTACCTGTTCCATTCATTGTTCTACTTGTCGAAAGTTACAAATAATTTCCTTTAAAGGATTAACAATGGGGCTCGTAGTTCACTTAAACTTGAAGATCAAAAAATTGGCGAAAGGTACTGTTTGGATGCTTTGCATATATGTTTCTTATATTATATAGTAGCTATATATACAAAGATTTCAACCGTCTACCTGTTCCATTCATTGTTCTACTTGTCGAAATTTACAAATAATTTCCTTTAAAGGATTAACAATGGGGCTCGTAGTTCACTTAAACTAGAAGAACAAAAAATTGGCGAATGGTACTGTTTGGATGCTTTGCATATATGTTTCTTAGATTATATAGAAGCAATATATACAAAGATTTCAACCGTCTACCTGTTCCATTCATTGTTCTACTTGTCGAAATTTACAAATAATTTCCTTTAAAGGATTAACAATGGGGCTCGTTGTTCACTTAAACTTGAAGAACAATAAATTGGCGAATTGTACTGTTTGGATGCTTTGCATATATGTTTCTTAGACTATATAGACGCAATATATACAAGGATTTCAACCGTCTACCTGTTCCATTCATTGTTCTACTTGTCGAAAGTTACAAATAATTACCGATAAAGGATTAACCATTGGGGCTCATTGGTCACTTAAACTTGAAGAACAAAAAATTGGCGAATGGTACTGTTTGGAAACTTTGCGTACATGTTTCTTAGACTATATGGAAGCAATATATACAAACATTTCAACCGTCTACCTGTTCTATTCATTGTTCTACTTGTAAAAAGTTACAAATAATTTCCGTTTCATGATTATCAATGGGGCTCGTTGTTCACTTAAACTTGAAGAACAAAAAATTGGCGAATGGTACTGTTTGGATGCTTTGCATATATGTTTCTTAGATTATATAGAAGCAATATATACAAAGATTTCAACCGTCTACCTGTACCATTCATTGTTCTGCTTGTCGAAACTTAGAAATAATTTCCTTTAAAGGATTAACAATTGGGCTCGCTGTTCACTTAAACTTGAAGATCAAAAAATTGGCGATTGTTACTGTTTAGATGCTTTGCATATAGGTTTCGTAGACTTTATAGAAGCAACATATACAAAGATTTCAACCGTCTACCTGTTCTATTCATTGTTCTACTTGTCGAAAATTACAAATAATTTCCGATAAAGGATTAACCATTGGGGCTCATTGTTCACTTAAACTTGAAGACCAAAAAATTGGCAATTGGTACTGTTTGGATGCATTGCGTACATGTTTCTTAGACTATATGGAAGCAATATATACAAAGATTTCAACCGTCTACGTGTTCCAATCATTGTTCTACTTGTCGAAATTTACACATAATTTCCTTTAAAGGATTAACAATGGGGCTCGTTGTTCACTTAAACTTGAAGAACAATAAATTGGCGAATTGTACTGTTAGGATGCTTTGCATATATGTTTCTTAGACTATATAGAAGCAATATATACAAAGAATTCAACCGTCTACCTGTTCCATTCATTGTTCTACTTGTCGAAAGTTACAAATAATTTCCGATAAAGGATTAACCAATGGGGCTCGTTGTTCACTTAAACTTGAAGAACAAAAAATTGGCGAATGGTACTGTTTGGATGCTTTGCATATATGTTTCTTAGATTATATAGAAGCAATATATACAAAGATTTCAACCGTCTACCTGTACCATTCATTGTTCTGCTTGTCGAAAATTACAAATAATTTCCTTTAAAGGATTAACAATGGGGCTCGTAGTTCACTTAAACTTGAAGAACAAAAAATTGGCGAATGGTACTGTTTGGATGCTTTGCATATATGTTTCTTAGATTATATAGAAGCAATATATACAAAGATTTCAACCGTCTACCTGTTCCATTCATTGTTCTACTTGTCTAAATTTACAAATAATTTCCTTTAAAGGATTAACAATGGGGCTCGTAGTTCACTTAAATTTGAAGAACAAAAAATTGGCGAATTGTACTGTTTGGATGCTTTGCATATGTGTTTCTTAGACTATTTAGAAGCAATATATAGAAAGATTTCACCCGTCTACCCGTACTATTCATTGTTCTACTTGTAGAAAGTTACAAATAATTTCCTTTAAAGGATTAAAAATGGGGCTCGTAGTTCACTTAAACTTGAAGAGCAAAAAATTGGCGAATTGTACTGTTTGGACGCTTTGCATATATGTTTCTTAGATTATATAGAAGCAATATATACAAAGAATTCAACCGTCTACCTGTTCCATTCATTGTTCTACTTGTTGAAAGTTACAAATAATTTCCGATAAAGGATTAACCAATGGGGCTCGTTGTTCACTTAAACTTGAAGAACAAAAAATTGGCGAATGGTACTGTTTGGATGCTTTGCATATATGTTTCTTAGATTATATAGAAGCAATATATACAAAGATTTCAACCGTCTACCTGTACCATTCATTGTTCTGCTTGTCGAAAATTACAAATAATTTCCTTTAAAGGATTAACAATGGGGCTCGTAGTTCACTTAAACTTGAAGAACAAAAAATTGGCGAATGGTACTGTTTGGATGCTTTGCATATATGTTTCTTAGATTATATAGAAGCAATATATACAAAGATTTCAACCGTCTACCTGTTCCATTCATTGTTCTACTTGTCGAAATTTACAAATAATTTCCTTTAAAGGATTAACAATGGGGCTCGTAGTTCACTTAAACTAGAAGAACAAAAAATTGGCGAATGGTACTGTTTTGATGCTTTGCATATATGTTTCTTAGATTATATAGAAGCAATATATACAAAGATTTCAACCGTCTACCTGTTCCATTCATTGTTCTACTTGTCGAAATTTACAAATAATTTCCTTTAAAGGATTAACAATGGGGCTCGTTGTTCACTTAAACTTGAAGAACAATAAATTGGCGAATTGTACTGTTTGGATGCTTTGCATATATGTTTCTTAGACTATATAGACGCAATATATACAAGGATTTCAACCGTCTACCTGTTCCATTCATTGTTCTACTTGTCGAAAGTTACAAATAATTACCGATAAAGGATTAACCATTGGGGCTCATTGGTCACTTAAACTTGAAGAACAAAAAATTGGCGAATGGTACTGTTTGGAAACTTTGCGTACATATTTCTTAGACTATATGGAAGCAATATATACAAACATTTCAACCGTCTACCTGTTCTATTCATTGTTCTACTTGTAAAAAGTTACAAATAATTTCCGTTTCATGATTATCAATGGGGCTCGTTGTTCACTTAAACTTGAAGAACAAAAAATTGGCGAATGGTACTGTTTGGATGCTTTGCATATATGTTTCTTAGATTATATAGAAGCAATATATACAAAGATTTCAACCGTCTACCTGTACCATTCATTGTTCTGCTTGTCGAAACTTAGAAATAATTTCCTTTAAAGGATTAACAATTGGGCTCGCTGTTCACTTAAACTTGAAGATCAAAAAATTGGCGATTGTTACTGTTTAGATGCTTTGCATATAGGTTTCGTAGACTTTATAGAAGCAACATATACAAAGATTTCAACCGTCTACCTGTTCTATTCATTGTTCTACTTGTCGAAAATTACAAATAATTTCCGATAAAGGATTAACCATTGGGGCTCATTGTTCACTTAAACTTGAAGACCAAAAAATTGGCAATTGGTACTGTTTGGATGCATTGCGTACATGTTTCTTAGACTATATGGAAGCAATATATACAAAGATTTCAACCGTCTACGTGTTCCAATCATTGTTCTACTTGTCGAAATTTACACATAATTTCCTTTAAAGGATTAACAATGGGGCTCGTTGTTCACTTAAACTTGAAGAACAATAAATTGGCGAATTGTACTGTTAGGATGCTTTGCATATATGTTTCTTAGACTATATAGAAGCAATATATACAAAGAATTCAACCGTCTACCTGTTCCATTCATTGTTCTACTTGTCGAAAGTTACAAATAATTTCCGATAAAGGATTAACCAATGGGGCTCGTTGTTCACTTAAACTTGAAGAACAAAAAATTGGCGAATGGTACTGTTTGGATGCTTTGCATATATGTTTCTTAGATTATATAGAAGCAATATATACAAAGATTTCAACCGTCTACCTGTACCATTCATTGTTCTGCTTGTCGAAAATTACAAGTAATTTCCTTTAAAGGATTAACAATGGGGCTCGTAGTTCACTTAAACTTGAAGAACAAAAAATTGGCGAATGGTACTGTTTGGATGCTTTGCATATATGTTTCTTAGATTATATAGAAGCAATATATACAAAGATTTCAACCGTCTACCTGTTCCATTCATTGTTCTACTTGTCTAAATTTACAAATAATTTCCTTTAAAGGATTAACAATGGGGCTCGTAGTTCACTTAAATTTGAAGAACAAAAAATTGGCGAATTGTACTGTTTGGATGCTTTGCATATGTGTTTCTTAGACTATTTAGAAGCAATATATAGAAAGATTTCACCCGTCTACCCGTACTATTCATTGTTCTACTTGTAGAAATTTACAAATAATTTCCTTTAAAGGATTAAAAATGGGGCTCGTAGTTCACTTAAACTTGAAGAGCAAAAAATTGGCGAATTGTACTGTTTGGACGCTTTGCATATATGTTTCTTAGATTATATAGAAGCAATATATACAAAGAATTCAACCGTCTACCTGTTCCATTCATTGTTCTACTTGTTGAAAGTTACAAATAATTTCCGATAAAGGATTAACCAATGGGGCTCGTTGTTCACTTAAACTTGAAGAACAAAAAATTGGCGAATGGTACTGTTTGGATGCTTTGCATATATGTTTCTTAGATTATATAGAAGCAATATATACAAAGATTTCAACCGTCTACCTGTACCATTCATTGTTCTGCTTGTCGAAAATTACAAATAATTTCCTTTAAAGGATTAACAATGGGGCTCGTAGTTCACTTAAACTTGAAGAACAAAAAATTGGCGAATGGTACTGTTTGGATGCTTTGCATATATGTTTCTTAGATTATATAGAAGCAATATATACAAAGATTTCAACCGTCTACCTGTTCCATTCATTGTTCTACTTGTCGAAATTTACAAATAATTTCCTTTAAAGGATTAACAATGGGGCTCGTAGTTCACTTAAACTAGAAGAACAAAAAATTGGCGAATGGTACTGTTTGGATGCTTTGCATATATGTTTCTTAGATTATATAGAAGCAATATATACAAAGATTTCAACCGTCTACCTGTTCCATTCATTGTTCTACTTGTCGAAATTTACAAATAATTTCCTTTAAAGGATTAACAATGGGGCTCGTTGTTCACTTAAACTTGAAGAACAATAAATTGGCGAATTGTACTGTTTGGATGCTTTGCATATATGTTTCTTAGACTATATAGACGCAATATATACAAGGATTTCAACCGTCTACCTGTTCCATTCATTGTTCTACTTGTCGAAAGTTACAAATAATTACCGATAAAGGATTAACCATTGGGGCTCATTGGTCACTTAAACTTGAAGAACAAAAAATTGGCGAATGGTACTGTTTGGAAACTTTGCGTACATGTTTCTTAGACTATATGGAAGCAATATATACAAAGATTTCAACCGTCTACGTGTTCCAATCATTGTTCTACTTGTCGAAATTTACAAATAATTTCCTTTAAAGGATTAACAATGGGGCTCGTTGTTCACTTAAACTTGAAGAACAATAAATTGGCGAATTGTACTTTTTGGATGCTTTGCATATATGTTTCTTAGACTATATAGAAGCAATATATACAAAGATTTCAACCGTCTACCTGTTCCATTCATTGTACTACTTGTCGAATGTAACAAATAATTTCCGATAAAGGATTAACCATTGGGGCTCATTGGTCACTTAAACTTGAAGAACAAAAAATTGGCGAATGGTACTGTTTGGATGCTTTGCGTACATGTTTCTTAGACTATATGGAAGCAATATATACAAAGATTTCAACCGTCTACGTGTTCCAATCATTGTTCTACTTGTCGAAATTTACAAATAATTTCCTTTAAAGGATTAATAATGGGGCTCGTAGTTCGCTTAAACTTGAAGAGCAAAAAATTGGCGAATTGTACTGTTTGGATGCTTTGCATATATGTTTCTTAGACTATATACAATAATATATACAAAGATTTCAACAGTCTAACTGTTCTATTCATTGTTCTATTTGTAGAAAGTTACAAATAATTTCCCTTTCATGATTATCAATGGGGCTCGTTGTTCACTTAAACTTGAAGAACAATAAATTCGCGAATGGTACTATTTGGATCCTTTGCAGGTATGTTTCTTAGACTATATAAAAACAATATATACAAAGATTTCAACCGTCTACCTGTTCCATTCATTGTTCTAATTGTAGAAAATTACAAATAATTTCCTTTAAAGGATTAACAATGGGGCTCGTAGTTCACTTAAACTTGAAGAACAAAAAATTGGCGAAATGTACTGTTTGGATGCTTTGCATATATGTTTCTTAGAATATATAGAAGCAATATATAGAAAGACTTCACCCGTCTACCTGTACAATTCATTGTTCTACTTGTAGAAAGTTACAAATAATTTCCATTTCATGATTATCAATGGGGCTCGCTGTTCACTTAAACTTGAAGATCAAAAAATTGGCGATTGTTACTGTTTAGATGCTTTTTAATGGAATTTTGTTTAAAATGGTTTTATTAATTTAGATACAATTATATTAAGCTGTTTAGAAATATAAAGAAAAGAATAAGAAATTGTGAAAAATAACGTTTAATCCGCTCTCTGCGGCTTTGACTTTGGAACTGAACTTGAAACGGTTTTACAGCACGAAGTCGGCTCTGCTTTGGTGTCAAACAATGTTTTGAAAGTCGCCGTTATCTTTTGCTCAGCGGCCGTTGAGCATTTCATCGTTGTACTCCAACACCCATTCTCAACGATGAAGATACTGAAAAAAACAAAAAAAACAGAAAAATTTAGCGATTGAATAGGCCACACTTTTCAGCCATGCGTTTTAACTTTATCCTTCCAAGTGGTTTTGTCAGCATGTCTGCGAGCATTTCGTCTGTAGGACAGTATTTATAATTTATAATTCCCTGATTTTTTATATCCTTTATGAAATGGAACTTGGTGTCGATGTGCTTTGTCCTGTTGCCGAATCTATTATTCGAGGCAATCTTGAGGCAACTCTGATTGTCCTCAAAAATGACTGTTTCATTTTGGACCGTTTCACCGAAATCTTCCAGCAAGCGACGAATCCATAATCCTTCTTGTGTTGCTTCAGCAAGAGCTATATATTCTGCTTCCGTTGAAGAGAGTGCGACACACGTTTGTTTCCGGCAGTTCCAACTTATAGGTGCTCCCATTACTTGGAATAGGTACCCACTGTGCGACTTTCTGTCGGTCTTGTCCTGTGCCCAGTCAGCATCCGCGAAACCAATTAGCCCCTTTTCGCTGTTCCGTTTGCGAAGTCTTAATTCATATCCTATTGTTCCTTTTAAATAGCGAGCAATCCTTTTTACTTCAGTCCAGTCACCTGTTGTGGGTCGTTTATTGTACTGGCTCAAAATTCCAACGCTCGCTGCTATGTCGGGCCTTGTATTTACTGCCAAATATAACAGTGCACCGATCAATTGCTGATATTTTGAGTTTTCTGGCATTTCTGGTTCGCCGTTTCGGTGCTTTACATAACCTTCATTTAACGGTATACTAGAAGCCTTTGCGTCCTGGAGACAAAATCTATGTAAAATTTTTTCTATATATTTTTCTTGCTTAATGCAGAAAAATCCCTCTTCGTTTCTTCTAATCTCCATACCTAAATACTGTTTCAAGAGTCCGAGATCGCTGAGTTGGAAATGCCTTTTTAGAAAAACAGCCGCTTCATCGATCTTGTCCATTTCTTTAGCAGCGATTAAAATGTCACCGACATATACAATGAGATAAACTTGTTCCTCATTCTCTTCGCCCTTTATATATAAACATTGGTCCACTTGACTCTGTCTGAAACCATTCTGATTTAATAAATCGGTTAATTGGTCATTCCATACTTTTGCAGCTTGTTTTAAGCCATAGATACCTCTTTTCAAACTACACACATAGTCTTCTTTACCGGGCACGATATATGTTTCTTGCTGTCTCATAAAAATGGTTTCTGTGAGTATTCCATTTAGAAAAGCCGTTTTCACATCAAAATGTTTTACCTGCATGCGTTTCTGTCCGGCTAGCGTCAAGAAAGTCCTGAATGTGGTTTGTCGCACTACAGGTGCAAAAACTTCATCGTAGTCTGTTCCAAATTTCTGTGAAAAACCTCGAGCGACAAGCCTGGCCTTAAACTTATTAACGTTTCCTTCATTTTTCTTTAATTTAAAAACCCACTTACAGGTAACAACATCTCTATCTTTCGGTTTGGGTACAAGATCCCATGTACCATTTTCCCTTAAAGATTTCATCTCTTCGTCCATAGCCTTTTTCCACTCATCCTTATTGGGTCCTGATAATGCTTCCTTTGCACTTCTGGGTTCATTATTTTCATCCACAGCCATATGCAGAGATGCAGCGTATCTATCGGGTGGAACCCCTCTATTCGATCTCTCTGATCGCCTGTATTGTTCTAGCCTCATTTCTTCATGTCTAGAATCTTGAGCAAAGTCGCTATCCGCATGGTCCGTTTCATAGATGGAACTGTCTTCAGTTATGGTTGATTCTCCCTCAGACCCATCGTCTTCGGCGGTGTCTTGATTTTCTGCATTTTGGTTTCTAGTAACTGGAATTACGATTTCATTAATTGGCTTGTTTTCATTAAATTTTTCGCAGAAAACTACATCGCGGCTAATCTTTATTTTATTTGTTTTAGTATCCAACAACCGAAAAGCCTTTGACTCCTCTGAATACCCAACAAAACTGAATTTTTCGGCTTTATCGTCTAATTTTTTTCTTTGTTCTTTATGAACGTAGACATACGCGTCGCATCCAAAAGTATGTAGATTTCTGACGTCTGGCTTTCTTGAGTGCCATAATTCGTAAGGGGTTTTTCGAATTGCTCTTGAAGGTAACCTGTTTTGTAAATAGTTTGCAGTATTAACTGCTTCCCCCCAATACCTTTTTTCCATATGTGCATCAAGTAACCTACATATTGCCATCTCGAGTAGGGATCTGTTCTTCCGCTCCGCAATTCCGTTCTGCTGTGGAGAGTAAGGCGCTGTATACTGGACCTGAATCCCTTCCTGTTTCAGATAATTTTGCAAATTTTCATTTATATATTCCCTTCCTCGATCGGATCTTATCTTCTTTGGTTTCTTGGAATATTGTGTTTTCATCATCTCTACGAATTCTTTAATATGTGACGCTGCTTCGCTTTTGTGACTCATAAGATAAATCCTTGTGTATCGTGAAAAATCATCAATGATTGTTAAAATATATCTTTTATTACCTGGCGTGATTGTTTGCATTGGCCCTCAAACATCCGTATGAATTAGATCGAGAATTGCATTGCTTCTGTTTTCTGATTCTTTTGGGAAAGGTACACGTGCCATCTTACCTATTACGCAGCATTCGCAAGTTACTCGTTGTCCAAAATCTTTTATTTTAATTCCTGTCGCTAAATTCTTTGCAACTAAATCTTTGACTGCGGTAGGGTCTCGATGTCCAAAACGTCTATGCCATGCATGCTGACAATTTTCAGTATGATTTAAATATATAGAATTACTTACTGTGCAGGCCTTTTCAATTGTGGTCAGTTCGAACAGTTCCGAGGATAATTTCGCTATTGCCTTTAATTCTCCGTTCTATGAAATTGTGCAGTTGTCTTTTTCGAAAATTAGTTTATAGCCATCACTCACTAACCTCTTTACCGACAGTAAATTCGATCCGAACGTAGGAACGTAAAGTACATTGTTCAATTTAATTTGGGCGACCTCTCGCGGGCCTATCCCACAGTTTAGCACTCCTGAGCCAATCCCTTGCACCTCAGCCGTCTTCCCTTCGTCTGCGAGACCTACTTGGCCGTTTCTTTCGGGATTAAAATTGTCGAAAAACATCCTCGACGTTGCCATGTGGCTTGTTGCACCCGAGTCGACAATCCATAAATTATGTTTCTTTTCTTTAATAACAAAACATGCTTCTTTCGAAGTTCCTTTTGTGGTTATCGCATGAAAACAGAAATCGTTAGAAGACGACGATTTGTCTTCTATAACTGCATTAGCCTTTTCTATTTTCAACTTCCATGATTTGTACTTTGAACAGTCACTCTTGAAATGACCGGCTTCTTTGCAGAAGAAACATGTTTTTCCAGGCAGTTCGCCAGCTGTATGTTTGAGTTCCGTTTTCATAGCCGCTTCGCATTCTGAAATATGTTGCCTCGTATCTTTTGCCCCTTTACGCCTTTTGTATTCGTCTATTAATTTCCCTTTGACGAGATTTAACGTCAAATCGCTTTCGGGTCTACTTTCCAAAGCCGTTACAAGCGTTTCGTACGATTCTGGAAGACTTCCGAGCAACATTGCTGCTTTGAGATTATCTGGCAATTCTTGTCCGAGAGCTGTGAGTTCTTCGAAATAATTTGCAATTTTTGTGATGTGTTCTTCCATATCACCATCTTCTTTTAGCACTGTTCTACATAACCGTTTTAATAAAAGTACCTTACTGGTTAAAGTTGCCTTTTGGTGATATCCTTTCAAACAATCCCATGCTTCACGTGCAGATTTAGCGTTTCTTATGTGCTGTAATTGATTATCTTCTACCAATAATCCAATGGTAGCACGTGCCTCGCTATCCATCTGCGTCCGTGATGAATTCATTGGATCACGTTTTCTGTCGTTTATTACACTCCACAATTTTTCTTTAATTAGGAGCATTTCCAATTTGTATCTCCAAACTGAATAATTTTCGTTGTTCAATTTTTGAATAACAAAATGCGTACTTCCACCGTTTGCCATTTCGATTTACTTGTATATTTAAAAAAATTTATTTAAAGTCCTTTGTTTTATATTCACTTTATTGTTTTATTGTGATCTGGGCCCATAACCTGATGGAATTTTGTTTAAAATTGTTTTATTAATTTAGATACAATTATATTAAGCTGCTTAGAAATATAAAGAAAAGAATAAGAAATAGTGAAAAATAACGTTTAATCTGCTCTCTGCGGCTTTGACTTTGGAACTGAACTTGAAACGGTTTTACAGCACGAAGACGGCTCTGCTTTGGTGTCAAACAATGTTTTGAAAGTCGCCGTTATGGTTTGCTCAGCGGCCGTTGAGCATTTCATCGTTGTACTCCAACACTTTTCATATAGGTTTCTTAGACTATATAGAAGCAACATATACAAAGATTTCAACAGTCTACCTGTTCTATTCATTGTTCTACTTGTAGAAAGTTACAAATAATCTCCGTTTCATGATTATCAATGGGGCTCGTTGTTCACTTAAACTTGAAGAACAAAAAATTGGCGAATGGTACTGTTTGGATGCTTTGCGTACATGTTTCTTAGACTATATAGAAGCAATATATACAATGATTTCAACAGTCTACCTGTTCCATTCATTGTTCTACTTGCCGAAATTTACAAATAATTTCCTTTAAAGGATTAACAATGGGGCTCGTAGTTCACTTAAACTTGAAGAACAAAAAATTGGCGAATGGTACAGTTTGGATGCTTTGCATGTATGTTTCGTAGATTATATAGACGCAATATATACAAGGATTTCAACCGTCTACCTGTTCCATTCATTGTTCTACTTGTCGAAAGTTACAAATAATTACCGATAAAGGATTAACCATTGGGGCTCATTATTCACTTAAACTTGAAGAACAAAGAATTGGAGAATTGTACTGTTTGGATGCTTTGCATATATGTTTCTTAGACTATATAGAAGCAATATATAAAAAGATTTCAACCGTCTACCTGTTCCATTCATTGTCCTATTTGTCGAAAGTTACAAATAATTTCCGATAAAGGATTAACAATGGGGCTCATTGTTCACTTAAACTTGAAGGACAAAAAATTGGCGAATGGTACTGTTTGGATGCTTTGCATATATATTTCTTAGACTATATGGAAGCAATACATACAAAGATTTCAACCATCTACGTGTTCCAATCATTGTTCTACTTGTAGAAAGTTACAATTAATTTCCGTTAAAGGATTAACAATGGGGCTCGTAGTTCACTTAAACTTGAAGAACAAAAAATTGGCGAATTGTACTGTTTGGATGCTTTGCATATATGTTTCGTAGACTATATTGAAGCAATATATACAATGATTTCAACCGTCTACATGATCCATTCATTGTTCTACTTGTCGAAATTTACAAATAATTTCCTTTAAAGGATTAACAATGGGGCTCGTAGGTCACTTAAACTTGAAGAACAAAAAATTGGCGAATGGTACTGTTTGGATGCTTTGCGTACATGTTTCTTAGACTGTATGGAAGCAATATATACAATGATTTCAACCGTCTACCTTTTCCATTCATTGTTCTACTTGTCGAAAGTTACAAGTAATTTCCGATAAAGGATTAACCATTGGGGATCATTGTTCATTTAAACTTGAAGAACAAAATATTGGCGAATGGTACTGTTTGGATGCTTTATATATATGTTTCTTAGACTATATAGAAGCAATATATACATTGATTTCAACCGGCTACCTGTTCCATTCATTATTCTACTTGTCGCAAGTTACAAATAATTTCCGTTAAAGTATTAACAATGGGGCTCGTAGTTCACTTAAACTTGAAGATCAAATAATTGGCGAATTGTACTGTTTGGACGCTTTGCATATATGTTTCTTAGACTATATAGAAGCAATATATACAATGATTTCAACAGTCTACCTGTTCCATTCATTGTTCTACTTGCCGAAATTTACAAATAATTTCCTTTAAAGGATTAACAATGGGGCTCGTAGTTCACTTAAACTTGAAGAACAAAAAATTGGCGAATGGTACTGTTTGGATGCTTTGCATATATGTTTCGTAGATTATATAGACGCAATATATACAAGGATTTCAACCGACTACCTGTTCCATTCATTGTTCTACTTGTCGAAAGTTACAAATAATTACCGATAAAGGATTAACCATTGGGGCTCATTATTCACTTAAACTTGAAGAACATAAAATTGGCGAATTGTACTGTTTGGATGCTTTGCATATATGTTTCTTAGACTATATAGAAGCAATATATACAAAGATTTCAACCGTCTACCTGTTCCATTCATTGTTCTACTTGTCGAAAGTTACAAATAATTTCCTTTAAAGGATTAACCATTGGGGATCATTGTTCATTTAAACTTGAAGAACAAAAAATTGGCGAGTGGTACTGTTTGGATGCTTTGCATATATGTTTCGTAGACTATATAGAAGCAATATATACAATGATTTCAACCGTCTACATGATCCATTCATTGTTCTACTTGTCGAAATTTAGAAATAATTTCCTTTAAAGGATTAACAATGGGGCTCGTAGTTCACTTAAACTTGAAGATGAAATAATTGGCGAATTGTACTGTTTGGATGCTTTGCATATATGTTTCTTAGATTATATAGAAGCAATATATACAAAGATTTCAACCGTCTACATGTTCCATTCATTGTTCTACTTGTCGAAAGTTACAAATAATTTCCGGTAAGGGATTAACAATGGGGATCGTAGTTTACTTAAACTTGAAGAACAAAAAATTGGAGTATGGTACTGTTTGGATGCTTTGCATATATGTTTCTTAGACTATTTAGAAGCAATATATAGAAAGATTTCACCCGTCTACCTGTTCTATTCATTGTTCTACTTGTCGAAATTTACAAATAATTTCCTTTAAAGGATTAACAATGGGGCTCGTAGTTCACTTAAACTTGAAGAACATAAAATTGGCGAATTGTACTGTTTGGATGCTTTGCATATATGTTTCTTAGACTATATAGAAGCAATATATACAATGATTTCAAACGTCTACCTGTTCTATTCATTGTTCTTCTTGTCGAAAGTTACAAATAATTTCCGTTTCATGATTATCAATTGGCCTCGTTGTTCACTTAAACTTGAAGAACAAAAAATTGGCGACTGGTACTGTTTGGATGCTTTGCATATATGTTTCTTAGACTATAAAGAAGCAATATATAAAAAGATTTCAACCGTCTACCAGTTCCATTCATTGTTCTACTTGTCGAAATTTACAAATAATTTCCGATAAATGATTAACAATGGGGCTCATTGTTCACTTAAACTTGAAGAACAAAAAATTGGCGAATGGTACTGTTTGGATGATTTGCATATATGTTTCTTAGACTATATAGAAGCAATATATACATTGATTTCAACCGTCTACCTGTTCCACTCATTGTTCTACTTGTCGCAAGTTACAAATAATTTCCGTTAAAGTATTAACAATGGGGCTCGTAATTCACTTAAACTTGAAGATCAAATAATTGGCGAATTGTACTGTTTGGATGATTTGCAGATATGTTTCTTATACTATATAGAAACAATATATACAATGATTTCAACCGTCTACCTATTCCATTCATTGTACTACTTGCCGAAATTTACAAATAATTTCCTTTAAAGGATTAACAATGGGGCTCGTAGTTCACTTAAACTTGAAGAGCAAAAAATTGGCGAATTGTACTGTTTGGACGCTATGCATATATGTTTCTTAGACTATATAGAAGCAATATATACAATTATTTCAACAGTCTACCTGTTCCATTCATTGTTCTACTTGTCGAAATTTACAAATAATTTCCTTTAAAGGATTAACAATGGGGCTCGTTGTTCACTTAAACTTGAAGAACAAAAAATTGGCGAATGTTACTGTTTGGATGCTTTGCATATATGTTTCTTAGACTATATAGAAGCAATATATACATTGATTTCAACCGTCTACCTGTTCCATTCATTGTTCTACTTGTCGCAAGTTACAAATAATTTCCGATAAAGTATTGACAATGGGGCTCGTAGTTCACTTAAACTTGAAGAGCAAAAAATTGGCGAATTGTACTGTTTGGACGCTATGCGTATATGTTTCTTAGTCTATATAGAAGCAATATATACAAAGATTTCAACCGTCTACCTGTTCCATTCACTGTTCTACTTGTCGAAAGTTACAAATAATTTCCGATAAAGGATTAACAATGGGGCTCATTGTTCACTTAAACTTGAAGAACTAAAAATTGTCGAATTGTACTATTTGGATGCTTTGCATATATGTTTCTTAGACTATATAGAAGCAATATATACAAGGATTTCAACCGTCTACCTGTTCCATTCATTGTTCTACTTGTCGAAAGTCACAAATAATTTCCGTTAAGGGATTAACAATGGGGATCGTGGTTTACTTAAACTTGAAGAACAAAAAATTGGCGAATTGTACTGTTTGGATGCTTTGCATATATGTTTCTTAGACTATATAGAAGCAATATATACAATGATTTCAACAGTCTACCTGTTCCATTCAGTTTTCTACTTGTCGAAAGTTACAAATAATTTCCGATAACGGATTAACCATTGGGGCTCATTGTTCACTTAAACTTGAAGAACAAAAAATTGGCGAATGGTACTGTTTGGATGCTTTGCGTACATGTTTCTTAGGCTATACTGAAGCAATATATACAATGATTTCAACAGTCTACCTGTTCCATTCAGTTTTCTACTTGTCGAAAGTTACAAATAATTTCCGATAACGGATTAACCATTGGGGCTCATTGTTCACTTAAACTTGAAGAACAAAAAATTGGCGAATGGTACTGTTTGGATGCTTTGCGTACATGTTTCTTAGACTATATGGAAGCAATATATACAAAGATTTCAACCGTCTACCTGTTCTATTCATTGTTCTACTTGTAGAAAGTTACAAATTATTTCCGTTTCATGATTATCATTGGGGCTCGTTGTTCACTTAAACTTGAAGAACAAAAAATTGGCGAATGGTACTGTTTGGATGCTTTGCATATATGTTTCTTAGACTATATAGAAGCAATATATACAATGATTTCAACAGTCTACCTGTTCCATTCAGTTTTCTACTTGCCGAAATTTACAAATAATTTCCTTTAAAGGATTAACAATGGGGCTCGTAGTTCACTTAAACTTGAAGAGCAAAAAATTGGCGAACTGTACTGTTTAGATGCTTTGCATATATGTTACTTAGACTATATAGATGCAACATATAGAAGGATTTCAACCGTCTACCTGTTCCATTCATTGTTCTACTTGTCGAAAGTTACGAATAATTTCCGTTAAAGGATTAACAATGGGGATCGTAGTTCACTTAAACTTGAAGAGCAAAAAATTGGCGAATTGTACTGTCTGGATGCTTTGCATATATGTTTCTTAGACTATTTAGAAGCAATATATAGAAAGATTTAAACCGTCTACGTGTTCCATTCATTGTTCTACTTGTCGAAAATTACAAATAATTTCCGATAAAGGATTAACCATTGGGGCTCATTGTTCACTTAAACTTGAAGAACAAAAAATTGGCGAATGGTACTGTTTGGATGCTTTGCGTACATGTTTCTTAGACTATATGGAAGCAATATATACAAAGATTTCAACGTCTACCAGTTCCATTCATTGTTCTAATTGTCGAAAGTTACAAACAATTTCCGATAAAGGATTAACAATGGGGCTCATTGTTCACTTAAAGTTGAAGATCATAAAATTGGCGAATGGTACTGTTTGGATGCTTTGCATATATGTTTCTTAGACTATATGGAAGCAATATATACAAAGATTTCAACCGTCTACGTGTTCCAATCATTGTTCTACTTGTCGAAAATTACAAATAATTTCCGATAAAGGATTAACCATTGGGGCTCATTGTTCACTTAAACTTGAAGAACAATAAATTAGCGAATTGTACTGTTTGGATGCTTTGCATATATGTTTCTTAGAGTATATAGAAGCAATATATACAAAGATTTCAACCGTCTACCTGTTCCATTCATTGTTCTACTTGTCGAAAGTTACAAATAATTACCGATAAAGTAATAACAATGGGGCTCGTAGTTCACTTAAACTTGAAGAGCAAAAAATTGGCGAATGGTAATGTTTGGATGCTTTGCGTACATGTTTCTTAGACTATATGGAAGCAATATATACAAAGATTTCAACCGTCTACGTGTTCCAATCATTGTTCTACTTGTCGAAAGTTACAAATAATTTCCGTTTCATGATTATCAATGGGGCTCGTTGTTCACTTAAACTTGAAGAACAAAAAATTGTCGAATGGTACTGTTTTGATGGTTTGCATATATGTTTCTTAGATTATATAGAAGCAATATATACAAAGATTTCAACCGTTTACATGTTCCATTCATTGTTCTACTTGTCGAAAATTACAAATAATTTCCGATAAAGGATTAACCATTGGGGCTCATTGTTCACTTAAACTTGAAGAACAAAAAATTGGCGAATGGTACTGTTTGGATGCTTTGCGTACATGTTTCTTAGACTATTTGGAAGCAATATATACAAAGATTTCAACCGTCTACTTGTTCCAATCATTGTTCTACTTGTCGAAATTTACAAATAATTTCCTTTAAAGGATTAACAATGGGGCTCGTTGTTCACTTAAACTTGAAGAACAATAAATTGGCGAATTGTACTGTTTCGATGCTTTGCATATATGTTTCTTAGACTATATGGAAGCAATATATACA
Organism: Cerceris ruficornis; assembly: GCA_963989415.1. Classification (NCBI taxonomy): domain Eukaryota; kingdom Metazoa; phylum Arthropoda; class Insecta; order Hymenoptera; family Crabronidae; genus Cerceris; species Cerceris ruficornis. The sequence continues at coordinate 153,524 of CAXDIW010000415.1, forward strand.
AAGATTTCAACGTCTACCAGTTCCATTCATTGTTCTAATTGTCGAAAGTTACAAATAATTTCCGATAAAGGATTAACAATGGGGCTCATTGTTCACTTAAACTTGAAGATCAAAAAATTGGCGAATTGTACTGTTTGGATGCTTTGCATATATGTTTCTTAGACTATATAGACTTAATATATACCAGGATTTCAACCGTCTACCTGTTCCATTCATTGTTCTACTTGTCGAAAGTTACAAATAATTTCCGATAAAGGATTAACCATTGGGGCTCATTGTTCACTTAAAGTTGAAAACCAAAAAATTGGCGAATGGTACTGTTTGGATGCTTTGAATATATGTTTCTTAGACTATATAGAAGCAATATATACATTGATTTCAACCGTCTACCTGTTCCATTCATTGTTCTACTTGTCGAAAATTAGAAATAATTTCCTTTAATGGAATAACAATGGGGCTCGTTGTTCACTTAATCTTGAAGAACAAAAAATTGGCGAATGGTACTGTTTGGATGCTTTGAATATATGTTTCTTATATTATATAAAAGCAATATATACAAAGATTTCAACCGTCTACCTGTTCCATTCATTGTTCTACTTGTCGAAAGTTACAAATAATTTCCGATAAAGGATTAACAATGGGGCTCATTGTTCACTTAAACTTGAAGGACAAAAAATTGGCGAATGGTACTGTTTGGATGCTTTGCATATATGTTTCTTAGACTATATGGAAGCAATATATACAAAGATTTCAACCGTCTACGTGTTCCAATCATTGTTCTACTTGTAGAAAGTTACAATTAATTTCCGTTAAAGGATTAACAATGGGGCACGTAGTTCACTTAAACTTGAAGAACAAAAAATTGGCGAATTGTACTGTTTGGATGCTTTGCATATATGTTTCGTAGACTATATAGAAGCAATATATACAACGATTTCAACCGTCTAGATGATCCATTCATTGTTCTACTTGTCGAAATTTGCAAATAATTTCCTTTAAAGTATTAACAATTGGGCTCGTCGTTCACTTAAACTTGAAGAACAAAAAATTGGCGAATTGTACTGTTTGGATGCTTTGCATATATGTTTCTTAGACTATTTAGAAGCAATATATAGAAAGATTTCACCCGTCTACCTGTACCATTCATTGTTCTACTTGTAGAAAGTTACAAATAATTTCCATTTCATGATTATCAATGGGGCTCGCTGTTCACTTAAACTTGAAGATCAAAAAATTGGCGAATGGTACTGTTTGGATGCTTTGCGTACATGTTTCTTAGACTATATGGAAGCAATATATACAAAGATTTCAACCGTCTACGTGTTCCAATCATTGTTCTACTTGTCGAAAATTACAAATAATTTCCTTTAAAGGATTAACAATGGGGCCGGTTGTTCACTTAAACTTGAAGAACAATAAATTGGCGAATTGTACTGTTTGGATGCTTTGCACATATATTTCTTAGACTATATAGACGCAATATATACAAGGATTTCAACCGTCTACCTGTTCCATTCATTGTTCTACTTGTCGAAAGTTACAAATAATTACGGATAAAGGATTAACAATGGGGCTCGAAGTTCACTTAATCTTGAAGAACAAAAAATTGGCGAATTGTACTGTTTGGATGCTTTGCATATATGTTTCTTAGACTATATAGAAGCAATATATACAAAGATTTCAACCGTCTACCTGTACTATTCATTGTTCTACTTGTAGAAAGTTACAAATAATTTCCATTACATGATTATCAATGGGGCTCGCTGTTCACTTAAACTTGAAGATCAAAAAATTGGCGATTGTTACTGTTTAGATGCTTTGCATATATGTTTCTTAGATTATATAGAAGCAATATATACAAAGATTTCAACCGTCTACCTGTTCCATTCATTGTTCTACTTGTCGAAAATTACAAATAATTTCCGATAAAGGATTAACCATTGGGGCTCGTTGTTCACTTAAACTTGAAGAACAAAAAATTGGCGAATGGTACTTTTTGGATGCTTTGCATATATGTTTCTTAGACTATATAGAAGCAATATATACAAATATTTCAACCGTCTAACTGTTCTATTCTTTGTTCTACTTGTCGAAAATTACAAATAATTTCCTTTAATGGAATAACAATGGGGCTCGTTGATCACTTAATCTTGAAGAACAAAAAATTGGCGAATGGTACTGTTTGGATGCTTTGCATATATGTTTCTTAGACTATATAGAAGCAATATATACAAATATTTCAACCGTCTAACTGTTCTATTCTTTCTTCTACTTGTCGAAAATTACAAATAATTTCCTTTAATGGAATAACAATGGGGCTCGTTGATCACTTAATCTTGAAGAACAAAAAATTGGCGAATGGTACTCTTTGGATGCTTTGCATATATGTTTCTTAGACTATATAGAAGCAATATATACATTGATTTCAACCGTCTACCTGTTCCATTCATTGTTCTACTTGTCGAAAATTAGAAATAATTTCCTTTAATGGAATAACAATGGGGCTCGTTGTTCACTTAATCTTGAAGAACAAAAAATTGGCGAATGGTACTGTTTGGATGCTTTGAATATATGTTTCTTATATTATATAAAAGCAATATATACAAAGATTTCAACCGTCTACCTGTTCCATTCATTGTTCTACTTGTCGAAATTTACAAATAATTTCCTTTAATGGAATAACAATGGGGCTCATTGTTCACTTAAACTTGAAGAACAAAAAATTGGCGAATTGTACTGTTTGGATGCTTTGCATATATGTTTCTTAGACTATATAGAAGCAATATATACAAAGATTCAACCGTCTACCTGTTCCATTCATTGTTCTACTTGTCGAAAGTTACAAATAATTTCCGATAAAGGATTAACAATGGGGCTCATTGTTCACTTAAACTTGAAGGACAAAAAATTGGCGAATGGTACTGTTTGGATGCTTTGCATATATGTTTCTTAGACTATATGGAAGCAATATATACAAAGATTTCAACCGTCTACGTGTTCCAATCATTGTTCTACTTGTAGAAAGTTACAATTAATTTCCGTTAAAGGATTAACAATGGGGCACGTAGTTCACTTAAACTTGAAGAAGAAAAAATTGGCGAATTGTACTGTTTGGATGCTTTGCATATATGTTTCGTAGACTATATAGAAGCAATATATACAATGATTTCAACCGTCCACATGATCCATTCATTGTTCTACTTGTCGAAATTTGCAAATAATTTCCTTTAAAGGATTAACAATTGGGCTCGTAGTTCACTTAAACTTGAAGAACAAAAATTTGGCGAATTGTACTGTTTGGATGCTTTGCATATATGTTTCTTAGACTATTTAGAAGCAATATATAGAAAGATTTCACCCGTCTACCTGTACCATTCATTGTTCTACTTGTAGAAAGTTACAAATAATTTCCATTTCATGATTATCAATGGGGCTCGCTGTTCACTTAAACTTGAAGATCAAAAAATTGGCGAATGGTACTGTTTGGATGCTTTGCGTACATGTTTCTTAGACTATATGGAAGCAATATATACAAAGATTTCAACCGTCTACGTGTTCCAATCATTGTTCTACTTGTCGAAAATTACAAATAATTTCCTTTAAAGGATTAACAATGGGGCTCGTTGTTCACTTAAACTTGAAGAACAATAAATTGGCGAATTGTACTGTTTGGATGCTTTGCATATATGTTTCTTAGACTATATAGACGCAATATATACAAGGATTTCAACCGTCTACCTGTTCCATTCATTGTTCTACTTGTCGAAAGTTACAAATAATTACGGATAAAGGATTAACCATTGGGGCTCATTGTTCACTTAAACTTGGAGAACAAAAAATTGGCGAATTGTACTGTTTGGATGCTTTGCATATATGTTTCTTAGACTATATGGAAGCAATATATACAAAGATTTCAACCGTCTACGTGTTCCAATCATAGTTCTACTTGTAGAAAGTTACAATTAATTTCCGTTAAAGGATTAACAATGGGGCACGTAGTTCACTTAAACTTGAAGAACAAAAAATTGGCGAATTGTACTGTTTGGATGCTTTGCATATATGTTTCGTAGACTATATAGAAGCAATATATACAACGATTTCAACCGTCTACATGATCCATTCATTGTTCTACTTGTCGAAATTTGCAAATAATTTCCTTTAAAGGATTAACAATTGGGCTCGTAGTTCACTTAAACTTGAAGAACAAAAAATTGGCGAATTGTACTGTTTGGATGCTTTGCATATATGTTTCTTAGACTATTTAGAAGCAATATATAGAAAGATTTCACCCGTCTACCTGTACCATTCATTGTTCTACTTGTAGAAAGTTACAAATAATTTCCATTTCATGATTATCAATGGGGCTCGCTGTTCACTTAATCTTGAAGATCAAAAAATTGGCGAATGGTACTGTTTGGATGCTTTGCGTACATGTTTCTTAGACTATATGGAAGCAATATATACAAAGATTTCAACCGTCTACGTGTTCCAATCATTGTTCTACTTGTCGAAAATTACAAATAATTTCCTTTAAAGGATTAACAATGGGGCCGGTTGTTCACTTAAACTTGAAGAACAATAAATTGGCGAATTGTACTGTTTGGATGCTTTGCACATATATTTCTTAGACTATATAGACGCAATATATACAAGGATTTCAACCGTCTACCTGTTCCATTCATTGTTCTACTTGTCGAAAGTTACAAATAATTACGGATAAAGGATTAACAATGGGGCTCGAAGTTCACTTAATCTTGAAGAACAAAAAATTGGCGAATTGTACTGTTTGGATGCTTTGCATATATGTTTCTTAGACTATATAGAAGCAATATATACAAAGATTTCAACCGTCTACCTGTACTATTCATTGTTCTACTTGTAGAAAGTTACAAATAATTTCCATTACATGATTATCAATGGGGCTCGCTGTTCACTTAAACTTGAAGATCAAAAAATTGGCGATTGTTACTGTTTAGATGCTTTGCATATATGTTTCTTAGATTATATAGAAGCAATATATACAAAGATTTCAACCGTCTACCTGTTCCATTCATTGTTCTACTTGTCGAAAATTACAAATAATTTCCGATAAAGGATTAACCATTGGGGCTCGTTGTTCACTTAAACTTGAAGAACAAAAAATTGGCGAATGGTACTTTTTGGATGCTTTGCATATATGTTTCTTAGACTATATAGAAGCAATATATACAAATATTTCAACCGTCTAACTGTTCTATTCTTTGTTCTACTTGTCGAAAATTACAAATAATTTCCTTTAATGGAATAACAATGGGGCTCGTTGATCACTTAATCTTGAAGAACAAAAAATTGGCGAATGGTACTGTTTGGATGCTTTGCATATATGTTTCTTAGACTATATAGAAGCAATATATACAAATATTTCAACCGTCTAACTGTTCTATTCTTTCTTCTACTTGTCGAAAATTACAAATAATTTCCTTTAATGGAATAACAATGGGGCTCGTTGATCACTTAATCTTGAAGAACAAAAAATTGGCGAATGGTACTCTTTGGATGCTTTGCATATATGTTTCTTAGACTATATAGAAGCAATATATACATTGATTTCAACCGTCTACCTGTTCCATTCATTGTTCTACTTGTCGAAAATTAGAAATAATTTCCTTTAATGGAATAACAATGGGGCTCGTTGTTCACTTAATCTTGAAGAACAAAAGTTGGCGAATGGTACTGTTTGGATGCTTTGAATATATGTTTCTTATATTATATAAAAGCAATATATACAAAGATTTCAACCGTCTACCTGTTCCATTCATTGTTCTACTTGTCGAAATTTACAAATAATTTCCTTTAATGGAATAAGAATGGGGCTCGTTGATCACTTAATCTTGAAGAACAAAAAATTGGCGAATGTTACTGTTTGGATGCTTTGCATATATGTTTCTTAGACTATATAGAAGCAATATATACAAATATTTCAACCGTCTAACTGTTCTATTCTTTGTTCTACTTGTCGAAAATTACAAATAATTTCCTTTAATGGAATAACAATGGGGCTCGCTGATCACTTAATCTTGAAGAACAAAAAATTGGCGAATGGTACTCTTTGGATGCTTTGCATATATGTTTCTTAGACTATATAGAAGCAATATATACATTGATTTCAACCGTCTACCTGTTCCATTCATTGTTCTACTTGTCGAAAATTAGAAATAATTTCCTTTAATGGAATAACAATGGGGCTCGTTGTTCACTTAATCTTGAAGAACAAAAAATTGGCGAATGGTACTGTTTGGATGCTTTGAATATATGTTTCTTATAATATATAAAAGCAATATATACAAAGATTTCAACCGTCTACCTGTTCCATTCATTGTTCTACTTGTCGAAATTTACAAATAATTTCCTTTAAAGAATTAACAATGGGGCTCGTTGTCCACTTAAACTTGAAGAACAATAAATTGGCGAATTGTACTGTTTGGATGCTTTGCATATATGTTTCTTAGACTATATAGACTTAATATATACAAGGATTTCAACCGTCTACCTGTTCCATTCATTGTTCTACTTGTCGAAAGTTACAAATAATTACGGATAAAGGATTAACCATTGGGGCTCATTGTTCACTTAAACTTGAAGAACAAAAAATTGGCGAATTGTACTGTTTGGATGCTTTGCATATATGTTTCTTAGACTATATAGAAGCAATATATACAAAGATTCAACCGTCTACCTGTTCCATTCATTGTTCTACTTGTCGAAAGTTACAAATAATTTCCGATAAAGGATTAACAATGGGGCTCATTGTTCACTTAAACTTGAAGGACAAAAAATTGGCGAATGGTACTGTTTGGATGCTTTGCATATATGTTTCTTAGACTATATGGAAGCAATATATACAAAGATTTCAACCGTCTACGTGTTCCAATCATTGTTCTACTTGTAGAAAGTTACAATTAATTTCCGTTAAAGGATTAACAATGGGGCACGTAGTTCACTTAAACTTGAAGAAGACAAAATTGGCGAATTGTACTGTTTGGATGCTTTGCATATATGTTTCGTAGACTATATAGAAGCAATATATACAATGATTTCAACCGTCCACATGATCCATTCATTGTTCTACTTGTCGAAATTTGCAAATAATTTCCTTTAAAGGATTAACAATTGGGCTCGTAGTTCACTTAAACTTGAAGAACAAAAAATTGGCGAATTGTACTGTTTGGATGCTTTGCATATATGTTTCTTAGACTATTTAGAAGCAATATATAGAAAGATTTCACCCGTCTACCTGTACCATTCATTGTTCTACTTGTAGAAAGTTACAAATAATTTCCATTTCATGATTATCAATGGGGCTCGCTGTTCACTTAAACTTGAAGATCAAAAAATTGGCGAATGGTACTGTTTGGATGCTTTGCGTACATGTTTCTTAGACTATATGGAAGCAATATATACAAAGATTTCAACCGTCTACGTGTTCCAATCATTGTTCTACTTGTCGAAAATTACAAATAATTTCCTTTAAAGGATTAACCATTGGGGCTCATTGTTCACTTAAACTTGGAGAACAAAAAATTGGCGAATTGTACTGTTTGGATGGTTTGCATATATGTTTCTTAGACTATATAGAAGCAATATATACAATGATTTCAACCGTCTACCAGTTCCATTCATTGTTCTACTTGTCGAAAGTTAGAAATAATTTCCATTACATGATTATCAATGGGGCTCGCTGTTCACTTAAACTTGAAGATCAAAAAATTGGCGATTGTTACTGTTTAGATGCTTTGCATATATGTTTCTTAGATTATATAGAAGCAATATATACAAATATTTCAACCGTCTAACTGTTCTATTCTTTGTTCTACTTGTCGAAAATTACAAATAATTTCCTTTAATGGAATAACAATGGGGCTCGTTGATCACTTAATCTTGAAGAACAAAAAATTGGCGAATGGTACTGTTTGGATGCTTTGCATATATGTTTCTTAGACTATATAGAAGCAATATATACAAATATTTCAACCGTCTAACTGTTCCATTCTTTCTTCTACTTGTCGAAAATTACAAATAATTTCCTTTAATGGAATAACAATGGGGCTCGTTGATCACTTAATCTTGAAGAACAATAAATTGGCGAATTGTACTGTTTGGATGCTTTGCATATATGTTTCTTAGACTATACAGACTTAATATATACAAGGATTTCAACCGTCTACCTGTTCCATTCATTGTTCTACTTGTCGAAAGTTACAAATAATTACGGATAAAGGATTAACCATTGGGGCTCATTGTTCACTTAAACTTGAAGAACAAAAAATTGGCGAATTGTACTGTTTGGATGCTTTGCATATATGTTTCTTAGACAATATAGAAGCAATATATACAAAGATTCAACCGTCTACCTGTTCCATTCATTGTTCTACTTATCGAAAGTTACAAATAATTTCCGATAAAGGATTAACAATGGGGCTCATTGTTCACTTAAACTTGAAGGACAAAAAATTGGCGAATGGTACTGTTTGGATGCTTTGCATATATGTTTCTTAGACTATATGGAAGCAATATATACAAAGATTTCAACCGTCTACGTGTTCCAATCATTGTTCTACTTGTAGAAAGTTACAATTAATTTCCGTTAAAGGATTAACAATGGGGCACGTAGTTCACTTAAACTTGAAGAAGAAAAAATTGGCGAATTGTACTGTTTGGATGCTTTGCATATATGTTTCGTAGACTATATAGAAGCAATATATACAATGATTTCAACCGTCCACATGATCCATTCATTGTTCTACTTGTCGAAATTTGCAAATAATTTCCTTTAAAGGATTAACAATTGGGCTCGTAGTTCACTTAAACTTGAAGAACAAAAAATTGGCGAATTGTACTGTTTGGATGCTTTGCATATATGTTTCTTAGACTATTTAGAAGCAATATATAGAAAGATTTCACCCGTCTACCTGTACCATTCATTGTTCTACTTGTAGAAAGTTACAAATAATTTCCATTTCATGATTATCAATGGGGCTCGCTGTTCACTTAAACTTGAAGATCAAAAAATTGGCGAATGGTACTGTTTGGATGCTTTGCGTACATGTTTCTTAGACTATATGGAAGCAATATATACAAAGATTTCAACCGTCTACGTGTTCCATTCATTGTTCTACTTGTCGAAAATTAGAAATAATTTCCTTTAATGGAATAACAATGGGGCTCGTTGTTCACTTAATCTTGAAGAACAAAAAATTGGCGAATGGTACTGTTTGGATGCTTTGAATATATGTTTCTTATAATATATAAAAGCAATATATACAAAGATTTCAACCGTCTACCTGTTCCATTCATTGTTCTACTTGTCGAAATTTACAAATAATTTCCTTTAAAGAATTAACAATGGGGCTCGTTGTCCACTTAAACTTGAAGAACAATAAATTGGCGAATTGTACTGTTTGGATGCTTTGCATATATGTTTCTTAGACTATATAGACTTAATATATACAAGGATTTCAACCGTCTACCTGTTCCATTCATTGTTCTACTTGTCGAAAGTTATAAATAATTACGGATAAAGGATTAACCATTGGGGCTCATTGTTCACTTAAACTTGAAGAACAAAAAATTGGCGAATTGTACTGTTTGGATGCTTTGCATATATGTTTCTTAGACTATATAGAAGCAATATATACAAAGATTCAACCGTCTACCTGTTCCATTCATTGTTCTACTTGTCGAAAGTTACAAATAATTTCCGATAAAGGATTAACAATGGGGCTCATTGTTCACTTAAACTTGAAGGACAAAAAATTGGCGAATGGTACTGTTTGGATGCTTTGCATATATGTTTCGTAGACTATATAGAAGCAATATATACAATGATTTCAACCGTCCACATGATCCATTCTTTGTTCTACTTGTCGAAATTTGCAAATAATTTCCTTTAAAGGATTAACAATTGGGCTCGTAGTTCACTTAAACTTGAAGAACAAAAAATTGGCGAATTGTACTGTTTGGATGCTTTGCATATATGTTTCTTAGACTATTTAGAAGCAATATATAGAAAGATTTCACCCGTCTACCTGTACCATTCATTGTTCTACTTGTAGAAAGTTACAAATAATTTCCATTTCATGATTATCAATGGGGCTCGCTGTTCACTTAAACTTGAAGATCAAAAAATTGGCGAATGGTACTGTTTGGATGCTTTGCGTACATGTTTCTTAGACTATATGGAAGCAATATATACAAAGATTTCAACCGTCTACGTGTTCCAATCATTGTTCTACTTGTCGAAAATTACAAATAATTTCCTTTAAAGGATTAACAATGGGGCTCGTTGTTCACTTAAACTTGAAGAACAATAAATTGGCGAATTGTACTGTTTGGATGCTTTGCATATATGTTTCTTAGACTATATAGACGCAATATATACAAGGATTTCAACCGTCTACCTGTTCCATTCATTGTTCTACTTGTCGAAAGTTACAAATAATTACGGATAAAGGATTAACCATTGGGGCTCATTGTTCACTTAAACTTGGAGAACAAAAAATTGGCGAATTGTACTGTTTGGATGGTTTGCATATATGTTTCTTAGACTATATAGAAGCAATATATACAATGATTTCAACCGTCTACCAGTTCCATTCATTGTTCTACTTGTCGAAAGTTACAAATAATTTCCGATAAAGGTTTAACAATGGGGCTCATTGTTCACTTAAACTTGAAGGACAAAAAATTGGCGAATGGTACTGTTTGGATGCTTTGCATATATGTTTCTTAGACTATATAGAAGCAATATATACAAAGATTTCAACCGTCTACCTGTACTATTCATTGTTCTACTTGTAGAAAGTTACAAATAATTTCCATTACATGATTATCAATGGGGCTCGCTGTTCACTTAAACTTGAAGATCAAAAAATTGGCGATTGTTACTGTTTAGATGCTTTGCATATATGTTTCTTAGATTATATAGAAGCAATATATACAAATATTTCAACCGTCTAACTGTTCTATTCTTTGTTCTACTTGTCGAAAATTACAAATAATTTCCTTTAATGGAATAACAATGGGGCTCGTTGATCACTTAATCTTGAAGAACAAAAAATTGGCGAATGGTACTGTTTGGATGCTTTGCATATATGTTTCTTAGACTATATAGAAGCAATATATACAAATATTTCAACCGTCTAACTGTTCTATTCTTTCTTCTACTTGTCGAAAATTACAAATAATTTCCTTTAATGGAATAACAATGGGGCTCGTTGATCACTTAATCTTGAAGAACAAAAAATTGGCGAATGGTACTCTTTGGATGCTTTGCATATATGTTTCTTAGACTATATAGAAGCAATATATACATTGATTTCAACCGTCTACCTGTTCCATTCATTGTTCTACTTGTCGAAAATTAGAAATAATTTCCTTTAATGGAATAACAATGGGGCTCGTTGTTCACTTAATCTTGAAGAACACAAAATTGGCGAATGGTACTGTTTGGATGCTTTGAATATATGTTTCTTATATTATATAAAAGCAATATATACAAAGATTTCAACCGTCTACCTGTTCCATTCATTGTTCTACTTGTCGAAATTTACAAATAATTTCCTTTAAAGAATTAACAATGGGGCTCGTTGTCCACTTAAACTTGAAGAACAATAAATTGGCGAATTGTACTGTTTGGATGCTTTGCATATATGTTTCTTAGACTATATAGACTTAATATATACAAGGATTTCAACCGTCTACCTGTTCCATTCATTGTTCTACTTGTCGAAAGTTACAAATATTTACGGATAAAGGATTAACCATTGGGGCTCATTGTTCACTTAAACTTGAAGAACAAAAAATTGGCGAATTGTACTGTTTGGATGCTTTGCATATATGTTTCTTAGACAATATAGAAGCAATATATACAAAGATTCAACCGTCTACCTGTTCCATTCATTGTTCTACTTATCGAAAGTTACAAATAATTTCCGATAAAGGATTAACAATGGGGCTCATTGTTCACTTAAACTTGAAGGACAAAAAATTGGCGAATGGTACTGTTTGGATGCTTTGCATATATGTTTCTTAGACTATATGGAAGCAATATATACAAAGATTTCAACCGTCTACGTGTTCCAATCATTGTTCTACTTGTAGAAAGTTACAATTAATTTCCGTTAAAGGATTAACAATGGGGCACGTAGTTCACTTAAACTTGAAGAAGAAAAAATTGGCGAATTGTACTGTTTGGATGCTTTGCATATATGTTTCGTAGACTATATAGAAGCAATATATACAATGATTTCAACCGTCCACATGATCCATTCATTGTTCTACTTGTCGAAATTTGCAAATAATTTCCTTTAAAGGATTAACAATTGGGCTCGTAGTTCACTTAAACTTGAAGAACAAAAAATTGGCGAATTGTACTGTTTGGATGCTTTGCATATATGTTTCTTAGACTATTTAGAAGCAATATATAGAAAGATTTCACCCGTCTACCTGTACCATTCATTGTTCTACTTGTAGAAAGTTACAAATAATTTCCATTTCATGATTATCAATGGGGCTCGCTGTTCACTTAAACTTGAAGATCAAAAAATTGGCGAATGGTACTGTTTGGATGCTTTGCGTACATGTTTCTTAGACTATATGGAAGCAATATATACAAAGATTTCAACCGTCTACGTGTTCCAATCATTGTTCTACTTGTCGAAAATTACAAATAATTTCCTTTAAAGGATTAACAATGGGGCTCGTTGTTCACTTAAACTTGAAGAACAATAAATTGGCGAATTGTACTGTTTGGATGCTTTGCATATATGTTTCTTAGACTATATAGACGCAATATATACAAGGATTTCAACCGTCTACCTGTTCCATTCATTGTTCTACTTGTCGAAAGTTACAAATAATTACGGATAAAGGATTAACCATTGGGGCTCATTGTTCACTTAAACTTGGAGAACAAAAAATTGGCGAATTGTACTGTTTGGATGGTTTGCATATATGTTTCTTAGACTATATAGAAGCAATATATACAAAGATTTCAACCGTCTACCAGTTCCATTCATTGTTCTACTTGTCGAAAGTTACAAATAATTTCCGATAAAGGTTTAACAATGGGGCTCATTGTTCACTTAAACTTGAAGGACAAAAAATTGGCGAATGGTACTGTTTGGATGCTTTGCATATATGTTTCTTAGACTATATGGAAGCAACATATACAAAGATTTCAACCGTCTACGTGTTCCAATTATTGTTCTACTTGTAGAAAGTTACAATTAATTTCCGTTAAAGGATTAACAATGGGGCTCGTAGTTCACTTAAACATGAAGATGAAATAATTGGCGAATGGTACTGTTTGGATGCTTTGCATATATGTTTCTTAGACTATATAGAAGCAATATATACAAAGATTTCAACCGTCTACCTGTTCCATTCATTGTTCTACTTGTCGAAAGTTACAAATAATTTCCGATAACGGATTAACCATTGGGGCTCATTGTTCACTTAAACTTGAAGAACAAAAAACTGGCGAACGGTACTGTTTGGATGCTTTGCGTACATGTTTCTTAGACTATATGGAAGCAATATATACAAAGATTTCAACCTTCTACGTGTCCCAATCATTGTTCTACTTGTCGAAATTTACAAATAATTTCCTTTAAAGGATTAACAATGGGGCTCGTTGTTCACTTAAACTTGAAGAACAATAAATTGGCGAATTGTACTGTTTGGATGCTTTGCATATATGATTCTTATACTATATAGAAGCAATATGTACAAAGATTTCAACCGTCTACATGTTCTATTCATTGTTCTACTTGTCGAAAGTTACAAATAATTTCCGATAAAGGATTAACAATGGGGCTCATTGTTCACTTAAACTTGAAGAACAAAAAATTGGCGAATGGTACTGTTTGGATGCTTTGCATATATGTTTCTTAGACTATATAGAAGCAATATATACATTGATTTCAACCGTCTAACTGTTCCACTCATTGTTCTACTTGTCGCAAGTTACAAATAATTTCCGATAACGGATTAACCATTGGGGCTCATTGTTCACTTAAACTTGAAGATAAAAAAATTGGCGAATGTTACTCTTTAGATGCTTTGCATATAAGTTTCTTAGACTATATAGAAGCAATATATACAAAGATTTCAACCCTCTACCTGTTCCATTCATTGTTCTACTTGTCGAAAGTTACAAATAATTTCCTTTAAAGGATTAACAATGGAGCTCGTAGTTCACTTAAACTTGAAGAGCAAAAAATTGTTGAATTGTACTGTTTGGATGCTTTGCATATATGTTTCTTAGACTATATAGAAGCAATATATACAATGATTTCAACCGTCTACCTGTTCCATTCATTGTTCTACTTGTCGAAAGTTACAAATAATTTCCGTTAAGGGATTAACAATGGGGCTCGTAGTTCACATAAACTTGAAGAACAAAAAATTGGCGAACGGCACTGTTTGGATGCTTTGCGTACATGTTTCTTAGACTATATGGAAGCAATATATACAAAGATTTCAACCGTCTACGTGTTCCAATCATTGTTCTACTTGTCGAAATTTACAAATAATTTTCTTTAAAGGATTAACAATAGGGCTCGTTGTTCACTTAAACTTGAAGAACAATAAATTGGCGAATTGTACTGTTTGGATGCTTTGCATATATGTTTCTTAGACTATATAGAAGCAATATATAGAAAGATTTCACCCGTCTACCTGTACTATTCATTGTTCTACTTGTAGAAAGTTACAAATAATTTCCATTTCATGATTATCAATGGGGCTCGTTGTTCACTTAAACTTGAAGAACAATAAATTGGCGAATTGTACTGTTTGGATGCTTTGCATATATGTTTCTTAGACTATATAGAAGCAATATATACAAAGATTTCAACCGTCTACCTGTTCCATTCATTGTTCTACTTGTCGAAAGTTACAAATAATTTCCGATAAAGGATTAACAATGGGGCTCATTGTTCACTTAAACTTGAAGAACAAAAAATTGGCGAATGCTACTGTTTGGATGCTTTGCATATATGTTTCTTAGACTATATGGAAGCAATATATACAAAGATTTCAACCGTCGACCTGTTCTATTCATTGTTCTACTTGTCGAAAGTTACAAATAATTTCCGATAACGGATTAACCATTGGGGCTCATTGTTCACTTAAACTTGAAGATAAAAAAATTGGCGAATGTTACTGTTTAGATGCTTTGCATATAAGTTTCTTAGACTATATAGAAGCAACATGTACAAAGATTTCAACCGTCTACCTGTTCTATTCATTGTTCTACTTGTAGAAAGTTACAAATAATTTCCGTTTCATGATTAACAATGGGGCTCGTAGTTCACTTAAACTTGAAGAACAAATAATTGGCGAATTGTACTGTTTGGATGCTTTGCATATATGTTTCTTAGACTATATAGAAGCAATATATACAAAGATTTCAAACCTCTACCTGTTCCATTCATTGTTCTACTTGTCGAAAGTTACAAATAATTTCCTTTAAAGGATTAACAATGGAGCTCGTAGTTCACTTAAACTTGAAGAGCAAAAAATTGTTGAATTGTACTGTTTGGATGCTTTGCATATATGTTTCTTAGACTATATAGAAGCAATATATACAATGATTTCAACCGTCTACCTGTTCCATTCATTGTTCTACTTGTCGAAAGTTACAAATAATTTCCGTTAAGGGATTAACAATGGGGATCGTAGTTTACTTAAACTTGAAGAACAAAAAATTGGCGAATTGTACTGTTTGGATGCTTTGCATATATGTTTCTTAGACTATATAGAAGCAAAATATACAATGATTTCAACCGTCTACCTGTTCCATTCATTGTTCTATTTGTCGAATGTTACAAATAATTTCCGTTAAGGGATTAACAATGGAGATCGTAGTTTACTTAAACTTGAAGAACAAAAAATTGGCGAACTGTACTGTTTGGATGCTTTGCATATATGTTTCTTAGACTATATAGAAGCAATATATACAATGATTTCAACCGTCTACCTATTCCATTCATTGTTCTACTTGCCGAAATTTACATATAATTTCCTTTAAAGGATTAACAATGGGGCTCGTAGTTCACTTAAACTTGAAGAACAAAAAATTGGCGAATTGTACTGTTTGGATGCTTTGCATATATGTTTCGTAGATTATATAGAAGCAATATATACAATGATTTCAACCGTCTACATGATCCATTCATTGTTCTACTTGTCGAAATTTACAAATAATTTCCTTTAAAGGATTAACAATGGGGCTCGTAGTTCACTTAAACTTGAAGAACAAAAAATTGGCGAATTGTACTGTTTGGATGCTTTGCATAGATGTGTTCTTAGACTAATTAGAAGCAATATATAGAAAGATTTCACCCGTCTACCTGTACTATTCATTGTTCTACTTGTAGAAAGTTACAAATAATTTCTATTCCATGATTATCAATGGGGCTCGCTGTTCACTTAAACTTGAAGATCAAAAAATTGGCGATTGTTACTGTTTAGATGCTTTGCATATATGTTTCTTAGATTATATAGAAGCAATATATACAAAGATTTCAACCGTCTACCTGTTCCATTCATTGTTCTACTTGTCGAAATTTACAAATAATTTCCTTTAAAGGATTAACAATGGGGCTCGTTGTTCACTTAAACTTGAAGAACAAAAAAGTGGCGTATGGTACTGTTTGGATGCTTTGCATATATGTTTCTTAGACTATGAAGAAGCAATATATACATTGATTTCAACCGTCTACCAGTTCCATTCATTGTTCTACTTGTCGCAAGTTACAAATAATTTCCGTTAAGGCATTAACAATGGGGATCGTAGTTTACTTAAACTTGAAGAACAAGAAATTGGCGAATTTTACTGTTTGGATGCTTTGCATATATGTTTCTTATACTATATAGAACCAATATTTACAAAGATTTCAACCGTCTACCTGTTCCATTCATTGTTCTACTTGTCGAAAATTACAAATAATTTCCGATAAAGGATTAACCATTGGGGCTCATTGTTCACTAAACTTGAAGAACAAAAAATTGTCGAATTGTACTGTTTGGATGCTTTGCATATATGTTTCTTAGACTATATAGAAGCAATATATACAATGATTTCAACCGTCTACCTGTTCCATTCATTGTTCTACTTGTCGAAAGTTACAAATAATTTCCTTTAAAGGATTAACAATGGGGCTCGTTGTCCACTTAAACTTGAAGAACAATAAATTGGCGAATGGTACTGTTTGGATGCTTTGCATATATGTTTCTTAGACTATATAGAAGCAATATATACATAGATTTCAACCGTCTACTTTTCCATTCATTGTTCTTCTTGTCGAAAGTTACAAATAATTTCCTTTAAAGGATTAACAATGGGGCTCGTTGTCCACTTAAACTTGAAGAACAATAAATTGGCGAATGGTACTGTTAAGATGCTTTGCATATATGTTTCTTAGACTATATAGACTTAATATATACAAGGATTTCAACCGTCTACCTGTTCCATTCATTGTTCTACTTGTCGAAAGTTACAAATAATTACGGATAAAGGATTAACCATTGGGGCTCATTGTTCACTTAAACTTGACGAACAAAAAATTGGCGAATTGTACTGTTTGGATGCTTTGCATATATGTTTCTTAGACAATATAGAAGCAATATATACAAAGATTCAACCGTCTACCTGTTCCATTCATTGTTCTACTTATCGAAAGTTACAAATAATTTCCGATAAAGGATTAACAATGGGGCTCATTGTTCACTTAAACTTGAAGGACAAAAAATTGGCGAATGGTACTGTTTGGATGCTTTGCATATATGTTTCTTAGACTATATGGAAGCAATATATACAAAGATTTCAACCGTCTACGTGTTCCAATCATTGTTCTACTTGTAGAAAGTTACAATTAATTTCCGTTAAAGGATTAACAATGGGGCACGTAGTTCACTTAAACTTGAAGAAGAAAAAATTGGCGAATTGTACTGTTTGGATGCTTTGCATATATGTTTCGTAGACTATATAGAAGCAATATATACAATGATTTCAACCGTCCACATGATCCATTCATTGTTCTACTTGTCGAAATTTGCAAATAATTTCCTTTAAAGGATTAACAATTGGGCTCGTAGTTCACTTAAACTTGAAGAACAAAAAATTGGCGAATTGTACAGTTTGGATGCTTTGCATATATGTTTCTTAGACTATTTAGAAGCAATATATAGAAAGATTTCACCCGTCTACCTGTACCATTCATTGTTCTACTTGTAGAAAGTTACAAATAATTTCCATTTCATGATTATCAATGGGGCTCGCTGTTCACTTAAACTTGAAGATCAAAAAATTGGCGAATGGTACTGTTTGGATGCTTTGCGTACATGTTTCTTAGACTATATGGAAGCAATATATACAAAGATTTCAACCGTCTACGTGTTCCAATCATTGTTCTACTTGTCGAAAATTACAAATAATTTCCTTTAAAGGATTAACAATGGGGCTCGTTGTTCACTTAAACTTGAAGAACAATAAATTGGCGAATTGTACTGTTTGGATGCTTTGCATATATGTTTCTTAGACTATATAGACGCAATATATACAAGGATTTCAACCGTCTACCTGTTCCATTCATTGTTCTACTTGTCGAAAGTTACAAATAATTACGGATAAAGGATTAACCATTGGGGCTCATTGTTCACTTAAACTTGGAGAACAAAAAATTGGCGAATTGTACTGTTTGGATGGTTTGCATATATGTTTCTTAGACTATATAGAAGCAATATATACAAAGATTTCAACCGTCTACCAGTTCCATTCATTGTTCTACTTGTCGAAAGTTACAAATAATTTCCGATAAAGGTTTAACAATGGGGCTCATTGTTCACTTAAACTTGAAGGACAAAAAATTGGCGAATGGTACTGTTTGGATGTTTTGCATATATGTTTCTTAGACTATATGGAAGCAACATATACAAAGATTTCAACCGTCTACGTGTTCCAATTATTGTTCTACTTGTAGAAAGTTACAATTAATTTCCGTTAAAGGATTAACAATGGGGCTCGTAGTTCACTTAAACATGAAGATGAAATAATTGGCGAATGGTACTGTTTGGATGCTTTGCATATATGTTTCTTAGACTATATAGAAGCAATATATACAAAGATTTCAACCGTCTACCTGTTCCATTCATTGTTCTACTTGTCGCAAGTTACAAATAATTTCCGATAACGGATTAACCATTGGGGCTCATTGTTCACTTAAACTTGAAGAACAAAAAATTGGCGAACGGTACTGTTTGGATGCTTTGCGTACATGTTTCTTAGACTATATAGAAGCAATATATACAATGATTTCAACCGTCTACCTGTTCCATTCATTGTTCTACTTGTCGAAAGTTACAAATAATTTCCGTTAAGGGATTAACAATGGGGATCGTAGTTTACTTAAACTTGAAGAACAAAAAATTGGCGAATTGTACTGTTTGGATGCTTTGCATATATGTTTCTTAGACTATATAGAAGCAAAATATACAATGATTTCAACCGTCTACCTGTTCCATTCATTGTTCTACTTGTCGAAAGTTACAAATAATTTCCGATAAAGGATTAACAATGGGGCTCATTGTTCACTTAAACTTGAAGGACAAAAAATTGGCGAATGGTACTGTTTGGATGCTTTGCATATATGTTTCTTAGACTATATGGAAGCAATATATACAAAGATTTCAACCGTCTACGTGTTCCAATCATTGTTCTACTTGTAGAAAGTTACAATTAATTTCCGTTAAAGGATTAACAATGGGGCACGTAGTTCACTTAAACTTGAAGAAGAAAAAATTGGCGAATTGTACTGTTTGGATGCTTTGCATATATGTTTCGTAGACTATATAGAAGCAATATATACAATGATTTCAACCGTCCACATGATCCATTCATTGTTCTACTTGTCGAAAGTTACAAATAATTTCCGATAACGGATTAACCATTGGGGCTCATTGTTCACTTAAACTTGAAGAACAAAAAATTGGCGAACGGTACTGTTTGGATGCTTTGCGTACATGTTTCTTAGACTATATGGAAGCAATATATACAAAGATTTCAACCTTCTACGTGTCCCAATCATTGTTCTACTTGTCGAAATTTACAAATAATTTCCTTTAAAGGATTAACAATGGGGCTCGTTGTTCACTTAAACTTGAAGAACAATAAATTGGCGAATTGTACTGTTTGGATGCTTTGCATATATGATTCTTATACTATATAGAAGCAATATGTACAAAGATTTCAACCGTCTACATGTTCTATTCATTGTTCTACTTGTCGAAAGTTACAAATAATTTCCGATAAAGGATTAACAATGGGGCTCATTGTTCACTTAAACTTGAAGAACAAAAAATTGGCGAATGGTACTGTTTGGATGCTTTGCATATATGTTTCTTAGACTATATAGAAGCAATATATACATTGATTTCAACCGTCTAACTGTTCCACTCATTGTTCTACTTGTCGCAAGTTACAAATAATTTCCGATAACGGATTAACCATTGGGGCTCATTGTTCACTTAAACTTGAAGATAAAAAAATTGGCGAATGTTACTCTTTAGATGCTTTGCATATAAGTTTCTTAGACTATATAGAAGCAATATATACAAAGATTTCAACACTCTACCTGTTCCATTCATTGTTCTACTTGTCGAAAGTTACAAATAATTTCCTTTAAAGGATTAACAATGGAGCTCGTAGTTCACTTAAACTTGAAGAGCAAAAAATTGTTGAATTGTACTGTTTGGATGCTTTGCATATATGTTTCTTAGACTATATAGAAGCAATATATACAATGATTTCAACCGTCTACCTGTTCCATTCATTGTTCTACTTGTCGAAAGTTACAAATAATTTCCGTTAAGGGATTAACAATGGGGCTCGTAGTTCACATAAACTTGAAGAACAAAAAATTGGCGAACGGTACTGTTTGGATGCTTTGCGTACATGTTTCTTAGACTATATGGAAGCAATATATACAAAGATTTCAACCGTCTACGTGTTCCAATCATTGTTCTACTTGTCGAAATTTACAAATAATTTTCTTTAAAGGATTAACAATGGGGCTCGTTGTTCACTTAAACTTGAAGAACAATAAATTGGCGAATTGTACTGTTTGGATGCTTTGCATATATGTTTCTTAGACTATATAGAAGCAATATATAGAAAGATTTCACCCGTCTACCTGTACTATTCATTGTTCTACTTGTAGAAAGTTACAAATAATTTCCATTTCATGATTATCAATGGGGCTCGTTGTTCACTTAAACTTGAAGAACAATAAATTGGCGAATTGTACTGTTTGGATGCTTTGCATATATGTTTCTTAGACTATATAGAAGCAATATATACAAAGATTTCAACCGTCTACCTGTTCCATTCATTGTTCTACTTGTCGAAATTTACAAATAATTTCCTTTAAAGAATTAACAATGGGGCTCGTTGTTCACTTAAACTTGAAGAACAATAAATTGGCGAATTGTACTGTTTGGATGCTTTGCATATATGTTTCTTAGACTATATAGACTTAATATATACAAGGATTTCAACCGTCTACCTGTTCTATTCTTTGTTCTACTTGTCGAAAATTACAAATAATTTCCTTTAATGGAATAACAATGGGGCTCGTTGATCACTTAATCTTGAAGAACAAAAAATTGGCGAATGGTACTGTTTGGATGCTTTGCATATATGTTTCTTAGACTATATAGAAGCAATATATACAAATATTTCAACCGTCTAACTGTTCTATTCTTTCTTCTACTTGTCGAAAATTACAAATAATTTCCTTTAATGGAATAACAATGGGGCTCGTTGATCACTTAATCTTAAAGAACAAAAAATTGGCGAATGGTACTCTTTGGATGCTTTGCATATATGTTTCTTAGACTATATAGAAGCAATATATACATTGATTTCAACCGTCTACCTGTTCCATTCATTGTTCTACTTGTCGAAAATTAGAAATAATTTCCTTTAATGGAATAACAATGGGGCTCGTTGTTCACTTAATCTTGAAGAACAAAAAATTGGCGAATGGTACTGTTTGGATGCTTTGAATATATGTTTCTTATATTATATAAAAGCAATATATACAAAGATTTCAACCGTCTACCTGTTCCATTCATTGTTCTACTTGTCGAAATTTACAAATAATTTCCTTTAAAGAATTAACAATGGGGCTCGTTGTCCACTTAAACTTGAAGAACAATAAATTGGCGAATTGTACTGTTTGGATGCTTTGCATATATGTTTCTTAGACTATATAGACTTAATATATACAAGGATTTCAACCGTCTACCTGTTCCATTCATTGTTCTACTTGTCGAAAGTTACAAATAATTACGGATAAAGGATTAACCATTGGGGCTCATTGTTCACTTAAACTTGAAGAACAAAAAATTGGCGAATTGTACTGTTTGGATGCTTTGCATATATGTTTCTTAGACAATATAGAAGCAATATATACAAAGATTCAACCGTCTACCTGTTCCATTCATTGTTCTACTTATCGAAAGTTACAAATAATTTCCGATAAAGGATTAACAATGGGGCTCATTGTTCACTTAAACTTGAAGGACAAAAAATTGGCGAATGGTACTGTTTGGATGCTTTGCATATATGTTTCTTAGACTATATGGAAGCAATATATACAAAGATTTCAACCGTCTACGTGTTCCAATCATTGTTCTACTTGTAGAAAGTTACAATTAATTTCCGTTAAAGGATTAACAATGGGGCACGTAGTTCACTTAAACTTGAAGAAGAAAAAATTGGCGAATTGTACTGTTTGGATGCTTTGCATATATGTTTCGTAGACTATATAGAAGCAATATATACAATGATTTCAACCGTCCACATGATCCATTCATTGTTCTACTTGTCGAAATTTGCAAATAATTTCCTTTAAAGGATTAACAATTGGGCTCGTAGTTCACTTAAACTTGAAGAACAAAAAATTGGCGAATTGTACTGTTTGGATGCTTTGCATATATGTTTCTTAGACTATTTAGAAGCAATATATAGAAAGATTTCACCCGTCTACCTGTACCATTCATTGTTCTACTTGTAGAAAGTTACAAATAATTTCCATTTCATGATTATCAATGGGGCTCGCTGTTCACTTAAACTTGAAGATCAAAAAATTGGCGAATGGTACTGTTTGGATGCTTTGCGTACATGTTTCTTAGACTATATGGAAGCAATATATACAAAGATTTCAACCGTCTACGTGTTCCAATCATTGTTCTACTTGTCGAAAATTACAAATAATTTCCTTTAAAGGATTAACAATGGGGCTCGTTGTTCACTTAAACTTGAAGAACAATAAATTGGCGAATTGTACTGTTTGGATGCTTTGCATATATGTTTCTTAGACTATATAGACGCAATATATACAAGGATTTCAACCGTCTACCTGTTCCATTCATTGTTCTACTTGTCGAAAGTTACAAATAATTACGGATAAAGGATTAACCATTGGGGCTCATTGTTCACTTAAACTTGGAGAACAAAAAATTGGCGAATTGTACTGTTTGGATGGTTTGCATATATGTTTCTTAGACTATATAGAAGCAATATATACAAAGATTTCAACCGTCTACCAGTTCCATTCATTGTTCTACTTGTCGAAAGTTACAAATAATTTCCGATAAAGGTTTAACAATGGGGCTCATTGTTCACTTAAACTTGAAGGACAAAAAATTGGCGAATGGTACTGTTTGGATGCTTTGCATATATGTTTCTTAGACTATATGGAAGCAACATATACAAAGATTTCAACCGTCTACGTGTTCCAATTATTGTTCTACTTGTAGAAAGTTACAATTAATTTCCGTTAAAGGATTAACAATGGGGCTCGTAGTTCACTTAAACATGAAGATGAAATAATTGGCGAATGGTACTGTTTGGATGCTTTGCATATATGTTTCTTAGACTATATAGAAGCAATATATACAAAGATTTCAACCGTCTACCTGTTCCATTCATTGTTCTACTTGTCGAAAGTTACAAATAATTTCCGATAACGGATTAACCATTGGGGCTCATTGTTCACTTAAACTTGAAGATAAAAAAATTGGCGAATGTTACTGTTTAGATGCTTTGCATATAAGTTTCTTAGACTATATAGAAGCAATATATACAAAGATTTCAACCCTCTACCTGTTCCATTCATTGTTCTACTTGTCGAAAGTTACAAATAATTTCCTTTAAAGGATTAACAATGGAGCTCGTAGTTCACTTAAACTTGAAGAGCAAAAAATTGTTGAATTGTACTGTTTGGATGCTTTGCATATATGTTTCTTAGACTATATAGAAGCAATATATACAATGATTTCAACCGTCTACCTGTTCCATTCATTGTTCTACTTGTCGAAAGTTACAAATAATTTCCGTTAAGGGATTAACAATGGGGATCGTAGTTTACTTAAACTTGAAGAACAAAAAATTGGCGAATTGTACTGTTTGGATGCTTTGCATATATGTTTCTTAGACTATATAGAAGCAAAATATACAATGATTTCAACCGTCTACCTGTTCCATTCATTGTTCTACTTGTCGAATGTTACAAATAATTTCCGTTAAGGGATTAACAATGGAGATCGTAGTTTACTTAAACTTGAAGAACAAAAAATTGGCGAACTGTACTGTTTGGATGCTTTGCATATATGTTTCTTAGACTATATAGAAACAATATATACAATGATTTCAACCGTCTACCTATTCCATTCATTGTTCTACTTGCCGAAATTTACATATAATTTCCTTTAAAGGATTAACAATGGAGCTCGTAATTCACTTAAACTTGAAGAGCAAAAAATTGTCGAATTGTACTGTTTGGATGCTTTGCATATATGTTTCTTATACTATATAGAAGCAATATATACAAAGATTTCAACCGTCTACCTGTTCCATTCATTGTTCTACTTGTCGAAAGTTACAAATAATTACCGATAAAGGATTAACCATTGGGGCTCATTGTTCACTTAAACTTGAAGAACAAAAAATTGGCGAATTGTACTGTTTGGATGCTTTGCATATATGTTTCTTAGACTATATAGAAGCAATATGTACAATGATTTCAACCGTCTACCTGTTCCATTCATTGTTCTACTTGTCGAAAGTTACAAATAATTTCCGTTAAGGGATTAACAATGGGGATCGTAGTTTACTTAAACTTGAAGAACAAAAAATTGGCGAATTGTACTGTTTGGATGCTTTGCATATATGTTTCTTAGACTATATAGAAGCAATATATACAAAGATTTCAACCGTCTACGTGTTCCAATTATTGTTCTACTTGTAGAAAGTTACAATTAATTTCCGTTAAAGGATTAACAATGGGGCTCGTAGTTCACTTAAACATGAAGATGAAATAATTGGCGAATGGTACTGTTTGGATGCTTTGCATATATGTTTCTTAGACTATATAGAAGCAATATATACAAAGATTTCAACCGTCTACCTGTTCCATTCATTGTTCTACTTGTCGAAAGTTACAAATAATTTCCGATAACGGATTAACCATTGGGGCTCATTGTTCACTTAAACTTGAAGATAAAAAAATTGGCGAATGTTACTGTTTAGATGCTTTGCATATAAGTTTCTTAGACTATATAGAAGCAATATATACAAAGATTTCAACCCTCTACCTGTTCCATTCATTGTTCTACTTGTCGAAAGTTACAAATAATTTCCTTTAAAGGATTAACAATGGAGCTCGTAGTTCACTTAAACTTGAAGAGCAAAAAATTGTTGAATTGTACTGTTTGGATGCTTTGCATATATGTTTCTTAGACTATATAGAAGCAATATATACAATGATTTCAACCGTCTACCTGTTCCATTCATTGTTCTACTTGTCGAAAGTTACAAATAATTTCCGTTAAGGGATTAACAATGGGGATCGTAGTTTACTTAAACTTGAAGAACAAAAAATTGGCGAATTGTACTGTTTGGATGCTTTGCATATATGTTTCTTAGACTATATAGAAGCAAAATATACAATGATTTCAACCGTCTACCTGTTCCATTCATTGTTCTACTTGTCGAATGTTACAAATAATTTCCGTTAAGGGATTAACAATGGAGATCGTAGTTTACTTAAACTTGAAGAACAAAAAATTGGCGAACTGTACTGTTTGGATGCTTTGCATATATGTTTCTTAGACTATATAGAAACAATATATACAATGATTTCAACCGTCTACCTATTCCATTCATTGTTCTACTTGCCGAAATTTACATATAATTTCCTTTAAAGGATTAACAATGGAGCTCGTAATTCACTTAAACTTGAAGAGCAAAAAATTGTCGAATTGTACTGTTTGGATGCTTTGCATATATGTTTCTTATACTATATAGAAGCAATATATACAAAGATTTCAACCGTCTACCTGTTCCATTCATTGTTCTACTTGTCGAAAGTTACAAATAATTACCGATAAAGGATTAACCATTGGGGCTCATTGTTCACTTAAACTTGAAGAACAAAAAATTGGCGAATTGTACTGTTTGGATGCTTTGCATATATGTTTCTTAGACTATATAGAAGCAATATGTACAATGATTTCAACCGTCTACCTGTTCCATTCATTGTTCTACTTGTCGAAAGTTACAAATAATTTCCGTTAAGGGATTAACAATGGGGATCGTAGTTTACTTAAACTTGAAGAACAAAAAATTGGCGAATTGTACTGTTTGGATGCTTTGCATATATGTTTCTTAGACTATATAGAAGCAATATATACAAAGATTTCAACCGTCTACCTGTTCCATTCATTGTTCTACTTGTCGAAAGTTACAAATAATTTCCTATAAAGGATTAACAATGGGGCTCATTGTTCACTTAAACTTGAAGGACAAAAAATTGGCGAATGGTCCTTTTTGGATGCTTTGCGTACATGTTTCTTAGACTATATGGAAGCAATATATACAAGGATTTCAACCGTCTACCTGTTCCATTCATTGTTCTACTTGTCGAAAGTTACAAATAATTTCCGATAAAGGATTAACCATTGGGGCTCATTGGTCACTTAAACTTGAAGAACAAAAAATTGGAGAATGGTACTGTTTGGATGCTTTGCATATATGTTTCTTAGACTATATGGAAGCAATATATACAAGGATTTCAACCGTCTACGAGTTCCAATCATTGTTCTACTTGTCGAAATTTACAAATAATTTCCATTAAAGGATTAACAATGGGGCTCGTAGTTCACTTAAACTTGAAGAACAAAAAATTGGCGAATTGTACTGTTTGGATGCTTTGCATATATGTTTCGTAGATTATATAGAAGCAATATATACAATGATTTCAACCGTCTACATGATCCATTCATTGTTCTACTTGTCGAAATTTACAAATAATTTCCTTTAAAGGATTAACAATGGGGCTCGTAGTTCACTTAAACTTGAAGAACAAAAAATTGGCGAATTGTACTGTTTGGATGCTTTGCATAGATGTGTTCTTAGACTAATTAGAAGCAATATATAGAAAGATTTCACCCGTCTACCTGTACTATTCATTGTTCTACTTGTAGAAAGTTACAAATAATTTCTATTCCATGATTATCAATGGGGCTCGCTGTTCACTTAAACTTGAAGATCAAAAAATTGGCGATTGTTACTGTTTAGATGCTTTGCATATATGTTTCTTAGATTATATAGAAGCAATATATACAAAGATTTCAACCGTCTACCAGTTCCATTCATTGCTCTACTTGTCGAAAATTACAAATAATTTCCGATAAAGGATTAACCATTGGGGTTCATTGTTCACTTAAACTTGAAGAACAAAAAATTGGCGCATGGTACTGTTTGGATGCTTTGCGTACATGTTTCTTAGACTATATGGAAGCAATATATACAAAGATTTCAACCGTCTACGTGTTCCAATCATTGTTCTACTTGTCGAAATTTACAAATAATATCCTTTAAAGGATTAACAATGGGGCTCGTCGTTCACTTAAACTTGAAGAACAAAAAATTGGCGAATGGTACTGTTTGGATGCTTTGCATATATGTTTCTTAGACTATATAGAAGCAATATATACGTTGATTTCAACCGGCTACCTGTTCCATTCATTGTTCTACTTGTCGCAAGTTACAAATAATTTCCGTTAAAGTATTAACAATGGGGCTCGTAGTTCACTTAAAATTGAAGATCAAATAATTGGCGAATTGTACTGTTTGGACGCTTTGCATATATGTTTCTTAGATTATATAGAAGCAATATATACAAAGATTTCAACCGTCTACCTGTTCCATTCATTGTTCTACTTGTCGAAAGCTACAAATAATTTCCGATAACGGATTAACCATTGGGGCTCATTGTTCACTTAAACTTGAAGAACAAAAAATTGGCGAATGGTACTGTTTGGATGCTTTGCATATATGTTTCTTATACTATATAGAAGCAATATATACAAAGATTTCAGCCGTCTACCTGTTCCATTCACTGTTCTACTTGTCGAAAGTTACAAATAATTTCCGTTAAGGGATTAACAATGGGGATCGTAGTTTACTTAAACTTGAAGAACAAAAAATTGGCGAATTGTACTGTTTGGATGCTTTGCATAAATGTTTCTTAGACTATATAGAAGCAATATATACAATGATTTCAACAGTCTACCTGTTCCATTCATTGTTCTACTTGTCGAAAGTTACAAATAATTTCCTTTAAAGGATTAACAATGGAGCTCGCAGTTCACTTAAACTTGAAGAACAAAAAATTGGCGAATGGTACTGTTTGGATGCTTTGCATATATGTTTCTTATACTATATAGAAGCAATAGATACAAAGATTTCAACCGTCTACCTGTTCCATTCAATGTTCTACTTGTCCAAAGTTACAAATAATTTCTGATAAAGGATTAACAATGGGGCTCATTGTTCACTTAAACTTGAAGAACAAAAAATTGGCGAATGGTACTGTTTGGATGATCTGCATATATGTTTCTTAGACTATATGGAATCAATATATACAAAGATTTCAACCGTCTACTTTTCCATTCATTGTTCTTCTTGTCGAAAGTTACAAATAATTTCCGATAACGGATTAACCATTGGGGCTCATTGTTCACTTAAACTTGAAGAACAAAAAATTGGCGAATGGTACTGTTTGGATGCTTTGCATATATGTTTCTTAGACTATATAGAAGCAATATATACAATGATTTCAACCGTCTACCTGTTCCGTTCATTTTTCTACTTGTCGAAAGTTACAAATAATTTCCTTTAAAGGATTAACAATGGGGCTCGTTGTTCACTTAAACTTGAAGAACAATAAATTAGCGAATTGTACTGTTTGGATGCTTTACATATATGTTTCTTAGACTATATAGAAGCAATATATACAAGGATTTCAACCGTCTACCTGTTCCATTCATTGGTCTACTTGTCGAAAGTTACAAATAATTTCCGATAAAGGATTAACAATGGGGCTCATTGTTCACTTAAACTTGAAGAACAAAAAATTGGCGAATTGTACAGTTTGGATGCTTTGCATATATGTTTCTTAGACTATATAGAAGCAATATATACAAAGATTTCAACCGTCTACCTGTTCCATTCATTGTTCTACTTGTCGAAATTTACAAATAATTTCCTTTAAAGGATTAACAATGGGGCTCGTTGTTCACTTAAACTTGAAGAACAAAAAAGTGGCGTATGGTACTGTTTGGATGCTTTGCATATATGTTTCTTAGACTATGAAGAAGCAATATATACATTGATTTCAACCGTCTACCAGTTCCATTCATTGTTCTACTTGTCGCAAGTTACAAATAATTTCCGTTAAGGCATTAACAATGGGGATCGTAGTTTACTTAAACTTGAAGAACAAGAAATTGGCGAATTGTACTGTTTGGATGATTTGCATATATGTTTCTTAGATTATATAGAAGCAATATATACAAAGATTTCAACCGTCTACCTGTTCCATTCATTGTTCTACTTGTCGAAAGCTACAAATAATTTCCGATAACGGATTAACCATTGGGGCTCATTGTTCACTTAAACTTGAAGAACAAAAAATTGGCGAATGGTACTGTTTGGATGCTTTGCATATATGTTTCTTAGACTATATAGAAGCAATATATACAATGATTTCAACCGTCTACCTGTTCCATTCATTGTTCTACTTGTCGAAAGTTACAAATAATTTCCTTTAAAGGATTAACAATGGGGCTCGTTGTTCACTTAAACTTGAAGAACAATAAATTGGCGAATGGTACTGTTTGGATGCTTTGCATATATGTTTCTTAGACTATATAGAAGCAATATATACATAGATTTCAACCGTCTACTTTTCCATTCATTGTTCTTCTTGTCGAAAGTTACAAATAATTTCCGATAACGGATTAACCATTGGGGCTCATTGTTCACTTAAACTTGAAGAACAAAAAATTGGCGAATGGTACTGTTTGGATGCTTTGCATATATGTTTCTTAGACTATATAGAAGCAATATATACAAAGATTTCAACCGTCTACCTTTTCCATTCATTGTTCTACTTGTCGAAAGTTACAAATAATTTCCGATAACGGATTAACCATTGGGGCTCATTGTTCACTTAAACTTGATGAACAAAAAATTGGCGAATTGTACTGTTTGGATGCTTTGCGTACATGTTTCTTAGACTATATGGAAGCAATATATACAAAGATTTCGTCCGTCTACGTGTTCCAATCATTGTTCTACTTGTCGAAATTTACAAATAATTTCCTTTAAAGGATTAACAATGGGGCTCGTTGTTCACTTAAACTTGAAGAACAAAAAAGTGGCGTATGGTACTGTTTGGATGCTTTGCATATATGTTTCTTATACTATATAGAAGCAATAGATACAAAGATTTCAACCGTCTACCTGTTCCATTCAATGTTCTACTTGTCGAAAGTTACAAATAATTTCTGATAAAGGATTAACAATGGGGCTCATTGTTCACTTAAACTTGAAGAACAAAAAATTGGCGAATGGTACTGTTTGGATGCTATGCATATATGTTTCTTAGACTATATAGAAGCAATATATACAATGATTTCAACCGTCTACCTGTTCCATTCATTGTTCTACTTGTCGAAAGTTACAAATAATTTCCGTTAAGGCATTAACAATGGGGATCGTAGTTTACTTAAACTTGAAGAACACGAAATTGGCGAATTTTATTGTTTGGATGCTTTGCATATATGTTTCTTAGACTATATAGAAGCAATATATACAAAGATTTCAACCGTCTACCTGTTCCATTCATAGTTCTACTTGTCGAAAGTTACAAATAATTTCCTTTAAAGGATTAACAATGGGGCTCATTGTTCACTTAAACTTGAAGAACAAAAAATTGGCGAATTGTACTGTTTGGATGCTTTGCATATATGTTTCTTAGACTATATAGAAGCAATATATACAATAATTTCAACAGTCTACCTGTTCCATTCATTGTTCTACTTGTCGAAAGTTACAAATAATTTCCGATAAAGGATTAACCATTGGGGCTCATTGTTCACTTAAACTTGAAGAACAAAAAATTGGCGAATGGTACTGTTTGGATGCTTTGCATATATGTTTCTTAGACTATATAGAAGCAATATATACATAGATTTCAACCGTCTACTTTTCCATTCATTGTTCTTCTTGTCGAAAGTTACAAATAATTTCCGATAACGGATTAACCATTGGGGCTCATTGTTCACTTAAACTTGAAGAACAAAAAATTGGCGAATGGTACTGTTTGGATGCTTTGCATATATGTTTCTTAGACTATATAGAAGCAATATATACAAAGATTTCAACCGTCTACCTGTTCCATTCATAGTTCTACTTGTCGAAAGTTACAAATAATTTCCTTTAAAGGATTAACAATGGGGCTCATTGTTCACTTAAACTTGAAGAACAAAAAATTGGCGAATTGTACTGTTTGGATGCTTTGCATATATGTTTCTTAGACTATATAGAAGCAATATATACAATAATTTCAACAGTCTACCTGTTCCATTCATTGTTCTACTTGTCGAAAGTTACAAATAATTTCCGATAAAGGATTAACCATTGGGGCTCATTGTTCACTTAAACTTGAAGAACAAAAAATTGGCGAATGGTACTGTTTGGATGCTTTGCATATATGTTTCTTAGACTATATAGAAGCAATATATACATAGATTTCAACCGTCTACTTTTCCATTCATTGTTCTTCTTGTCGAAAGTTACAAATAATTTCCGATAACGGATTAACCATTGGGGCTCATTGTTCACTTAAACTTGAAGAACAAAAAATTGGCGAATGGTACTGTTTGGATGCTTTGCATATATGTTTCTTAGACTATATAGAAGCAATATATACAAAGATTTCAACCGTCTACCTTTTCCATTCATTGTTCTACTTGTCGAAAGTTACAAATAATTTCCGATAACGGATTAACCATTGGGGCTCATTGTTCACTTAAACCTGAAGAACAAAAAATTGGCGAATTGTACTGTTTGGATGCTTTGCGTACATGTTTCTTAGACTATATGG
The DNA here is from genome assembly GCA_963989415.1 of Cerceris ruficornis. Classification (NCBI taxonomy): domain Eukaryota; kingdom Metazoa; phylum Arthropoda; class Insecta; order Hymenoptera; family Crabronidae; genus Cerceris; species Cerceris ruficornis. Next base: position 186,085 of record CAXDIW010000415.1, read on the forward strand.
AAGCAATATATACAAAGATTTCAACCGTCTACGTGTTCCAATCATTGTTCTACTTGTCGAAATTTACAAATAATTTCCTTTAAAGGATTAACAATGGGGCTCGTTGTTCACTTAAACTTGAAGAACAAAAAAGTGGCGTATGGTACTGTTTGGATGCTTTGCATATATGTTTCTTAGACTATAAAGAAGCAATATATACATTGATTTCAACCGTCTACCTGTTCCATTCACTGTTCTACTTGTCGCAAGTTACAAATAATTTCCGTTAAAGTATTAACAATGGGGCTCGTAGTTCACTTAAACTTGAAGATCAAATAATTGGCGAATTGTACTGTTTGGATGATTTGCATATATGTTTCTTAGACTATATAGAAGCAATATATACAAAGATTTCAACCGTCTACCTGTTCCATTCATTGTTCTACTTGTCGAAAGTTACAAATAATTTCCGTTAAGGGATTAACAATGGGGATCGTAGTTTACTTAAACTTGAAGAACAAGAAATTGGCGAATTGTACTGTTTGGATGATTTGCATACATGTTTCTTAGACTATATAGAAGCAATATATACAATGATTTCAACCGTCTACCTATTCCATTCATTGTTCTACTTGCCGAAATTTACAAATAATTTCCTTTAAAGGATTAACAATGGGGCTCGTAGTTCACTTAAACTTGAAGAACAAAAAATTGGCGAATGGTACTGTTTGGATGCTTTGCATATATGTTTCTTAGACTATATAGAAGCAATATATACAAAGATTTCAACCGTCTACCTGTTCCATTCATTGTTCTACTTGCCGAAATTTACAAATAATTTCCGATAAAGGATTAACAATGGGGCTCGTAGTTCACTTAAACTTGAAGAGCAAAAAATTGTCGAATTGTACTGTTTGGATGCTTTGCATATATGTTTCTTAGACTATATAGAAGCAATGTATACAATGATTTCAACCGTCTACCTGTTCCATTCATTGTTCTACTTGTCGAAATTTACAAATAATTTCCGGTAAAGGATTAACCATTGGGGCTCATTGTTCACTTAAACTTGAAGAACAAAAAATTGGCGAATTGTACTGTTTGGATGCTTTGCATATATGTTTCTTAGACTATATAGAAGCAACATATACAAAGATTTCAACCGGCTACCAGTTCCATTCATTGTTTTACTTGTCGAAAGTTACAAATAATTTCCGATAACGGATTAACCATTTGGGCTCATTGTTCACTTAAACTTGAAGAACAAAAAATTGGCGAATTGTACTGTTTGGATGCTTAGCATATATGTTTCTTAGACTATATAGAAGCAATATATACATTGATTTCAACCGTCTACCTGTTCCATTCATTGTTCTACTTGTCGCAAGTTACAAATAATTTCCGTTAAGGCATTAACAATGGGGATCGTAGTTTACTTAAACTTGAAGAACAAGAAATTGGCGAATTTTACTGTTTGGATGCTTTGCATATATGTTTCTTAGACTATATAGAAGCAATATATACAAAGATTTCAACCGTCTACCTGTTCCATTCATTGTTCTACTTGCCGAAATTTACAAATAATTTCCGATAATGGATTAACAATGGGTCTCATTGCTCACTTAAACTTGAAGAACAAAAAATTGGCGAATTGTACTGTTTGGATGCTTTGCATATATGTTTCGTAGACTATATAGAAGCAATATATACAAATATTTCAACCGTCTACGTGTTCCAATCATTGTTCTACTTGTCGAAATTTACAAATAATTTCCTTTAAAGGATTAACAATGGGGCTCGTTGTTCACTTAAACTTGAAGAACAAAAAAGTGCCGTATGGTACTGTTTGGATGCTTTGCATATATGTTTCTTAGACTATAAAGAAGCAATATATACATTGATTTCTACCGTCTACCTGTTCCATTCATTGTTCTACTTGTCGCAAGTTACAAATAATTTCCGTTAAGGGATTAACCATTGGGGCTCATTGTTCACTTAAACTTGAAGAACAAAAAATTGGCGAATTGTACTGTTTGGATGCTTTGCATATATGTTTCTTAGACTATATAGAAGCAATATATACAAAGATTTCAACCGTCTACCTGTTCCATTCATTGTTCTACTTGTCGAAAGTTACAAATAATTTCCTTTAAAGGATTAACAATGGAGCTCGCAGTTCACTTAAACTTGAAGAACAAAAAATTTGCGAATTGTACTGTTTGGATGCTTTGCATATATGATTCTTATACTATATAGAAGCAATATATACAAAGATTTCAATCGTCTACCTGTTCCATTCACTGTTCTACTTGTCGAAATTTACAAATAATTTCCTTTAAAGGATTAACAATGGGGCTCGTTGTTCACTTAAACTTGAAGAAAAAAAAGTGGCGTATGGTACTGTTTGGATGCTTTGCATATATGTTTCTTAGACTATGAAGAAGCAATGTATACATTGATTTCAACCGTCTACCTGTTCCATTCATTGTTCTACTTGTCGCAAGTTACAAATAATTTCCGTTAAAGTATTAACAATGGGGCTCGTAGTTCACTTAAACTTGAAGATCAAATAATTGGCGAATTGTACTGTTTGGATGATTTGCATATATGTTTCTTAGACTATATAGAAGCAATATATACAAAGATTTCAACCGTCTACCTGTTCCATTCATTGTTCTACTTGTCGAAAGTTACAAATAATTTCCGTAAAGGGATTATCAATGGGGATCGTAGTTTACTTAAACTTGAAGAAAAAAAAATTGGCGAATGGTACTGTTTGGATGATTTGCATATATGTTTCTTAGACTATATAGAAGCAATATATACAAAGATTTCAACCGTCTACCTTTTCCATTCATTGTTCTTCTTGTCGAAAGTTACAAATAATTTCCGATAACGGATTAACCATTGGGGCTCATTGTTCACTTAAACTTGAAGAACAAAAAATTGGCGAATTGTACTGTTTGGATGCTTTGCATATATGTTTCTTATACTATATAGAAGCAATATATACAAAGATTTCAACCGTCTACCTGTTCCATTCATTGTTCTACTTGTCGAAAGTTACAAATAATTTCCTTTAAAGGATTAACAATGGGGCTCGTTGTTCACTTAAACTTGAAGAACAATAAATTGGCGAATTGTGCTGTTTGGATGCTTTGCATATATGTTTCTTAGACTATATAGAAGAAATATATACAAAGATTTCAACCGTCTACCTGTTCCATTCATTGTTCTACTTGTCGAAAGTTACAATTAATTTCCGTTAAAGGATTAACAATGGGGCTCGTAGTTCACTTAAACTTGAAGTACAAAAAATTGGCGAATTGTACTGTTTGGATGCTTTGCATATATGTTTCGTAGACTATATAGAAGCAATATATACAAATATTTCAACCGTCTAACTGTTCCATTCATTGTTCTACTTGTCGAAAATTACAAATAATTTCCGATAATGGATTACCAATGGGGCTCATTGTTCACTTAAACTTGAAGAACAAAAAATTGGCGAATTGTACTGTTTGGATGCTTGGCATATATGTTTCGTAGACTATATAGAAGCAATATATACAAAGATTTCAACCGTCTACGTGTTCCAATCATTGTTCTACTTGTCGAAATTTACAGATAATTTCCTTTAAAGGATTAACAATGGGGCTCGTTGTTCACTTAAACTTGAAGAACAAAAAAGTGGCAAATGGTACTGTTTGGATGCTTTGCATATATGTTTCTTAGACTATAAGGAAGCAATATATACATTGATTTCAACCGTCTACCTGTTCCATTCATTGTTCTACTTGTCGAAATTTACAAATAATTTCCTTTAAAGGATTAACAATGGAGCTCGCAGTTCACTTAAACTTGAAGAACAAAAAATTGGCGAATTGTACTGTTTGGATGCTTTGCATATATGTTTCTTAGACTATATAGAAGCAATATATACAAAGATTTCAACCGTCTACGTGTTCCAATCATTGTTCTACTTGTCGAAAGTTACAAATAATTTCCGATAACGGATTAACCATTGGGGCTCATTGTTCACTTAAACTTGAAGAACAAAAAATTGGCGAATGGTACTGTTTGGATGCTTTGCATATATGTTTCTTAGACTATATAGAAGCAATATATACAAAGATTTCAACCGTCTACCTTTTCCATTCATTGTTCTTCTTGTCGAAAGTTACAAATAATTTCCGATAACGGATTAACCATTGGGGCTCATTGTTCACTTAAACTTGAAGAACAAAAAATTGGCGAATTGTACTGTTTGGATGCTTTGCATATATGTTTCTTATACTATATAGAAGCAATATATACAAAGATTTCAATCGTCTACCTGTTCCATTCACTGTTCTACTTGTCGAAAATTACAAATAATTTCCGATAATGGATTACCAATGGGGCTCATTGTTCACTTAAACTTGAAGAACAAAAAATTGGCGAATTGTACTGTTTGGATGCTTGGCATATATGTTTCGTAGACTATATGGAAGCAATATATACAAAGATTTCAACCGTCTACGTGTTCCAATCATTGTTCTACTTGTCGAAATTTACAGATAATTTCCTTTAAAGGATTAACAATGGGGCTCGTTGTTCACTTAAACTTGAAGAACAAAAAAGTGGCAAATGGTACTGTTTGGATGCTTTGCATATATGTTTCTTAGACTATAAGGAAGCAATATATACATTGATTTCAACCGTCTACCTGTTCCATTCATTGTTCTACTTGTCGCAAGTTACAAATAATTTCCGTTAAAGTATTAACAATGGGGCTCGTAGTTCACTTAAACTGGAAGATCAAATAATTGGCGAATTGTACTGTTTGGATGATTTGCATATATGTTTCTTAGACTATATAGAAGCAATATATACAAAGATTTCAACCGTCTACCTGTTCGATTCACTGTTCTACTTGTCGAAATTTACAAATAATTTCCTTTAAAGGATTAACAATGGGGCTCGTAGTTCACTTAAACTTGAAGAACAAAAAATTGGCGAATGGTACTGTTTGGATGCTTTGCATATATGTTTCTTATACTATATAGAAGCAATATATACAAAGATTTCAACCGTCTACCTGTTCCATTCATTGTTCTACTTGTCGAAAGTTACAAATAATTTCCGATAAAGGATTAACAATGGGGATCATTGTTCACCTAAACTTGAAGGACAAAAAATTGGCGAATGGTACTGTTTGGATGCTTTGCATATATGTTTCGTAGACTATATAGAAGCAATATATACAAATATTTCAACCGTCTACGTGTTCCAATCATTGTTCTACTTGTCGAAAGTTACAAATAATTTCCGATAACGGATTAACCATTGGGGCTCATTGTTCACTTAAACTTGAAGAACAAAAAATTGGCGAATTGTACTGTTTGGATGCTTTGCATATATGTTTCTTATACTATATAGAAGCAATATATACAAAGATTTCAACCGTCTACCTGTTCCATTCACAGTTCTACTTGTCGAAAGTTACAAATAATTTCCGGTAAGGGATTAACAATGGGGATCGTAGTTTACTTAAACTTGAAGAACAAAAAATTGGCGAATTGTACTGTTTGGATGCTTTGCATAAATGTTTCTTAGACTATATAGAAGCAATATATACAATGATTTCAACAGTCTACCTGTTCCATTCATTGTTCTACTTGTCGAAAGTTATAAATAATTTCCTTTAAAGGATTAACAATGGGGCTCATTGTTCACTTAAACTTGAAGAACAAAAAATTGGCGAATTGTACTGTTTGGATGCTTTGCATATATGTTTCGTAGACTATATAGAAGCAATATATACAATTATTTCAACCGTCTAACTGTTCCATTCATTGTTCTACTTGTCGAAAATTACAAATAATTTCCGATAAAGGATTAACCATTGGGGCTCATTGTTCACTTAAACTTGAAGAAAAAAAAATTGGCGAATGGTACTGTATGGATGCTTTGCATATATGTTTCTTAGACTATATAGAAGCAATATATACAAAGATTTCAACCGTCTACCTTTTCCATTCATTGTTCTTCTTGTCGAAAGTTACAAATAATTTCCGATAACGGATTAACCATTGGGGCTCATTGTTCACTTAAACTTGAAGAACAAAAAATTGGCGAATTGTACTGTTTGGATGCTTTGCATATATGTTTCTTATACTATATAGAAGCAATATATACAAAGATTTCAATCGTCTACCTGTTCCATTCACTGTTCTACTTGTCGAAAATTACAAATAATTTCCGATAATGGATTAACAATGGGGCTCATTGTTCACTTAAACTTGAAGAACAAAAAATTGGCGAATTGTACTGTTTGGATGCTTTGCATATATGTTTCGTAGACTATATAGAAGCAATATATACAAATATTTCAACCGTCTACGTGTTCCAATCATTGTTCTACTTGTCGAAATTTACAAATAATTTCCTTTAAAGGATTAACAATGGGGCTCGTTGTTCACTTAAACTTGAAGAACAAAAAAGTGCCGTATGGTACTGTTTGGATGCTTTGCATATATGTTTCTTAGACTATAAAGAAGCAATATATACATTGATTTCAACCGTCTACCTGTTCCATTCATTGTTCTTCTTGTCGAAAGTTACAAATAATTTCCGATAACGGATTAACCATTGGGGCTCATTGTTCACTTAAACTTGAAGAACAAAAAATTGGCGAATTGTACTGTTTGGATGCTTTGCATATATGTTTCTTATACTATATAGAAGCAATATATACAAAGATTTCAATCGTCTACCTGTTCCATTCACTGTTCTACTTGTCGAAAATTACAAATAATTTCCGATAATGGATTAACAATGGGTCTCATTGCTCACTTAAACTTGAAGAACAAAAAATTGGCGAATTGTACTGTTTGGATGCTTTGCATATATGTTTCGTAGACTATATAGAAGCAATATATACAAATATTTCAACCGTCTACGTGTTCCAATCATTGTTCTACTTGTCGAAATTTACAAATAATTTCCTTTAAAGGATTAACAATGGGGCTCGTTGTTCACTTAAACTTGAAGAACAAAAAAGTGCCGTATGGTACTGTTTGGATGCTTTGCATATATGTTTCTTAGACTATAAAGAAGCAATATATACATTGATTTCAACCGTCTACCTGTTCCATTCATTGTTCTACTTGTCGCAAGTTACAAATAATTTCCGTTAAGGGATTAACCATTGGGGCTCATTGTTCACTTAAACTTGAAGAACAAAAAATTGGCGAATTGTACTGTTTGGATGCTTTGCATATATGTTTCTTAGACTATATAGAAGCAATATATACAAAGATTTCAACCGTCTACCTGTTCCATTCATTGTTCTACTTGTCGAAAGTTACAAATAATTTCCTTTAAAGGATTAACAATGGAGCTCGCAGTTCACTTAAACTTGAAGAACAAAAAATTTGCGAATTGTACTGTTTGGATGCTTTGCATATATGATTCTTATACTATATAGAAGCAATATATACAAAGATTTCAATCGTCTACCTGTTCCATTCACTGTTCTACTTGTCGAAAATTACAAATAATTTCCGATAATGGATTAACAATGGGGCTCATTGTTCACTTAAACTTGAAGAACAAAAAATTGGCGAATTGTACTGTTTGGATGCTTTGCATATATGTTTCGTAGACTATATAGAAGCAATATATACAAATATTTCAACCGTCTACGTGTTCCAATCATTGTTCTACTTGTCGAAATTTACAAATAATTTCCTTTAAAGGATTAACAATGGGGCTCGTTGTTCACTTAAACTTGAAGAACAAAAAAGTGCCGTATGGTACTGTTTGGATGCTTTGCATATATGTTTCTTAGACTATAAAGAAGCAATATATACATTGATTTCAACCGTCTACCTGTTCCATTCATTGTTCTTCTTGTCGAAAGTTACAAATAATTTCCGATAACGGATTAACCATTGGGGCTCATTGTTCACTTAAACTTGAAGAACAAAAAATTGGCGAATTGTACTGTTTGGATGCTTTGCATATATGTTTCTTATACTATATAGAAGCAATATATACAAAGATTTCAATCGTCTACCTGTTCCATTCACTGTTCTACTTGTCGAAAATTACAAATAATTTCCGATAATGGATTAACAATGGGTCTCATTGCTCACTTAAACTTGAAGAACAAAAAATTGGCGAATTGTACTGTTTGGATGCTTTGCATATATGTTTCGTAGACTATATAGAAGCAATATATACAAATATTTCAACCGTCTACGTGTTCCAATCATTGTTCTACTTGTCGAAATTTACAAATAATTTCCTTTAAAGGATTAACAATGGGGCTCGTTGTTCACTTAAACTTGAAGAACAAAAAAGTGCCGTATGGTACTGTTTGGATGCTTTGCATATATGTTTCTTAGACTATAAAGAAGCAATATATACATTGATTTCAACCGTCTACCTGTTCCATTCATTGTTCTACTTGTCGCAAGTTACAAATAATTTCCGTTAAGGGATTAACCATTGGGGCTCATTGTTCACTTAAACTTGAAGAACAAAAAATTGGCGAATTGTACTGTTTGGATGCTTTGCATATATGTTTCTTAGACTATATAGAAGCAATATATACAAAGATTTCAACCGTCTACCTGTTCCATTCATTGTTCTACTTGTCGAAAGTTACAAATAATTTCCTTTAAAGGAATAACAATGGAGCTCGCAGTTCACTTAAACTTGAAGAACAAAAAATTTGCGAATTGTACTGTTTGGATGCTTTGCATATATGATTCTTATACTATATAGAAGCAATATATACAAAGATTTCAATCGTCTACCTGTTCCATTCACTGTTCTACTTGTCGAAATTTACAAATAATTTCCTTTAAAGGATTAACAATGGGGCTCGTTGTTCACTTAAACTTGAAGAAAAAAAAGTGGCGTATGGTACTGTTTGGATGCTTTGCATATATGTTTCTTAGACTATGAAGAAGCAATGTATACATTGATTTCAACCGTCTACCTGTTCCATTCATTGTTCTACTTGTCGCAAGTTACAAATAATTTCCGTTAAAGTATTAACAATGGGGCTCGTAGTTCACTTAAACTTGAAGATCAAATAATTGGCGAATTGTACTGTTTGGATGATTTGCATATATGTTTCTTAGACTATATAGAAGCAATATATACAAAGATTTCAACCGTCTACCTGTTCCATTCATTGTTCTACTTGTCGAAAGTTACAATTAATTTCCGTTAAAGGATTAACAATGGGGCTCGTAGTTCACTTAAACTTGAAGCACAAAAAATTGGCGAATTGTACTGTTTGGATGCTTTGCATATATGTTTCGTAGACTATATAGAAGCAATATATACAAATATTTCAACCGTCTACGTGTTCCAATCATTGTTCTACTTGTCGAAATTTACAAATAATTTCCTTTAAAGGATTAACAATGGGGCTCGTTGTTCACTTAAACTTGAAGAACAAAAAAGTGCCGTATGGTACTGTTTGGATGCTTTGCATATATGTTTCTTAGACTATAAAGAAGCAATATATACATTGATTTCAACCGTCTACCTGTTCCATTCATTGTTCTACTTGTCGCAAGTTACAAATAATTTCCGTTAAGGGATTAACCATTGGGGCTCATTGTTCACTTAAACTTGAAGAACAAAAAATTGGCGAATTGTACTGTTTGGATGCTTTGCATATATGTTTCTTAGACTATATAGAAGCAATATATACAAAGATTTCAACCGTCTACCTGTTCCATTCATTGTTCTACTTGTCGAAAGTTACAAATAATTTCCTTTAAAGGATTAACAATGGAGCTCGCAGTTCACTTAAACTTGAAGAACAAAAAATTTGCGAATTGTACTGTTTGGATGCTTTGCATATATGATTCTTATACTATATAGAAGCAATATATACAAAGATTTCAATCGTCTACCTGTTCCATTCACTGTTCTACTTGTCGAAAATTACAAATAATTTCCGATAATGGATTAACAATGGGGCTCATTGTTCACTTAAACTTGAAGAACAAAAAATTGGCGAATTGTACTGTTTGGATGCTTTGCATATATGTTTCGTAGACTATATAGAAGCAATATATACAAATATTTCAACCGTCTACGTGTTCCAATCATTGTTCTACTTGTCGAAATTTACAAATAATTTCCTTTAAAGGATTAACAATGGGGCTCGTTGTTCACTTAAACTTGAAGAACAAAAAAGTGCCGTATGGTACTGTTTGGATGCTTTGCATATATGTTTCTTAGACTATAAAGAAGCAATATATACATTGATTTCAACCGTCTACCTGTTCCATTCATTGTTCTTCTTGTCGAAAGTTACAAATAATTTCCGATAACGGATTAACCATTGGGGCTCATTGTTCACTTAAACTTGAAGAACAAAAAATTGGCGAATTGTACTGTTTGGATGCTTTGCATATATGTTTCTTATACTATATAGAAGCAATATATACAAAGATTTCAATCGTCTACCTGTTCCATTCACTGTTCTACTTGTCGAAAATTACAAATAATTTCCGATAATGGATTAACAATGGGTCTCATTGCTCACTTAAACTTGAAGAACAAAAAATTGGCGAATTGTACTGTTTGGATGCTTTGCATATATGTTTCGTAGACTATATAGAAGCAATATATACAAATATTTCAACCGTCTACGTGTTCCAATCATTGTTCTACTTGTCGAAATTTACAAATAATTTCCTTTAAAGGATTAACAATGGGGCTCGTTGTTCACTTAAACTTGAAGAACAAAAAAGTGCCGTATGGTACTGTTTGGATGCTTTGCATATATGTTTCTTAGACTATAAAGAAGCAATATATACATTGATTTCAACCGTCTACCTGTTCCATTCATTGTTCTACTTGTCGCAAGTTACAAATAATTTCCGTTAAGGGATTAACCATTGGGGCTCATTGTTCACTTAAACTTGAAGAACAAAAAATTGGCGAATTGTACTGTTTGGATGCTTTGCATATATGTTTCTTAGACTATATAGAAGCAATATATACAAAGATTTCAACCGTCTACCTGTTCCATTCATTGTTCTACTTGTCGAAAGTTACAAATAATTTCCTTTAAAGGAATAACAATGGAGCTCGCAGTTCACTTAAACTTGAAGAACAAAAAATTTGCGAATTGTACTGTTTGGATGCTTTGCATATATGATTCTTATACTATATAGAAGCAATATATACAAAGATTTCAATCGTCTACCTGTTCCATTCACTGTTCTACTTGTCGAAATTTACAAATAATTTCCTTTAAAGGATTAACAATGGGGCTCGTTGTTCACTTAAACTTGAAGAAAAAAAAGTGGCGTATGGTACTGTTTGGATGCTTTGCATATATGTTTCTTAGACTATGAAGAAGCAATGTATACATTGATTTCAACCGTCTACCTGTTCCATTCATTGTTCTACTTGTCGCAAGTTACAAATAATTTCCGTTAAAGTATTAACAATGGGGCTCGTAGTTCACTTAAACTTGAAGATCAAATAATTGGCGAATTGTACTGTTTGGATGATTTGCATATATGTTTCTTAGACTATATAGAAGCAATATATACAAAGATTTCAACCGTCTACCTGTTCCATTCATTGTTCTACTTGTCGAAAGTTACAAATAATTTCCGTAAAGGGATTATCAATGGGGATCGTAGTTTACTTAAACTTGAAGAAAAAAAAATTGGCGAATGGTACTGTTTGGATGATTTGCATATATGTTTCTTAGACTACATAGAAGCAATATATACAAAGATTTCAACCGTCTACCTTTTCCATTCATTGTTCTTCTTGTCGAAAGTTACAAATAATTTCCGATAACGGATTAACCATTGGGGCTCATTGTTCACTTAAACTTGAAGAACAATAAATTGGCGAATTGTGCTGTTTGGATGCTTTGCATATATGTTTCTTAGACTATATAGAAGAAATATATACAAAGATTTCAACCGTCTACCTGTTCCATTCATTGTTCTACTTGTCGAAAGTTACAATTAATTTCCGTTAAAGGATTAACAATGGGGCTCGTAGTTCACTTAAACTTGAAGCACAAAAAATTGGCGAATTGTACTGTTTGGATGCTTTGCATATATGTTTCGTAGACTATATAGAAGCAATATATACAAATATTTCAACCGTCTAACTGTTCCATTCATTGTTCTACTTGTCGAAAATTACAAATAATTTCCGATAATGGATTACCAATGGGGCTCATTGTTCACTTAAACTTGAAGAACAAAAAATTGGCGAATTGTACTGTTTGGATGCTTGGCATATATGTTTCGTAGACTATATAGAAGCAATATATACAAAGATTTCAACCGTCTACGTGTTCCAATCATTGTTCTACTTGTCGAAATTTACAGATAATTTCCTTTAAAGGATTAACAGTGGGGCTCGTTGTTCACTTAAACTTGAAGAACAAAAAAGTGGCAAATGGTACTGTTTGGATGCTTTGCATATATGTTTCTTAGACTATAAGGAAGCAATATATACATTGATTTCAACCGTCTACCTGTTCCATTCATTGTTCTACTTGTCGAAATTTACAAATAATTTCCTTTAAAGGATTAACAATGGAGCTCGCAGTTCACTTAAACTTGAAGAACAAAAAATTGGCGAATTGTACTGTTTGGATGCTTTGCATATATGTTTCTTAGACTATATAGAAGCAATATATACAAAGATTTCAACCGTCTACGTGTTCCAATCATTGTTCTACTTGTCGAAAGTTACAAATAATTTCCGATAACGGATTAACCATTGGGGCTCATTGTTCACTTAAACTTGAAGAACAAAAAATTGGCGAATGGTACTGTTTGGATGCTTTGCATATATGTTTCTTAGACTATATAGAAGCAATATATACAAAGATTTCAACCGTCTACGTGTTCCAATCATTGTTCTACTTGTCGAAATTTACAAATAATTTCCTTTAAAGGATTAACAATGGGGCTCGTTGTTCACTTAAACTTGAAGAACAAAAAAGTGCCGTATGGTACTGTTTGGATGCTTTGCATATATGTTTCTTAGACTATAAGGAAGCAATATATACATTGATTTCAACCGTCTACCTGTTCCATTCACTGTTCTACTTGTCGAAAATTACAAATAATTTCCGTTAAGGGATTAACAATGGGGATCGTAGTTCACTTAAACTTGAAGAACACAAAATTGGCGAATTGTACTGTTTGGATGCTTTGCGTACATGTTTCTTAGACTATATGGAAGCAATATATACAAAGATTTCAATCGTCTACGTGTTCCAATCATTGTTCTACTTGTAGAAAGTTACAATTAATTTCCGTTAAAGGATTAACAATGGGGCTCGTAGTTCACTAAAACTTGAAGAACAAAAAATTGGCGAATTGTACTGTTTGGATGCTTTGCATATATGTTTCGTAGGTTATATAGAAGCAATATATACAATGATTTCAACCGTCTACCTGATCCATTCATTGTTCTACTTGTCGAAATTTACAAATAATTTCCTTTAAAGGATTAACAGTGGGGCTCGTTGTTCACTTAAACTTGAAGAACAAAAAATTGGCGAATGGTACTGTTTGGATGCTTTGCAGATATGTTCCTTAGATTATATAGAAGCAATATATACAAAGATTCCAACCGTCTACCTGTTCCATTCATTGTTCTACTTGTCGAAAATTACAAATAATTTCCGATAAAGGATTAACCATTGGGGCTCATTGTTCACTTAAACTTGAAGAACAAAAAGTTGGCGAATTGTACTGTTTGGATGCTTTGCATATATGTTTCTTATACTATATAGAAGCAATATGTACAAAGATTTCAATCGTCTACCTGCTCCATTCACTGTTCTACTTGTCGAAGATTACAAATAATTTCCGATAATGGAGTAACAATGGGGCTCATTGTTCACTTAAACTTGAAGAACAAAAAATTGCCGAATTGTACTGTTTGGATGCTTTGCATATATGTTTCGTAGACTATATAGAAGCAATATATACAAAGATTTCAATCGTCTACCTGTTCCATTCACTGTTCTACTTGTCGAAGATTACAAATAATTTCCGATAATGGAGTAACAATGGGGCTCATTGTTCACTCAAACTTGAAGGACAAAAAATTGCCGAATTGTACTGTTTGGATGCTTTTCATATATGTTTCGTAGACTATATAGAAGCAATATATACAATGATTTCAACCGTCTACCTGATCCATTCATTGTTCTACTTGTCGAAATTTACAAATAATTTCCTTTAAAGGATTAACAATGGGGCTCGTTGTTCACTTCAACTTGAAGAACAAAAAATTGGCGAATGGTACTGTTTGGATGCTTTGCATATATGTTTCTTAGATTATATAGAAGCAATATATACAAAGATTTCAACCGTCTACCTGTTCCATTCATTGTTCTACTTGTCGAAAATTACAAATAATTTCCGATAAAGGATTAACCATTGGGGCTCATTGTTCACTAAACTTGAAGAACAAAAAATTGTCGAATTGTACTGTTTGGATGCTTTGCATATATGTTTCTTAGACTATATAGAAGCAATATATACAATGATTTCAACCGTCTACCTTTTCCATTCATTGTTCTACTTGTCGAAAGTTACAAATATTTTCCGTCAAGGGATTAGCAATGGGGATCGTAGTTCACTTAAACTTGAAGAACAAAAAATTGGCGAATTGTACTGTTTGGATGCTTTGCGTACATGTTTCTTAGACTATATGGAAGCAATATATACAAAGATTTCAATCGTCTACGTGTTCCAATCATTGTTCTACTTGTAGAAAGTTACAATTAATTTCCGTTAAAGGATTAACAATGGGGCTCGTAGTTCACTTAAACTTGAAGAACAAAAAATTGGCGAATTGTACTGTTTGGATGCTTTGCATATATGTTTCGTAGGTTATATAGAAGCAATATATACAATGATTTCAACCGTCTACCTGATCCATTCATTGTTCTACTTGTCGAAATTTACAAATAATTTCCTCTAAAGGATTAACAATGGGGCTCGTTGTTCACTTAAACTTGAAGAACAAAAAATTGGCGAATGGTACTGTTTGGATGCTTTGCAGATATGTTTCTTAGATTATATAGAAGCAATATATACAAAGATTCCAACCGTCTACCTGTTCCATTCATTGTTCTACTTGTCGAAAATTACAAATAATTTCCGATAAAGGATTAACCATTGGGGCTCATTGTTCACTTAAACTTGAAGAACAAAAAATTGGCGAATTGTACTGTTTGGATGCTTTGCATATATGTTTCTTATACTATATAGAAGCAATATATACAAAGATTTCAATCGTCTACCTGTTCCATTCACTGTTCTACTTGTCGAAGATTACAAATAATTTCCGATAATGGAGTAACAATGGGGCTCATTGTTCACTTAAACTTGAAGAACAAAAAATTGCCGAATTGTACAGTTTGGATGCTTTGCATATATGTTTCGTAGACTATATAGAAGCAATATATACAAAGATTTCAATCGTCTACCTGTTCCATTCACTGTTCTACTTGTCGAAGATTACAAATAATTTCCGATAATGGAGTAACAATGGGGCTCATTGTTCACTCAAACTTGAAGAACAAAAAATTGCCGAATTGTACTGTTTGGATGCTTTGCATATATGTTTTGTAGACTATATAGAAGCAATATATACAAATATTTCAACCGTCTAACTGTTCCATTCATTGTTCTACTTGTCGAAAATTACAAATAATTTCCGATAAAGTATTAACCATTGGTGCTCATTGTTCACTTATACTTGAAGAACAAAAAATTGGCGAATGGTACTGTTTGGATGCTTTGCATATATGTTTCTTAGACTATATAGAAGCAATATATACAAAGATTTCAACCGTCTGCGTGTTCCAATCATTGTTCTACTTGTAGAAAGTTACAATTAATTTCCGTTAAAGGATTAACAATGGGGCTCGTAGTTCACTTAAACTTGAAGAACAAAAAATTGGCGAATTGTACTGTTTGGATGCTTTGCATATATGTTTCTTAGATTATATAGAAGCAATATATACAAAGATTTCAACCGTCTACCTGTTCCATTCATTGTTCTACTTGTCGAAAGTTACAAATAATTTCCGATAACGGATTAACCATTGGGGCTCATTGTTCACTTAAACTTGAAGAACAAAAAATTGGCGAATGGTACTGTTTGGATGCTTTGCATATATGTTTCTTAGACTATATAGAAGCAATATATACAAAGATTTCAACCGTCTACCTTTTCCATTCATTGTTCTTCTTGTCGAAAGTTACAAATAATTTCCGATAACGGATTAACCATTGGGGCTCATTGTTCACTTAAACTTGAAGAACAAAAAATTGGCGAATTGTACTGTTTGGATGCTTTGCATATATGTTTCTTATACTATATAGAAGCAATATATACTATGATATCAACAGTCTACCTGTTCCATTCATTGTTCTACTTGTCGAAATTTACAAATAATTTCCGATAAAGGATTAACCATTGGGGCTCATTGTTCATTTAAACTTGAAGAACAAAAAATTGGCGAATTGTACTGTTTGGATGCTTTGCATATATGTTTCTTAGACTATATAGAAGCAATATATACAAAGATTTCAACCGTCTACCTGTTCCATTCATTGTTCTACTTGTCGAAAATTACAAATAATTTCCGATAATGGATTAACAATGGGGCTCATTGTTCACTTAAACTTGAAGAACAAAAAATTGGCGAATTGTACTGTTTGGATGCTTTGCATATATGTTTCGTAGACTATATAGAAGCAATATATACAAATATTTCAACCGTCTACGTGTTCCAATCATTGTTCTACTTGTCGAAATTTACAAATAATTTCCTTTAAAGGATTAACAATGGGGCTCGTTGTTCACTTAAACTTGAAGAACAAAAAAGTGCCGTATGGTACTGTTTGGATGCTTTGCATATATGTTTCTTAGACTATAAAGAAGCAATATATACATTGATTTCAACCGTCTACCTGTTCCATTCATTGTTCTACTTGTCGCAAGTTACAAATAATTTCCGTTGTTACGTCCCGTACACAATTTTTTAAATTTCTATACTTCCTTTTCGACAGACCACCCGGTATACCATTTTTACCATTGGTTTATGACTTCCGACCCTTGAGTTAAGCCGTAGAAACTCTTAACGGGACACAAAACAGACCTACGTAGCGCATACCTCCTTGGAACCATCGCAACCGTACAGTCACACGTGTTGACCATTTTACCTACGATTCTATTTAAGAAATTTACCGTTATATTTAATTAAGTAACGCATTCGAACAAGGAATTATCAACTGCGATCTAAATTTATTTACACAACCAGTAGAAATTATAACGCCAACAGATTTAGCCACGCATCAGTCTCTGGAAAACGCAGATAATTCTTTGGAATGGTCCTTGGCAATATTGATTTCAACCATAATCTGTTTCTCGAAGCATTCCCAGACGGTGAATCTAAATTGTAGCGTCGTTTCGAGGACGAACTTCGTCGTCGCGACGACGTTCGTCGGAGAAATCTGGGAAATAAACCCCCTACAAAAGCCGAGTAGGGAGGGTACGAGCGTCGTGCCCCTCCAACGAAGCGGAGGACGTCATTCTCGTTGACGAATCCTGCGACAACCTTTCAAACTTCGATATTCTTAATTGGTCAATTCTTCGCGCGCTTTAAACGTCATGCATCGGTCGAGCGTCTTCGCATCCCCGAAGGATTCGAACATCCTGTTCATTAACGTCTGAGAAAGCACTGTGAGAGCATCGTTTTCAATTAACGTCTAGGAAAGCACTGTGAGAGCATCGTTTTCATTAACGTCTAGGAAAGCACTGTGAGAGCATCGTTTTCATTAACGTCTAGAAAAGCATAGCGAGCGCATTGTAATTCGAGGAATCGAAATTAGTGCTTTCTTTATTAATCGTGAGGTACGTAAGACGTTGGTCCGAGGATCATGACATTGAGAATAATTATCCGCGAATAACTTACAATAGTGACGTGATAATAGACTCGATCCCTCGTTAAATAACGATGGTTAAAGAGTGAGATTGTTCGCGAATATCGTTTGTGACGCGACAATATAATACCGAAAGCCATCAAGAAAATTCAAACAACGAAATTTATACCAAACAATTCAATCTAATATTTGTAATCATTATTATTATTTTATCTTCGTTATATTCCGTTACATAATTAGTATATTATTACATCGAACAAATACTGATATTGTTTATTTTAAGCTATAGATAACAAAAGGTTGTCATCGCAGCGATTCAGTTGGCGAGATTGGTGTTTTCTGCCGCACGACAAATACACCAGACTCAGAAGTATCATTTCTTAACCGGAATCGAAAGCGTAAATATAATTTTCTTTATTTTATATAGTATTGCACAGTGAGAAATCACTCTGAGGATACCGAATGTGTAATGCTATCAAAATTTTTCATTGTATATATAATTAGATTTTGTACTCTCCATTATTTTATTATCATTGTTATTTTTCAAACATAAGCTTTGTAAATTATATGCATAACCAAACAGAAACATATGTAAAGAAAAGGTCAATAGATATAACCAGACTATTGTTCATTCAGTAATTATTGATTCACAAAATTGTAAAATCTAATTATTCAAATTTAATATAAAATTTAATCTTTGTTAAATTCAAACCATTGAATTCTTTGATTAATCCTTCAAATATTTTTCCATTTTCATAAATATACGCAATTAAAAATCCTGTAGAGGATTCACGGCATAGCAGTTCCCACGTAAATAATAAATCGTTCGAAATTCAAACGTCGAACGAGTTTTTGCTGTTGACGCGACATCCGCTCACGACCTCGCCTACCTTACGCTACATAAATTATTCAATATTAAAATCATTAGAGCCGATCATCCCCCGCGCCTTACAATAGTAATTATAACAGTAACTAAAGGCCGCGGTCATATTCTTTTTCTCTCTCGCTCTTGCTCATCCTTCAATATTTCACCCTCCGAGCCTCGCCGTTGCAAACAGGGAAACCTGGGCCCAGCGGTAGGAACCCGTCGCGCAACAGGGGAAACTGGTGGCAGCGGTGGGATTGCTGTGCCAATACAATACCCCGCGTATAAGAATCCAATTTATTTCTTTATTATTTGGAAGTTTTAAAATTTAAGTGAGGATATAACATAAATACATATTTTTCTGTTTATAATATATGTTTTTGATTTTTCAATCGTAACCGATTTAATATTTTCAATAATATTTTATATTTTATTTCTTATATAAATATCTTATCTTATATACTTACATATATATATCTCATTATTATTGTGTATTTCATATGAAGATTTAACTTTTAAAATTTTGTATGGCTTTCTAAAAGTTATATTTTGTTTTGTTTATTGATACGCAATTGATTTTCAATATATCAAAATGTCTAATCCGAATGAAAACGCAGCTACAAGCGCGAACGCGACTGATAGTAAGCGTCCCGATTTGAATGTTGCAAATGCGGTAACATATTCCATGGCGGAATGTCTTGTCTTACAACAGAGCATGTCAAATATTCCGAATTTTGATGGTCGAAATATTCCACTTAAAGATTTCGTACAAGATATACAAAATGGTTCAGTCTATATACCGCCCGCATCAGAAGGTACTTTTGTAAGAGCAGTTATCGGAAAATTGCAAGGTTCAGCTCGCGATAGTGTTTATGGAAAGAATTTCAATACTATAAATGATTTAATACAGCATTTAAAAAATCGCTTTGCACCGGGAAAAACATATCCGTACTATCATCATGAAATAGAAAGTATCCGAATGCGAAGAAATGAATCCGTAAATGATTTTTATGATCGTTTAAATATTCTAATTTATGGCGCACGTTTAACGTTAGAAGATACATACGGTGAAAATGCAGAAATTATGCTAAAACCATTAAAAGAATGTGCATTAGAGGCTTTTCTTCGAGGAATACCGGACGAAATTGCTAGATCCGTAGATGTACGCGATCCTAAAAATTTAGAAGAAGCACTTAAATATGCAACGCGCATTGAAACGCGATTAAGATCGGGAACTTCGCAGTCTTTTGAGCCTACGAGATTATTTGTGTCACGATCCGATGAGCGTCCAAACTCACCTAATCCACATGAATCCCGAAACAGAAATTTCACACCCTTACCACACAACGTAAATACATTCCGTAACAGAAGTCCAAGTCCAAATCCACGATCACATTCTCCAGATAGTTCAAATCATTCTAAATCTCCAACTGGAATTTTGAAATCTCCACAAAAGTCACAACCCCATCCTGATCAAACATACTACCCACATCCATATCAGCACCCAAATTTTGGCTATCCACCATATTATCCAATGCCATACCCACCATATTATGCACCATATCCACATAATAACAAAAATTCTCAACCGTCAACTCAACCACAATCAGAATCCCGTACATATCCAACCAATACTATTCAAAATCCTAAATCATATTCACGTTCACCTTCTCCTCAATATCGAAAATCCGAATCCTCAGCTCATTTAAACTCGAAAACAGCCCGTCGGAACGACGACGCGACGACGAGCTATGCGCAGCCAGAGCGTCGAACGACAGTAAAATTCTTAGAAACGAAAAATCAATGCTCATGCACAAATTCAACCATGAATCACCCGCAATAGAATTACAGGCAAAAGAATTAAGAACGGGTAACGCGATCTTTCTTATTGATACCGGCGCAGATATAAATTTAATAAAAACAAGTGCATTAGGCGAAGATATACTCGTTAATTTAGATGAATCGATCAGAATAACCGGCATATCACCTGACGTAGTAGAAACTTTAGGAACAACTGAAATTACATTCCATGAACAACCGATTACATTTCAAGTAGTAAACTCTGCCTTTCCTATACAAAATGATGGTATTTTAGGTAAAGAATACCTAAGGCAAGAAAAAGCAGAAATTTCATTTGCTCATAATACGTTAGTAACAGAAAGTAATCCGATACGACCTTTCCATTTTGTTGGCGAACCAAAGAAATTTCAAACTTCAGTACCTCGATATCCAAAAACGCGAACATTTCAAATTAAAGCTCGTACAAGACAATCAATCGCTGTGGATGTCATTGATAGCAATATCAAAGAGGGATATTTACCGAAATTAGATACAATAGACGGCATTTACATAGGCGAAGCCGCAGTAACAGTTACCAAAGGCACGTGTCATGTCCTCGCAATAAATACTTTAGAAAAAGATATTGAAATAGAGATACCCCCACAGGAAGTTATTCCATTTGAACACCATAATTTTCCTGAAGAAAATAGTGAAAATTTTGATACTGATACTTTGGATCAATCAGCTCCTTGTACTAACGATAGATTCACAGAAATTCAAAACAGATTACGTTTAGATCACTTAAATGACGAAGAAAGAGATCATGTACTAGACATAATAGAAGAATACCCAGAACGTTTTCATTTACCGGGAGATAAATTACCATGTACACCCATGATTAAACATAGAATTCCCACTACAGATGATTTACCGTTAAATACACGTCAATATCGGTTTCCAGAAATACATAAAGTAGAAATAGAACGTCAAATCCAAAATAAATTACAAGATGGCATAATTAAACCTTCAAATTCTCCATACAATTCACCTTTATGGATAGTTCCAAAGAAACCAGATTCTAAGGGTAATCCTAGATGGCGAATGGTCATTGATTTCCGTAAACTTAACGAAAAAACCATAGGAGATGCATACCCCTTGCCAAATATTACAGATATTCTTGATCACCTCGGTGAAGCAAAATATTTCTCTACATTTGACCTCGCTAGCGGTTTTCAACAGATAACTATGTCCGTCGAAGATAGAGCAAAAACAGCTTTCACTACCCCAAATGGCCATTATGAATATACGCGTATGCCAGAAGGTCTTAAAAATGCCCCTGCAACTTTTCAAAGATTAATGGATCAAGTATTGCGTGGTTTACAGGGCACAGAAGTCTTTGTATATTTAGATGATATTGTAGTATATGCCAAAAATTTAAATGAACATAAAAGAAAGATTCAACGCTTATTTTCTCGTTTAGATGATGCACAACTTAAATTACAGCCAGATAAATGTGAGTTTCTAAAAACCGAAGTAGCATATTTAGGACACATAATTGGTCGAAAGGGATTAAAACCAGATCCAAAGAAAATAATAGCCGTAAAGAAATTCCCTCGTCCTCAGACACAGAAAAATGTTAGACAATTCCTTGGTCTTGCAGGTTACTATAGACGTTTCATCCCAGATTTTGCAGCTAAAGCCAAACCATTAACAGAATTATTGAAAAAGAACAAAAATTTTATATGGACTGAGAAACACACAGACAGTTTTAAAACCCTAAGAAAAGCTTTATGTTCTAGTCCAATTTTACGTTATCCAAATTTTAACAAACCTTTCACAGTCACTACTGACGCATCAGATTTTGCAATTGGTGCTATTTTGAGTCAAGATTTTGATGGACACGATTTACCTATAGCTTACGCGAGTCGTACATTAACCAAAGCAGAACAAAATTACTTTACCACTGAAAAAGAATGTTTAGCAGTTCTATATGCAATTTTGCAATTCAGACCATATCTATATGGAAGAAAATTTACCTTAGTCAGTGATCATGAACCTTTGAAATGGATTAATTCAGTTAAAGATCCTATTCAACGTCTCATACGTTGGAGACTAAAATTAAGAGATTATGATTACACTTTTGTTCATAAACCGGGACGATTAAACACAAATGCAGATGCACTTTCGCGAAATCCAGTAATAAACCCATCTGAATCTAGTTCTTCAGACTCTGAAAGAAAAATTTCAAAATTATTACCCATAACCGGGAATTTAAACTCACCTCCCCATACTTCTAAAGGTGATCCACGAAAACGTAAAGTAGGAAGACCAATTGGTTCAAAAATTAGATCCGAATTCCCTATAGACGAAAATGCCATATCCACTCGTACAAGATCAAAAGTCAAACCTTCTGAATCTCTACAACCTCCTATCACCTCAGACTCTCCATCAGATACTTCAAGTGAAGATGAATCAGACCTACCTATACTTCGGAAAAGAAAATCAGTTTTACCCAGTCTTGATTGGCAACCCAAACCCCTTAGTAAACCTAAAGAAATTATTGCTAATATCGACACGCAGACAACTGAAAACACAGATAGTGATACCGAGACTCGAGAAACAATAGTTCATATTCCCACAGAACCGCATGACAGTTATGACACTAGCTCCGACGATACAAATCGTTTCATGGCGACCAGAGACCCAATTAATTCAGAAACCTCTCTTAATCGACAAGAAAAATCCCTACATAGCGGAAACTCTTCATATTCAGATTCACTGGAAGAACAGTTAGAACTTCGTGTAACTTCATCTGAAATTGAAACCTCTGACACAGATTCATCAGACGAAATTCAATATTTGAACGATAAAGTCATTAGACGACAGACTGACGCGCAATTAAAACATAACACCACATCTAAACCCATAAGATCAAGCATCACACACACAATACCATTAGATTTTTCTAATACACAACGACATTTTGACAACTTTGAATTCATAAAAATTACTAGAGATAATCTAACTAGTAAACATGACAATTATATTCATTTTATCTCTTCTGATTGCGAATTAGATACTACTGTTTCAAGAACTCTTTTTGATTTAGGAATAATTAACTCTGATAGTTTAAAACAATCAAAACCGAAATTGGGACAAGTTTTAATTACAAAACGGGGAAGATACAGAATCTTTAGTGTAGTTATCAAAAATCGATATCACGATGAACTTGACATTAAAAATTTAAAACAGGGTTTGAAAAATTTAAAAGCAGCATTACTAAAATCCAATGTTCAAACAGTTAGAATATCTAAATTCGGAAATTATATCGAAAAATTACCTCCTGGAATGTTAACTGATACTTTAAGAGAAATATTTAGAAATAGTATCAAAATTACGATCTGCGAAGGGAACATAGAAATTCCACCACAAGAACTTCGTCCAAAAATTATTTCAGAACTACATGAAAGTTTAATCGCTGGACACAAAGGTTTTACTAAAACATATCGTCGTATTCGTGAAAGATTTTACTGGTCAGGCATGCGTAATGATATTCAAAATTTCATCCGAACATGTACTAGCTGCCAAGAAAATAAGCTTGTTCGAACGAAAACCCGAGAACCCATGATTATTACAGACACTCCTTTACAACCGTTTGATAAAATCTCAATAGATACGGTAGGACCATTACCTACGACCCCAGATGGAAATAGACACATCATGACCGTACAAGATAATTTGACAAAATATTGTATTGCAATACCTGTACCCAATATCAAAGCAGAAACGATAGCACATTCATTAGCCATTCACGTAATTTTACAATTTGGATCCCCTCAAGTAATTCTTTCCGATAGAGGAACTACCTTTTTAAATAAAATTTTTAAAGAATTAACGAAAATCTTCAAAATTCAACACGTAACAACTTCTGGCTATAGACCACAAACTAATGGAGCCCTAGAAAGAAGTCATATCGTTTTAACCGAGTACATAAAACATTATTTAAAAGATTTTGATGATTGGGATAAACTAGTACCCTTTGCAATGTTCTCATATAATACCTCAGTACATGAAGCAACTAATTTTACACCTTATGAATTAGTATACGGAAGATTAGCTAGATGTCCAACTGCCTTTCCTTCAGAAGAACAATTGCTCACATATAATTCATATCTACGCGAATTAATAATCCGATTAACAGAAATGCAAACATTAGCCGCTCAAAACATAATTACAGCAAAACAAAGATCCAAAAAGTATTATGATCAAAAAGCAAACCCCTTCAAAGGTAAAGTAGGAGATATGGTACGTGTCTTGGTAGAACCTAAGCGCGGAAAATTTGGAAAATGTTATCAGGGACCGTATCGATTGGTAAAAGTGTTGGGAAATAACAATGTCATTTTAGAGTCGAATAATGGAGAACAATTTTTGAAACATACAGATAAAATAGAACTGGTACACTAACAGAAAACACCAAGTCTACACTATACTGATATAAGCTTTAACTAATGATTTAAGCCGTAAACTTAATTATTACTTAAGAAATCCAAGGACTATTTCTTTCATTATTGTTTATGTTATTAATGATTTCACCATATTAATAATACGAAATATTTATAAGCATTGCACATTTTGTATCCGAAAGTGACTGTAACATAGCTGTGACCACAAGTAATAGAC
Organism: Cerceris ruficornis; assembly: GCA_963989415.1. Classification (NCBI taxonomy): domain Eukaryota; kingdom Metazoa; phylum Arthropoda; class Insecta; order Hymenoptera; family Crabronidae; genus Cerceris; species Cerceris ruficornis. The sequence goes on from CAXDIW010000415.1 coordinate 211,360, forward strand.
ATAGACTCTTCAAATTCATCAACAGTACATCAGCATCATGGCATCGACAAGCACCGGTACTTCTTCAACCTCCCGCCGATTATTCATAAGCAGGTTGTCCCCCTGGTCCAAGCAGAAGGACTTGATGCGAAAATTCAAGGACTTCGGAGCAGAGAGTGCCTTTATTCTGAAAAGGGCAACAGGAAATGTTGGATTTGTAACCTTCGAAACCTCCCAAGCAGCAGAACAGGCACTGACCGAAATAAAGGCAATAGGAGTGACTCTCCATGGGAGAAGACTGATGGTCTCGAGGGCGGATGCTTGGCACGACCTGAAGGTGCAGAAATCAGCAGCAGAAAAACAAGAACCACCAAACCCATTCCCTGGATGGAATCCTCCGGAAGCACCACATCTTCCGGAGGAATGCATTGCAGCAATAGCAAAATTTCTTCCTTTCCTCGACAGGGCAAGGATGGAAATGGTATCGCGTCGCTGGCGTCAAGGCAGTATCGCGTCATACCGCGACATTTCTTGCTTAGATACAACTACCTGGCAATGGAATGAGGGATGGGAAGGAAAGGGGATATCCCTAAACGCATTCCATTGGGTGGTACAGCGATGCGGCCCTGCTTTAAGAGATGTTATTTTAGATGATTCTAAATTTACAGCCAATTTAAAACCTCAGGCGATCACAATTTTGGCGAAATCCTGCAAAAATCTCCGTACAATAGACACTAGGGGATTACTGCTAAGGCCATCTGCACTGAGGGAGATTGCCCAGCATCAGAGACAACTGAAGAAGCTCAGCATTGGTAAGTGCGCGGGACACGTGGACCCCGAACTAACAATGGTTTTCCAATCTAACCAGGCCCTGACCACCTTTGAGGCCAAAGGGAGCGATTTCCGAGGAACAGCGTTGTCCGCTCTCTCCGGCGCGGTGGAGTCGCTACGTCTGGAGGATTGTAAAAAGATGATAACAAGCAGCCTGGTCCAATGCCTAAGACATCAAGAACACCTACAACAACTAACACTAAAGAGATGCAATAATCTAAGAGGAGATGGAGTTATACAGGCGATCACACAAAATGCAAACTTCCGTACAACATTAAAAAAATTAATTATATCAGGATGTCTCTTCGAAATCGAGGCACAGGAACCGGAGGAGCAGCAGGACGAGGCCGATGAAGAGGATCTACCAGACGTGGCAGATTTCATTGAGCTGGAGTTAGGACCGGTGGAAATCGCTCCATCGCTTCCCTCTGCGCTCGAGTCCGTCACGCACCTAGAGCTTACATTCTGCGGATGGGTCGACGCATCCACAATAGCCGAAGTGGGAAGGTCAGTTTTTGCGACATCTGGGCTCATTGAAGAGGCTTGAGTGTCGTGACAACCCAGGAATCACGGACGAAGATATCTGCGGACTACTTCGTGCAGCCCCTCATCTGGACTACTTGAGCGTGGAGGGTTGCGAAAACATTGGTCGGGCCACAGTGGACTGCGCCTACCAAATGCTTAGAGCAGGAAACCGAGGAAGACCGTTGGAGCTCTTTCTAGGAGAGACGCAAGCACGACCGCACAGAAGAGACCGGCAGAATTTCTATCTCCGAATATACTATCACCGAACCACTACACGTATGTTCGAGTAAAACCAGAAACTATGTTCTTAGAACATTAGAAATAACACTAGATAAAGAAATCCTGGTGAATACGTGCAACAATGCATATGCATTCTGAGGTTTCCTTAGTTGTACGCTCAACAGGATACACTATGATGATATATTTTAAATTTACTTTTCATTTTTGTCACTTTACCATTGGCATATGCATGAGGCAGTGCGCAAGCACTCTGAGAGAAATCCTAAGTCTCATACATATTGCTCAATCTTAGAATCAGCTTCTGAAAGCATAGTTTCCGTAACGCACAACACACCATCCATAGATTAAACACCGTCGAGGACGACGATGATTCTAAGGAGGGAGGGGTGTTACGTCCCGTACACAATTTTTTAAATTTCTATACTTCCTTTTCGACAGACCACCCGGTATACCATTTTTACCATTGGTTTATGACTTCCGACCCTTGAGTTAAGCCGTAGAAACTCTTAACGGGACACAAAACAGACCTACGTAGCGCATACCTCCTTGGAACCATCGCAACCGTACAGTCACACGTGTTGACCATTTTACCTACGATTCTATTTAAGAAATTTACCGTTATATTTAATTAAGTAACGCATTCGAACAAGGAATTATCAACTGCGATCTAAATTTATTTACACAACCAGTAGAAATTATAACGCCAACAGATTTAGCCACGCATCAGTCTCTGGAAAACGCAGATAATTCTTTGGAATGGTCCTTGGCAATATTGATTTCAACCATAATCTGTTTCTCGAAGCATTCCCAGACGGTGAATCTAAATTGTAGCGTCGTTTCGAGGACGAACTTCGTCGTCGCGACGACGTTCGTCGGAGAAATCTGGGAAATAAACCCCCTACAAAAGCCGAGTAGGGAGGGTACGAGCGTCGTGCCCCTCCAACGAAGCGGAGGACGTCATTCTCGTTGACGAATCCTGCGACAACCTTTCAAACTTCGATATTCTTAATTGGTCAATTCTTCGCGCGCTTTAAACGTCATGCATCGGTCGAGCGTCTTCGCATCCCCGAAGGATTCGAACATCCTGTTCATTAACGTCTGAGAAAGCACTGTGAGAGCATCGTTTTCAATTAACGTCTGAGAAAGCACTGTGAGAGCATCGTTTTCAATTAACGTCTAGGAAAGCACTGTGAGAGCATCGTTTTCATTAACGTCTAGGAAAGCACTGTGAGAGCATCGTTTTCATTAACGTCTAGAAAAGCATAGCGAGCGCATTGTAATTCGAGGAATCGAAATTAGTGCTTTCTTTATTAATCGTGAGGTACGTAAGACGTTGGTCCGAGGATCATGACATTGAGAATAATTATCCGCGAATAACTTACAATAGTGACGTGATAATAGACTCGATCCCTCGTTAAATAACGATGGTTAAAGAGTGAGATTGTTCGCGAATATCGTTTGTGACGCGACAATATAATACCGAAAGCCATCAAGAAAATTCAAACAACGAAATTTATACCGAACAATTCAATCTAATATTTGTAATCATTATTATTATTTTATCTTCGTTATATTCCGTTACATAATTAGTATATTATTACATCGAACAAATACTGATATTGTTTATTTTAAGCTATAGATAACAAAAGGTTGTCATCGCAGCGATTCAGTTGGCGAGATTGGTGTTTTCTGCCGCACGACAAATACACCAGACTCAGAAGTATCATTTCTTAACCGGAATCGAAAGCGTAAATATAATTTTCTTTATTTTATATAGTATTGCACAGTGAGAAATCACTCTGAGGATACCGAATGTGTAATGCTATCAAAATTTTTCATTGTATATATAATTAGATTTTGTACTCTCCATTATTTTATTATCATTGTTATTTTTCAAACATAAGCTTTGTAAATTATATGCATAACCAAACAGAAACATATGTAAAGAAAAGGTCAATAGATATAACCAGACTATTGTTCATTCAGTAATTATTGATTCACAAAATTGTAAAATCTAATTATTCAAATTTAATATAAAATTTAATCTTTGTTAAATTCAAACCATTGAATTCTTTGATTAATCCTTCAAATATTTTTCCATTTTCATAAATATACGCAATTAAAAATCCTGTAGAGGATTCACGGCATAGCAGTTCCCACGTAAATAATAAATCGTTCGAAATTCAAACGTCGAACGAGTTTTTGCTGTTGACGCGACATCCGCTCACGACCTCGCCTACCTTACGCTACCTAAATTATTCAATATTAAAATCATTAGAGCCGATCATCCCCCGCGCCTTACAATAGTAATTATAACAGTAACTAAAGGCCGCGGTCATATTCTTTTTCTCTCTCGCTCTTGCTCATCCTTCAATATTTCACCCTCCGAGCCTCGCCGTTGCAAACAGGGAAACCTGGGCCCAGCGGTAGGAACCCGTCGCGCAACACCGTTAAGGGATTAACCATTGGGGCTCATTGTTCACTTAAACTTGAAGAACAAAAAATTGGCGAATGGTACTGTTTGGATGCTTTGCATATATGTTTCTTATACTATATAGAAGCAATAGATTCAAAGATTTCAACAGTCTACCTGTTCCATTCAATGTTCTACTTGTCGAAAGTTACAAATAATTTCCGATAAAGGATTAACAATGGGGCTCATTGTTCACTTAAACTTGAAGAACAAAAAATTGGCGAATGGTACTGTTTGGATGCTTTGCATATATGTTTCTTAGATTATATAGAAGCAATATATACAAAGATTTCAACCGTCTACCTGTTCCATTCATTGTTCTACTTGTCGAAAGTTACAAATAATTTCCGATAACGGATTAACCATTGGGGCTCATTGTTCACTTAAACTTGAAGAACAAAAAATTGGCGAATTGTACTGTTTGGATGCTTTGCATATATGTTTCTTATACTATATAGAAGCAATATATACAAAGATTTCAACCGTCTACCTGTTCCATTCACTGTTCTACTTGTCGAAAATTACAAATAATTTCCGTTAAGGGATTAACAATGGGGATCGTAGTTCACTTAAACTTGAAGAACACAAAATTGGCGAATTGTACTGTTTGGATGCTTTGCGTACATGTTTCTTAGACTATATGGAAGCAATATATACAAAGATTTCAATCGTCTACGTGTTCCAATCATTGTTCTACTTGTAGAAAGTTACAATTAATTTCCGTTAAAGGATTAACAATGGGGCTCGTAGTTCACTAAAACTTGAAGAACAAAAAATTGGCGAATTGTACTGTTTGGATGCTTTGCATATATGTTTCGTAGGTTATATAGAAGCAATATATACAATGATTTCAACCGTCTACCTGATCCATTCATTGTTCTACTTGTCGAAATTTACAAATAATTTCCTTTAAAGGATTAACAGTGGGGCTCGTTGTTCACTTAAACTTGAAGAACAAAAAATTGGCGAATGGTACTGTTTGGATGCTTTGCAGATATGTTCCTTAGATTATATAGAAGCAATATATACAAAGATTCCAACCGTCTACCTGTTCCATTCATTGTTCTACTTGTCGAAAATTACAAATAATTTCCGATAAAGGATTAACCATTGGGGCTCATTGTTCACTTAAACTTGAAGAACAAAAAGTTGGCGAATTGTACTGTTTGGATGCTTTGCATATATGTTTCTTATACTATATAGAAGCAATATATACAAAGATTTCAATCGTCTACCTGCTCCATTCACTGTTCTACTTGTCGAAGATTACAAATAATTTCCGATAATGGAGTAACAATGGGGCTCATTGTTCACTCAAACTTGAAGAACAAAAAATTGCCGAATTGTACTGTTTGGATGCTTTGCATATATGTTTCGTAGACTATATAGAAGCAATATATACAAATATTTCAACCGTCTAACTGTTCCATTCATTGTTCTACTTGTCGAAAATTACAAATAATTTCCGATAAAGTATTAACCATTGGTGCTCATTGTTCACTTATACTTGAAGAACAAAAAATTGGCGAATGGTACTGTTTGGATGCTTTGCATATATGTTTCTTAGACTATATAGAAGCAATATATACAAAGATTTCAACCGTCTGCGTGTTCCAATCATTGTTTTACTTGTAGAAAGTTACAATTAATTTCCGTTAAAGGATTAACAATGGGGCTCGTAGTTCACTTAAACTTGAAGAACAAAAAATTGGCGAATTGTACTGTTTGGATGCTTTGCATATATGATTCGTAGGTTATATAGAAGCAATATATACAATGATTTCAACCGTCTACCTGATCCATTCATTGTTCTACTTGTCGAAATTTACAAATAATTTCCTTTAAAGGATTAACAATGGGGCTCGTTGTTCACTTCAACTTGAAGAACAAAAAATTGGCGAATGGTACTGTTTGGATGCTTTGCATATATGTTTCTTAGATTATATAGAAGCAATATATACAAAGATTTCAACCGTCTACCTGTTCCATTCATTGTTCTACTTGTCGAAAATTACAAATAATTTCCGATAAAGGATTAACCATTGGGGCTCATTGTTCACTAAACTTGAAGAACAAAAAATTGTCGAATTGTACTGTTTGGATGCTTTGCATATATGTTTCTTAGACTATATAGAAGCAATATATACAATGATTTCAACCGTCTACCTTTTCCATTCATTGTTCTACTTGTCGAAAGTTACAAATATTTTCCGTCAAGGGATTAGCAATGGGGATCGTAGTTCACTTAAACTTGAAGAACAAAAAATTGGCGAATTGTACTGTTTGGATGCTTTGCGTACATGTTTCTTAGACTATATGGAAGCATTATATACAAAGATTTCAATCGTCTACGTGTTCCAATCATTGTTCTACTTGTAGAAAGTTACAATTAATTTCCGTTAAAGGATTAACAATGGGGCTCGTAGTTCACTTAAACTTGAAGAACAAAAAATTGGCGAATTGTACTGTTTGGATGCTTTGCATATATGTTTCGTAGGTTATATAGAAGCAATATATACAATGATTTCAACCGTCTACCTGATCCATTCATTGTTCTACTTGTCGAAATTTACAAATAATTTCCTCTAAAGGATTAACAATGGGGCTCGTTGTTCACTTAAACTTGAAGAACAAAAAATTGGCGAATGGTACTGTTTGGATGCTTTGCAGATATGTTTCTTAGATTATATAGAAGCAATATATACAAAGATTCCAACCGTCTACCTGTTCCATTCATTGTTCTACTTGTCGAAAATTACAAATAATTTCCGATAAAGGATTAACCATTGGGGCTCATTGTTCACTTAAACTTGAAGAACAAAAAGTTGGCGAATTGTACTGTTTGGATGCTTTGCATATATGTTTCTTATACTATATAGAAGCAATATATACAAAGATTTCAATCGTCTACCTGCTCCATTCACTGTTCTACTTGTCGAAGATTACAAATAATTTCCGATAATGGAGTAACAATGGGGCTCATTGTTCACTTAAACTTGAAGAACAAAAAATTGCCGAATTGTACTGTTTGGATGCTTTGCATATATGTTTCGTAGACTATATAGAAGCAATATATACAAAGATTTCAATCGTCTACCTGTTCCATTCACTGTTCTACTTGTCGAAGATTACAAATAATTTCCGATAATGGAGTAACAATGGGGCTCATTGTTCACTCAAACTTGAAGAACAAAAAATTGCCGAATTGTACTGTTTGGATGCTTTGCATATATGTTTCGTAGACTATATAGAAGCAATATATACAAATATTTCAACCGTCTAACTGTTCCATTCATTGTTCTACTTGTCGAAAATTACAAATAATTTCCGATAAAGTATTAACCATTGGTGCTCATTGTTCACTTATACTTGAAGAACAAAAAATTGGCGAATGGTACTGTTTGGATGCTTTGCATATATGTTTCTTAGACTATATAGAAGCAATATATACAAAGATTTCAACCGTCTGCGTGTTCCAATCATTGTTCTACTTGTAGAAAGTTACAATTAATTTCCGTTAAAGGATTAACAATGGGGCTCGTAGTTCACTTAAACTTGAAGAACAAAAAATTGGCGAATTGTACTGTTTGGATGCTTTGCATATATGTTTCTTAGATTATATAGAAGCAATATATACAAAGATTTCAACCGTCTACCTGTTCCATTCATTGTTCTACTTGTCGAAAGTTACAAATAATTTCCGATAACGGATTAACCATTGGGGCTCATTGTTCACTTAAACTTGAAGAACAAAAAATTGGCGAATTGTACTGTTTGGATGCTTTGCATATATGTTTCTTAGATTATATAGAAGCAATATATACAAAGATTTCAACCGTCTACCTGTTCCATTCATTGTTCTACTTGTCGAAAGTTACAAATAATTTCCTTTAAAGGATTAACAATGGGGCTCGTTGTTCACTTAAACTTGAAGAACAAAAAAGTGCCGTATGGTACTGTTTGGATGCTTTGCATATATGTTTCTTAGACTATAAAGAAGCAATATATACATTGATTTCAACCGTCTACCTGTTCCATTCATTGTTCTACTTGTCGCAAGTTACAAATAATTTCCGTTGTTACGTCCCGTACACAATTTTTTAAATTTCTATACTTCCTTTTCGACAGACCACCCGGTATACCATTTTTACCATTGGTTTATGACTTCCGACCCTTGAGTTAAGCCGTAGAAACTCTTAACGGGACACAAAACAGACCTACGTAGCGCATACCTCCTTGGAACCATCGCAACCGTACAGTCACACGTGTTGACCATTTTACCTACGATTCTATTTAAGAAATTTACCGTTATATTTAATTAAGTAACGCATTCGAACAAGGAATTATCAACTGCGATCTAAATTTATTTACACAACCAGTAGAAATTATAACGCCAACAGATTTAGCCACGCATCAGTCTCTGGAAAACGCAGATAATTCTTTGGAATGGTCCTTGGCAATATTGATTTCAACCATAATCTGTTTCTCGAAGCATTCCCAGACGGTGAATCTAAATTGTAGCGTCGTTTCGAGGACGAACTTCGTCGTCGCGACGACGTTCGTCGGAGAAATCTGGGAAATAAACCCCCTACAAAAGCCGAGTAGGGAGGGTACGAGCGTCGTGCCCCTCCAACGAAGCGGAGGACGTCATTCTCGTTGACGAATCCTGCGACAACCTTTCAAACTTCGATATTCTTAATTGGTCAATTCTTCGCGCGCTTTAAACGTCATGCATCGGTCGAGCGTCTTCGCATCCCCGAAGGATTCGAACATCCTGTTCATTAACGTCTGAGAAAGCACTGTGAGAGCATCGTTTTCAATTAACGTCTAGGAAAGCACTGTGAGAGCATCGTTTTCATTAACGTCTAGGAAAGCACTGTGAGAGCATCGTTTTCATTAACGTCTAGAAAAGCATAGCGAGCGCATTGTAATTCGAGGAATCGAAATTAGTGCTTTCTTTATTAATCGTGAGGTACGTAAGACGTTGGTCCGAGGATCATGACATTGAGAATAATTATCCGCGAATAACTTACAATAGTGACGTGATAATAGACTCGATCCCTCGTTAAATAACGATGGTTAAAGAGTGAGATTGTTCGCGAATATCGTTTGTGACGCGACAATATAATACCGAAAGCCATCAAGAAAATTCAAACAACGAAATTTATACCAAACAATTCAATCTAATATTTGTAATCATTATTATTATTTTATCTTCGTTATATTCCGTTACATAATTAGTATATTATTACATCGAACAAATACTGATATTGTTTATTTTAAGCTATAGATAACAAAAGGTTGTCATCGCAGCGATTCAGTTGGCGAGATTGGTGTTTTCTGCCGCACGACAAATACACCAGACTCAGAAGTATCATTTCTTAACCGGAATCGAAAGCGTAAATATAATTTTCTTTATTTTATATAGTATTGCACAGTGAGAAATCACTCTGAGGATACCGAATGTGTAATGCTATCAAAATTTTTCATTGTATATATAATTAGATTTTGTACTCTCCATTATTTTATTATCATTGTTATTTTTCAAACATAAGCTTTGTAAATTATATGCATAACCAAACAGAAACATATGTAAAGAAAAGGTCAATAGATATAACCAGACTATTGTTCATTCAGTAATTATTGATTCACAAAATTGTAAAATCTAATTATTCAAATTTAATATAAAATTTAATCTTTGTTAAATTCAAACCATTGAATTCTTTGATTAATCCTTCAAATATTTTTCCATTTTCATAAATATACGCAATTAAAAATCCTGTAGAGGATTCACGGCATAGCAGTTCCCACGTAAATAATAAATCGTTCGAAATTCAAACGTCGAACGAGTTTTTGCTGTTGACGCGACATCCGCTCACGACCTCGCCTACCTTACGCTACATAAATTATTCAATATTAAAATCATTAGAGCCGATCATCCCCCGCGCCTTACAATAGTAATTATAACAGTAACTAAAGGCCGCGGTCATATTCTTTTTCTCTCTCGCTCTTGCTCATCCTTCAATATTTCACCCTCCGAGCCTCGCCGTTGCAAACAGGGAAACCTGGGCCCAGCGGTAGGAACCCGTCGCGCAACAGGGGAAACTGGTGGCAGCGGTGGGATTGCTGTGCCAATACAATACCCCGCGTATAAGAATCCAATTTATTTCTTTATTATTTGGAAGTTTTAAAATTTAAGTGAGGATATAACATAAATACATATTTTTCTGTTTATAATATATGTTTTTGATTTTTCAATCGTAACCGATTTAATATTTTCAATAATATTTTATATTTTATTTCATATATAAATATCTTATCTTATATACTTACATATATATATCTCATTATTATTGTGTATTTCATATGAAGATTTAACTTTTAAAATTTTGTATGGCTTTCTAAAAGTTATATTTTGTTTTGTTTATTGATACGCAATTGATTTTCAATATATCAAAATGTCTAATCCGAATGAAAACGCAGCTACAAGCGCGAACGCGACTGATAGTAAGCGTCCCGATTTGAATGTTGCAAATGCGGTAACATATTCCATGGCGGAATGTCTTGTCTTACAACAGAGCATGTCAAATATTCCGAATTTTGATGGTCGAAATATTCCACTTAAAGATTTCGTACAAGATATACAAAATGGTTCAGTCTATATACCGCCCGCATCAGAAGGTACTTTTGTAAGAGCAGTTATCGGAAAATTGCAAGGTTCAGCTCGCGATAGTGTTTATGGAAAGAATTTCAATACTATAAATGATTTAATACAGCATTTAAAAAATCGCTTTGCACCGGGAAAAACATATCCGTACTATCATCATGAAATAGAAAGTATCCGAATGCGAAGAAATGAATCCGTAAATGATTTTTATGATCGTTTAAATATTCTAATTTATGGCGCACGTTTAACGTTAGAAGATACATACGGTGAAAATGCAGAAATTATGCTAAAACCATTAAAAGAATGTGCATTAGAGGCTTTTCTTCGAGGAATACCGGACGAAATTGCTAGATCCGTAGATGTACGCGATCCTAAAAATTTAGAAGAAGCACTTAAATATGCAACGCGCATTGAAACGCGATTAAGATCGGGAACTTCGCAGTCTTTTGAGCCTACGAGATTATTTGTGTCACGATCCGATGAGCGTCCAAACTCACCTAATCCACATGAATCCCGAAACAGAAATTTCACACCCTTACCACACAACGTAAATACATTCCGTAACAGAAGTCCAAGTCCAAATCCACGATCACATTCTCCAGATAGTTCAAATCATTCTAAATCTCCAACTGGAATTTTGAAATCTCCACAAAAGTCACAACCCCATCCTGATCAAACATACTACCCACATCCATATCAGCACCCAAATTTTGGCTATCCACCATATTATCCAATGCCATACCCACCATATTATGCACCATATCCACATAATAACAAAAATTCTCAACCGTCAACTCAACCACAATCAGAATCCCGTACATATCCAACCAATACTATTCAAAATCCTAAATCATATTCACGTTCACCTTCTCCTCAATATCGAAAATCCGAATCCTCAGCTCATTTAAACTCGAAAACAGCCCGTCGGAACGACGACGCGACGACGAGCTATGCGCAGCCAGAGCGTCGAACGACAGTAAAATTCTTAGAAACGAAAAATCAATGCTCATGCACAAATTCAACCATGAATCACCCGCAATAGAATTACAGGCAAAAGAATTAAGAACGGGTAACGCGATCTTTCTTATTGATACCGGCGCAGATATAAATTTAATAAAAACAAGTGCATTAGGCGAAGATATACTCGTTAATTTAGATGAATCGATCAGAATAACCGGCATATCACCTGACGTAGTAGAAACTTTAGGAACAACTGAAATTACATTCCATGAACAACCGATTACATTTCAAGTAGTAAACTCTGCCTTTCCTATACAAAATGATGGTATTTTAGGTAAAGAATACCTAAGGCAAGAAAAAGCAGAAATTTCATTTGCTCATAATACGTTAGTAACAGAAAGTAATCCGATACGACCTTTCCATTTTGTTGGCGAACCAAAGAAATTTCAAACTTCAGTACCTCGATATCCAAAAACGCGAACATTTCAAATTAAAGCTCGTACAAGACAATCAATCGCTGTGGATGTCATTGATAGCAATATCAAAGAGGGATATTTACCGAAATTAGATACAATAGACGGCATTTACATAGGCGAAGCCGCAGTAACAGTTACCAAAGGCACGTGTCATGTCCTCGCAATAAATACTTTAGAAAAAGATATTGAAATAGAGATACCCCCACAGGAAGTTATTCCATTTGAACACCATAATTTTCCTGAAGAAAATAGTGAAAATTTTGATACTGATACTTTGGATCAATCAGCTCCTTGTACTAACGATAGATTCACAGAAATTCAAAACAGATTACGTTTAGATCACTTAAATGACGAAGAAAGAGATCATGTACTAGACATAATAGAAGAATACCCAGAACGTTTTCATTTACCGGGAGATAAATTACCATGTACACCCATGATTAAACATAGAATTCCCACTACAGATGATTTACCGTTAAATACACGTCAATATCGGTTTCCAGAAATACATAAAGTAGAAATAGAACGTCAAATCCAAAATAAATTACAAGATGGCATAATTAAACCTTCAAATTCTCCATACAATTCACCTTTATGGATAGTTCCAAAGAAACCAGATTCTAAGGGTAATCCTAGATGGCGAATGGTCATTGATTTCCGTAAACTTAACGAAAAAACCATAGGAGATGCATACCCCTTGCCAAATATTACAGATATTCTTGATCACCTCGGTGAAGCAAAATATTTCTCTACATTTGACCTCGCTAGCGGTTTTCAACAGATAACTATGTCCGTCGAAGATAGAGCAAAAACAGCTTTCACTACCCCAAATGGCCATTATGAATATACGCGTATGCCAGAAGGTCTTAAAAATGCCCCTGCAACTTTTCAAAGATTAATGGATCAAGTATTGCGTGGTTTACAGGGCACAGAAGTCTTTGTATATTTAGATGATATTGTAGTATATGCCAAAAATTTAAATGAACATAAAAGAAAGATTCAACGCTTATTTTCTCGTTTAGATGATGCACAACTTAAATTACAGCCAGATAAATGTGAGTTTCTAAAAACCGAAGTAGCATATTTAGGACACATAATTGGTCGAAAGGGATTAAAACCAGATCCAAAGAAAATAATAGCCGTAAAGAAATTCCCTCGTCCTCAGACACAGAAAAATGTTAGACAATTCCTTGGTCTTGCAGGTTACTATAGACGTTTCATCCCAGATTTTGCAGCTAAAGCCAAACCATTAACAGAATTATTGAAAAAGAACAAAAATTTTATATGGACTGAGAAACACACAGACAGTTTTAAAACCCTAAGAAAAGCTTTATGTTCTAGTCCAATTTTACGTTATCCAAATTTTAACAAACCTTTCACAGTCACTACTGACGCATCAGATTTTGCAATTGGTGCTATTTTGAGTCAAGATTTTGATGGACACGATTTACCTATAGCTTACGCGAGTCGTACATTAACCAAAGCAGAACAAAATTACTTTACCACTGAAAAAGAATGTTTAGCAGTTCTATATGCAATTTTGCAATTCAGACCATATCTATATGGAAGAAAATTTACCTTAGTCAGTGATCATGAACCTTTGAAATGGATTAATTCAGTTAAAGATCCTATTCAACGTCTCATACGTTGGAGACTAAAATTAAGAGATTATGATTACACTTTTGTTCATAAACCGGGACGATTAAACACAAATGCAGATGCACTTTCGCGAAATCCAGTAATAAACCCATCTGAATCTAGTTCTTCAGACTCTGAAAGAAAAATTTCAAAATTATTACCCATAACCGGGAATTTAAACTCACCTCCCCATACTTCTAAAGGTGATCCACGAAAACGTAAAGTAGGAAGACCAATTGGTTCAAAAATTAGATCCGAATTCCCTATAGACGAAAATGCCATATCCACTCGTACAAGATCAAAAGTCAAACCTTCTGAATCTCTACAACCTCCTATCACCTCAGACTCTCCATCAGATACTTCAAGTGAAGATGAATCAGACCTACCTATACTTCGGAAAAGAAAATCAGTTTTACCCAGTCTTGATTGGCAACCCAAACCCCTTAGTAAACCTAAAGAAATTATTGCTAATATCGACACGCAGACAACTGAAAACACAGATAGTGATACCGAGACTCGAGAAACAATAGTTCATATTCCCACAGAACCGCATGACAGTTATGACACTAGCTCCGACGATACAAATCGTTTCATGGCGACCAGAGACCCAATTAATTCAGAAACCTCTCTTAATCGACAAGAAAAATCCCTACATAGCGGAAACTCTTCATATTCAGATTCACTGGAAGAACAGTTAGAACTTCGTGTAACTTCATCTGAAATTGAAACCTCTGACACAGATTCATCAGACGAAATTCAATATTTGAACGATAAAGTCATTAGACGACAGACTGACGCGCAATTAAAACATAACACCACATCTAAACCCATAAGATCAAGCATCACACACACAATACCATTAGATTTTTCTAATACACAACGACATTTTGACAACTTTGAATTCATAAAAATTACTAGAGATAATCTAACTAGTAAACATGACAATTATATTCATTTTATCTCTTCTGATTGCGAATTAGATACTACTGTTTCAAGAACTCTTTTTGATTTAGGAATAATTAACTCTGATAGTTTAAAACAATCAAAACCGAAATTGGGACAAGTTTTAATTACAAAACGGGGAAGATACAGAATCTTTAGTGTAGTTATCAAAAATCGATATCACGATGAACTTGACATTAAAAATTTAAAACAGGGTTTGAAAAATTTAAAAGCAGCATTACTAAAATCCAATGTTCAAACAGTTAGAATATCTAAATTCGGAAATTATATCGAAAAATTACCTCCTGGAATGTTAACTGATACTTTAAGAGAAATATTTAGAAATAGTATCAAAATTACGATCTGCGAAGGGAACATAGAAATTCCACCACAAGAACTTCGTCCAAAAATTATTTCAGAACTACATGAAAGTTTAATCGCTGGACACAAAGGTTTTACTAAAACATATCGTCGTATTCGTGAAAGATTTTACTGGTCAGGCATGCGTAATGATATTCAAAATTTCATCCGAACATGTACTAGCTGCCAAGAAAATAAGCTTGTTCGAACGAAAACCCGAGAACCCATGATTATTACAGACACTCCTTTACAACCGTTTGATAAAATCTCAATAGATACGGTAGGACCATTACCTACGACCCCAGATGGAAATAGACACATCATGACCGTACAAGATAATTTGACAAAATATTGTATTGCAATACCTGTACCCAATATCAAAGCAGAAACGATAGCACATTCATTAGCCATTCACGTAATTTTACAATTTGGATCCCCTCAAGTAATTCTTTCCGATAGAGGAACTACCTTTTTAAATAAAATTTTTAAAGAATTAACGAAAATCTTCAAAATTCAACACGTAACAACTTCTGGCTATAGACCACAAACTAATGGAGCCCTAGAAAGAAGTCATATCGTTTTAACCGAGTACATAAAACATTATTTAAAAGATTTTGATGATTGGGATAAACTAGTACCCTTTGCAATGTTCTCATATAATACCTCAGTACATGAAGCAACTAATTTTACACCTTATGAATTAGTATACGGAAGATTAGCTAGATGTCCAACTGCCTTTCCTTCAGAAGAACAATTGCTCACATATAATTCATATCTACGCGAATTAATAATCCGATTAACAGAAATGCAAACATTAGCCGCTCAAAAC
This sequence comes from Cerceris ruficornis, assembly GCA_963989415.1. Lineage (NCBI taxonomy): Eukaryota > Metazoa > Arthropoda > Insecta > Hymenoptera > Crabronidae > Cerceris > Cerceris ruficornis. Next base: position 227,280 of record CAXDIW010000415.1, read on the forward strand.
ATAATTACAGCAAAACAAAGATCCAAAAAGTATTATGATCAAAAAGCAAACCCCTTCAAAGGTAAAGTAGGAGATATGGTACGTGTCTTGGTAGAACCTAAGCGCGGAAAATTTGGAAAATGTTATCAGGGACCGTATCGATTGGTAAAAGTGTTGGGAAATAACAATGTCATTTTAGAGTCGAATAATGGAGAACAATTTTTGAAACATACAGATAAAATAGAACTGGTACACTAACAGAAAACACCAAGTCTACACTATACTGATATAAGCTTTAACTAATGATTTAAGCCGTAAACTTAATTATTACTTAAGAAATCCAAGGACTATTTCTTTCATTATTGTTTATGTTATTAATGATTTCACCATATTAATAATACGAAATATTTATAAGCATTGCACATTTTGTATCCGAAAGTGACTGTAACATAGCTGTGACCACAAGTAATAGACATAGACTCTTCAAATTCATCAACAGTACATCAGCATCATGGCATCGACAAGCACCGGTACTTCTTCAACCTCCCGCCGATTATTCATAAGCAGGTTGTCCCCCTGGTCCAAGCAGAAGGACTTGATGCGAAAATTCAAGGACTTCGGAGCAGAGAGTGCCTTTATTCTGAAAAGGGCAACAGGAAATGTTGGATTTGTAACCTTCGAAACCTCCCAAGCAGCAGAACAGGCACTGACCGAAATAAAGGCAATAGGAGTGACTCTCCATGGGAGAAGACTGATGGTCTCGAGGGCGGATGCTTGGCACGACCTGAAGGTGCAGAAATCAGCAGCAGAAAAACAAGAACCACCAAACCCATTCCCTGGATGGAATCCTCCGGAAGCACCACATCTTCCGGAGGAATGCATTGCAGCAATAGCAAAATTTCTTCCTTTCCTCGACAGGGCAAGGATGGAAATGGTATCGCGTCGCTGGCGTCAAGGCAGTATCGCGTCATACCGCGACATTTCTTGCTTAGATACAACTACCTGGCAATGGAATGAGGGATGGGAAGGAAAGGGGATATCCCTAAACGCATTCCATTGGGTGGTACAGCGATGCGGCCCTGCTTTAAGAGATGTTATTTTAGATGATTCTAAATTTACAGCCAATTTAAAACCTCAGGCGATCACAATTTTGGCGAAATCCTGCAAAAATCTCCGTACAATAGACACTAGGGGATTACTGCTAAGGCCATCTGCACTGAGGGAGATTGCCCAGCATCAGAGACAACTGAAGAAGCTCAGCATTGGTAAGTGCGCGGGACACGTGGACCCCGAACTAACAATGGTTTTCCAATCTAACCAGGCCCTGACCACCTTTGAGGCCAAAGGGAGCGATTTCCGAGGAACAGCGTTGTCCGCTCTCTCCGGCGCGGTGGAGTCGCTACGTCTGGAGGATTGTAAAAAGATGATAACAAGCAGCCTGGTCCAATGCCTAAGACATCAAGAACACCTACAACAACTAACACTAAAGAGATGCAATAATCTAAGAGGAGATGGAGTTATACAGGCGATCACACAAAATGCAAACTTCCGTACAACATTAAAAAAATTAATTATATCAGGATGTCTCTTCGAAATCGAGGCACAGGAACCGGAGGAGCAGCAGGACGAGGCCGATGAAGAGGATCTACCAGACGTGGCAGATTTCATTGAGCTGGAGTTAGGACCGGTGGAAATCGCTCCATCGCTTCCCTCTGCGCTCGAGTCCGTCACGCACCTAGAGCTTACATTCTGCGGATGGGTCGACGCATCCACAATAGCCGAAGTGGGAAGGTCAGTTTTTGCGACATCTGGGCTCATTGAAGAGGCTTGAGTGTCGTGACAACCCAGGAATCACGGACGAAGATATCTGCGGACTACTTCGTGCAGCCCCTCATCTGGACTACTTGAGCGTGGAGGGTTGCGAAAACATTGGTCGGGCCACAGTGGACTGCGCCTACCAAATGCTTAGAGCAGGAAACCGAGGAAGACCGTTGGAGCTCTTTCTAGGAGAGACGCAAGCACGACCGCACAGAAGAGACCGGCAGAATTTCTATCTCCGAATATACTATCACCGAACCACTACACGTATGTTCGAGTAAAACCAGAAACTATGTTCTTAGAACATTAGAAATAACACTAGATAAAGAAATCCTGGTGAATACGTCCAACAATGCATATGCATTCTGAGGTTTCCTTAGTTGTACGCTCAACAGGATACACTATGATGATATATTTTAAATTTACTTTTCATTTTTGTCACTTTACCATTGGCATATGCATGAGGCAGTGCGCAAGCACTCTGAGAGAAATCCTAAGTCTCATACATATTGCTCAATCTTAGAATCAGCTTCTGAAAGCATAGTTTCCGTAACGCACAACACACCATCCATAGATTAAACACCGTCGAGGACGACGATGATTCTAAGGAGGGAGGGGTGTTACGTCCCGTACACAATTTTTTAAATTTCTATACTTCCTTTTCGACAGACCACCCGGTATACCATTTTTACCATTGGTTTATGACTTCCGACCCTTGAGTTAAGCCGTAGAAACTCTTAACGGGACACAAAACAGACCTACGTAGCGCATACCTCCTTGGAACCATCGCAACCGTACAGTCACACGTGTTGACCATTTTACCTACGATTCTATTTAAGAAATTTACCGTTATATTTAATTAAGTAACGCATTCGAACAAGGAATTATCAACTGCGATCTAAATTTATTTACACAACCAGTAGAAATTATAACGCCAACAGATTTAGCCACGCATCAGTCTCTGGAAAACGCAGATAATTCTTTGGAATGGTCCTTGGCAATATTGATTTCAACCATAATCTGTTTCTCGAAGCATTCCCAGACGGTGAATCTAAATTGTAGCGTCGTTTCGAGGACGAACTTCGTCGTCGCGACGACGTTCGTCGGAGAAATCTGGGAAATAAACCCCCTACAAAAGCCGAGTAGGGAGGGTACGAGCGTCGTGCCCCTCCAACGAAGCGGAGGACGTCATTCTCGTTGACGAATCCTGCGACAACCTTTCAAACTTCGATATTCTTAATTGGTCAATTCTTCGCGCGCTTTAAACGTCATGCATCGGTCGAGCGTCTTCGCATCCCCGAAGGATTCGAACATCCTGTTCATTAACGTCTGAGAAAGCACTGTGAGAGCATCGTTTTCAATTAACGTCTGAGAAAGCACTGTGAGAGCATCGTTTTCAATTAACGTCTAGGAAAGCACTGTGAGAGCATCGTTTTCATTAACGTCTAGGAAAGCACTGTGAGAGCATCGTTTTCATTAACGTCTAGAAAAGCATAGCGAGCGCATTGTAATTCGAGGAATCGAAATTAGTGCTTTCTTTATTAATCGTGAGGTACGTAAGACGTTGGTCCGAGGATCATGACATTGAGAATAATTATCCGCGAATAACTTACAATAGTGACGTGATAATAGACTCGATCCCTCGTTAAATAACGATGGTTAAAGAGTGAGATTGTTCGCGAATATCGTTTGTGACGCGACAATATAATACCGAAAGCCATCAAGAAAATTCAAACAACGAAATTTATACCGAACAATTCAATCTAATATTTGTAATCATTATTATTATTTTATCTTCGTTATATTCCGTTACATAATTAGTATATTATTACATCGAACAAATACTGATATTGTTTATTTTAAGCTATAGATAACAAAAGGTTGTCATCGCAGCGATTCAGTTGGCGAGATTGGTGTTTTCTGCCGCACGACAAATACACCAGACTCAGAAGTATCATTTCTTAACCGGAATCGAAAGCGTAAATATAATTTTCTTTATTTTATATAGTATTGCACAGTGAGAAATCACTCTGAGGATACCGAATGTGTAATGCTATCAAAATTTTTCATTGTATATATAATTAGATTTTGTACTCTCCATTATTTTATTATCATTGTTATTTTTCAAACATAAGCTTTGTAAATTATATGCATAACCAAACAGAAACATATGTAAAGAAAAGGTCAATAGATATAACCAGACTATTGTTCATTCAGTAATTATTGATTCACAAAATTGTAAAATCTAATTATTCAAATTTAATATAAAATTTAATCTTTGTTAAATTCAAACCATTGAATTCTTTGATTAATCCTTCAAATATTTTTCCATTTTCATAAATATACGCAATTAAAAATCCTGTAGAGGATTCACGGCATAGCAGTTCCCACGTAAATAATAAATCGTTCGAAATTCAAACGTCGAACGAGTTTTTGCTGTTGACGCGACATCCGCTCACGACCTCGCCTACCTTACGCTACCTAAATTATTCAATATTAAAATCATTAGAGCCGATCATCCCCCGCGCCTTACAATAGTAATTATAACAGTAACTAAAGGCCGCGGTCATATTCTTTTTCTCTCTCGCTCTTGCTCATCCTTCAATATTTCACCCTCCGAGCCTCGCCGTTGCAAACAGGGAAACCTGGGCCCAGCGGTAGGAACCCGTCGCGCAACACCGTTAAGGGATTAACCATTGGGGCTCATTGTTCACTTAAACTTGAAGAACAAAAAATTGGCGAATGGTACTGTTTGGATGCTTTGCATATATGTTTCTTATACTATATAGAAGCAATAGATTCAAAGATTTCAACAGTCTACCTGTTCCATTCAATGTTCTACTTGTCGAAAGTTACAAATAATTTCCGATAAAGGATTAACAATGGGGCTCATTGTTCACTTAAACTTGAAGAACAAAAAATTGGCGAATGGTACTGTTTGGATGCTTTGCATATATGTTTCTTAGATTATATAGAAGCAATATATACAAAGATTTCAACCGTCTACCTGTTCCATTCATTGTTCTACTTGTCGAAAGTTACAAATAATTTCCGATAACGGATTAACCATTGGGGCTCATTGTTCACTTAAACTTGAAGAACAAAAAATTGGCGAATTGTACTGTTTGGATGCTTTGCATATATGTTTCTTATACTATATAGAAGCAATATATACAAAGATTTCAACCGTCTACCTGTTCCATTCACTGTTCTACTTGTCGAAAATTACAAATAATTTCCGTTAAGGGATTAACAATGGGGATCGTAGTTCACTTAAACTTGAAGAACACAAAATTGGCGAATTGTACTGTTTGGATGCTTTGCGTACATGTTTCTTAGACTATATGGAAGCAATATATACAAAGATTTCAATCGTCTACGTGTTCCAATCATTGTTCTACTTGTAGAAAGTTACAATTAATTTCCGTTAAAGGATTAACAATGGGGCTCGTAGTTCACTAAAACTTGAAGAACAAAAAATTGGCGAATTGTACTGTTTGGATGCTTTGCATATATGTTTCGTAGGTTATATAGAAGCAATATATACAATGATTTCAACCGTCTACCTGATCCATTCATTGTTCTACTTGTCGAAATTTACAAATAATTTCCTTTAAAGGATTAACAGTGGGGCTCGTTGTTCACTTAAACTTGAAGAACAAAAAATTGGCGAATGGTACTGTTTGGATGCTTTGCAGATATGTTCCTTAGATTATATAGAAGCAATATATACAAAGATTCCAACCGTCTACCTGTTCCATTCATTGTTCTACTTGTCGAAAATTACAAATAATTTCCGATAAAGGATTAACCATTGGGGCTCATTGTTCACTTAAACTTGAAGAACAAAAAGTTGGCGAATTGTACTGTTTGGATGCTTTGCATATATGTTTCTTATACTATATAGAAGCAATATATACAAAGATTTCAATCGTCTACCTGCTCCATTCACTGTTCTACTTGTCGAAGATTACAAATAATTTCCGATAATGGAGTAACAATGGGGCTCATTGTTCACTCAAACTTGAAGAACAAAAAATTGCCGAATTGTACTGTTTGGATGCTTTGCATATATGTTTCGTAGACTATATAGAAGCAATATATACAAATATTTCAACCGTCTAACTGTTCCATTCATTGTTCTACTTGTCGAAAATTACAAATAATTTCCGATAAAGTATTAACCATTGGTGCTCATTGTTCACTTATACTTGAAGAACAAAAAATTGGCGAATGGTACTGTTTGGATGCTTTGCATATATGTTTCTTAGACTATATAGAAGCAATATATACAAAGATTTCAACCGTCTGCGTGTTCCAATCATTGTTTTACTTGTAGAAAGTTACAATTAATTTCCGTTAAAGGATTAACAATGGGGCTCGTAGTTCACTTAAACTTGAAGAACAAAAAATTGGCGAATTGTACTGTTTGGATGCTTTGCATATATGATTCGTAGGTTATATAGAAGCAATATATACAATGATTTCAACCGTCTACCTGATCCATTCATTGTTCTACTTGTCGAAATTTACAAATAATTTCCTTTAAAGGATTAACAATGGGGCTCGTTGTTCACTTCAACTTGAAGAACAAAAAATTGGCGAATGGTACTGTTTGGATGCTTTGCATATATGTTTCTTAGATTATATAGAAGCAATATATACAAAGATTTCAACCGTCTACCTGTTCCATTCATTGTTCTACTTGTCGAAAATTACAAATAATTTCCGATAAAGGATTAACCATTGGGGCTCATTGTTCACTAAACTTGAAGAACAAAAAATTGTCGAATTGTACTGTTTGGATGCTTTGCATATATGTTTCTTAGACTATATAGAAGCAATATATACAATGATTTCAACCGTCTACCTTTTCCATTCATTGTTCTACTTGTCGAAAGTTACAAATATTTTCCGTCAAGGGATTAGCAATGGGGATCGTAGTTCACTTAAACTTGAAGAACAAAAAATTGGCGAATTGTACTGTTTGGATGCTTTGCGTACATGTTTCTTAGACTATATGGAAGCATTATATACAAAGATTTCAATCGTCTACGTGTTCCAATCATTGTTCTACTTGTAGAAAGTTACAATTAATTTCCGTTAAAGGATTAACAATGGGGCTCGTAGTTCACTTAAACTTGAAGAACAAAAAATTGGCGAATTGTACTGTTTGGATGCTTTGCATATATGTTTCGTAGGTTATATAGAAGCAATATATACAATGATTTCAACCGTCTACCTGATCCATTCATTGTTCTACTTGTCGAAATTTACAAATAATTTCCTCTAAAGGATTAACAATGGGGCTCGTTGTTCACTTAAACTTGAAGAACAAAAAATTGGCGAATGGTACTGTTTGGATGCTTTGCAGATATGTTTCTTAGATTATATAGAAGCAATATATACAAAGATTCCAACCGTCTACCTGTTCCATTCATTGTTCTACTTGTCGAAAATTACAAATAATTTCCGATAAAGGATTAACCATTGGGGCTCATTGTTCACTTAAACTTGAAGAACAAAAAGTTGGCGAATTGTACTGTTTGGATGCTTTGCATATATGTTTCTTATACTATATAGAAGCAATATATACAAAGATTTCAATCGTCTACCTGCTCCATTCACTGTTCTACTTGTCGAAGATTACAAATAATTTCCGATAATGGAGTAACAATGGGGCTCATTGTTCACTTAAACTTGAAGAACAAAAAATTGCCGAATTGTACTGTTTGGATGCTTTGCATATATGTTTCGTAGACTATATAGAAGCAATATATACAAAGATTTCAATCGTCTACCTGTTCCATTCACTGTTCTACTTGTCGAAGATTACAAATAATTTCCGATAATGGAGTAACAATGGGGCTCATTGTTCACTCAAACTTGAAGAACAAAAAATTGCCGAATTGTACTGTTTGGATGCTTTGCATATATGTTTCGTAGACTATATAGAAGCAATATATACAAATATTTCAACCGTCTAACTGTTCCATTCATTGTTCTACTTGTCGAAAATTACAAATAATTTCCGATAAAGTATTAACCATTGGTGCTCATTGTTCACTTATACTTGAAGAACAAAAAATTGGCGAATGGTACTGTTTGGATGCTTTGCATATATGTTTCTTAGACTATATAGAAGCAATATATACAAAGATTTCAACCGTCTGCGTGTTCCAATCATTGTTCTACTTGTAGAAAGTTACAATTAATTTCCGTTAAAGGATTAACAATGGGGCTCGTAGTTCACTTAAACTTGAAGAACAAAAAATTGGCGAATTGTACTGTTTGGATGCTTTGCATATATGTTTCTTAGATTATATAGAAGCAATATATACAAAGATTTCAACCGTCTACCTGTTCCATTCATTGTTCTACTTGTCGAAAGTTACAAATAATTTCCGATAACGGATTAACCATTGGGGCTCATTGTTCACTTAAACTTGAAGAACAAAAAATTGGCGAATTGTACTGTTTGGATGCTTTGCATATATGTTTCTTAGATTATATAGAAGCAATATATACAAAGATTTCAACCGTCTACCTGTTCCATTCATTGTTCTACTTGTCGAAAGTTACAAATAATTTCCGATAACGGATTAACCATTGGGGCTCATTGTTCACTTAAACTTGAAGAACAAAAAATTGGCGAATTGTACTGTTTGGATGCTTTGCATATATGTTTCTTATACTATATAGAAGCAATATATACAAAGATTTCAACCGTCTACCTGTTCCATTCACTGTTCTACTTGTCGAAAATTACAAATAATTTCCGTTAAGGGATTAACAATGGGGATCGTAGTTCACTTAAACTTGAAGAACAAAAAATTGGCGAATTGTACTGTTTGGATGCTTTGCGTACATGTTTCTTAGACTATATGGAAGCAATATATACAAAGATTTCAATCGTCTACGTGTTCCAATCATTGTTCTACTTGTAGAAAGTTACAATTAATTTCCGTTAAAGGATTAACAATGGGGCTCGTAGTTCACTTAAACTTGAAGAACAAAAAATTGGCGAATTGTACTGTTTGGATGCTTTGCATATATGTTTCGTAGGTTATATAGAAGCAATATATACAATGATTTCAACCGTCTACCTGATCCATTCATTGTTCTACTTGTCGAAATTTACAAATAATTTCCTTTAAAGGATTAACAGTGGGGCTCGTTGTTCACTTAAACTTGAAGAACAAAAAATTGTCGAATGGTACTGTTTGGATGCTTTGCAGATATGTTTCTTAGATTATATAGAAGCAATATATACAAAGATTCCAACCGTCTACCTGTTCCATTCATTGTTCTACTTGTCGAAAATTACAAATAATTTCCGATAAAGGATTAACCATTGGGGCTCATTGTTCACTTAAACTTGAAGAACAAAAAATTGGCGAATTGTACTGTTTGGATGCTTTGCATATATGTTTCTTATACTATATAGAAGCAATATATACAAAGATTTCAATCGTCTACCTGTTCCATTCACTGTTCTACTTGTCGAAGATTACAAATAATTTCCGATAATGGAGTAACAATGGGGCTCATTGTTCACTTAAACTTGAAGAACAAAAAATTGCCGAATTGTACTGTTTGGATGCTTTGCATATATGTTTCGTAGACTATATAGAAGCAATACATACAAAGATTTCAATCGTCTACCTGTTCCATTCACTGTTCTACTTGTCGAAGATTACAAATAATTTCCGATAATGGAGTAACAATGGGGCTCATTGTTCACTCAAACTTGAAGAACAAAAAATTGCCGAATTGTACTGTTTGGATGCTTTGCATATATGTTTCGTAGACTATATAGAAGCAATATATACAAATATTTCAACCGTCTAACTGTTCCATTCATTGTTCTACTTGTCGAAAATTACAAATAATTTCCGATAAAGTATTAACCATTGGTGCTCATTGTTCACTTATACTTGAAGAACAAAAAATTGGCGAATGGTACTGTTTGGATGCTTTGCATATATGTTTCTTAGACTATATAGAAGCAATATATACAAAGATTTCAACCGTCTGCGTGTTCCAATCATTGTTCTACTTGTAGAAAGTTACAATTAATTTCCGTTAAAGGATTAACAATGGGGCTCGTAGTTCACTTAAACTTGAAGAACAAAAAATTGGCGAATTGTACTGTTTGGATGCTTTGCATATATGTTTCGTAGGTTATATAGAAGCAATATATACAATTATTTCAACCGTCTACCTGATCCATTCATTGTTCTACTTGTCGAAATTTACAAATAATTTCCTTTAAAGGATTAACAATGGGGCTCGTTGTTCACTTCAACTTGAAGAACAAAAAATTGGCGAATGGTACTGTTTGGATGCTTTGCATATATGTTTCTTAGATTATATAGAAGCAATATATACAAAGATTTCAACCGTCTACCTGTTCCATTCATTGTTCTACTTGTCGAAAATTACAAATAATTTCCGATAAAGGATTAACCATTGGGGCTCATTGTTCACTAAACTTGAAGAACAAAAAATTGTCGAATTGTACTGTTTGGATGCTTTGCATATATGTTTCTTAGACTATATAGAAGCAATATATACAATGATTTCAACCGTCTACCTTTTCCATTCATTGTTCTACTTGTCGAAAGTTACAAATATTTTCCGTCAAGGGATTAGCAATGGGGATCGTAGTTTACTTAAACTTGAAGAACAAAAAATTGGCGAATTGTACTGTTTGGATGCTTTGCATATATGTTTCTTAGACTATATAGAAGCAATATATACAAAGATTTCAACCGTCTACGTGTTCCAATCATTGTTCTACTTGTCGAAAGTTACAAATAATTTCCGATAACGGATTAACCATTGGGGCTCATTGTTCACTTAAACTTGAAGAACAAAAAATTGGCGAATGGTACTGTTTGGATGCTTTGCATATATGTTTCTTAGACTATATAGAAGCAATATATACAAAGATTTCAACCGTCTACCTTTTCCATTCATTGTTCTTCTTGTCGAAAGTTACAAATAATTTCCGATAACGGATTAACCATTGGGGCTCATTGTTCACTTAAACTTGAAGAACAAAAAATTGGCGAATTGTACTGTTTGGATGCTTTGCATATATGTTTCTTATACTATATAGAAGCAATATATACAATGATATCAACAGTCTACCTGTTCCATTCATTGTTCTACTTGTCGAAATTTACAAATAATTTCCGATAAAGGATTAACCATTGGGGCTCATTGTTCATTTAAACTTGAAGAACAAAAAATTGGCGAATTGTACTGTTTGGATGCTTTGCATATATGTTTCTTAGACTATATAGAAGCAATATATACAAAGATTTCAACCGTCTACCTGTTCCATTCATTGTTCTACTTGTCGAAAGTTACAAATAATTTCCGATAAAGGATTAACCATTGGGGCTCATTGTTCACTTAAACTTGAAGAACAAAAAATTGGCGAATGGTACTGTTTGGATGCTTTGCATATATGTTTCTTATACTATATAGAAGCAATATATACAAAGATTTCAACCGTCTGCGTGTTCCAATCATTGTTCTACTTGTAGAAAGTTACAATTAATTTCCGTTAAAGGATTAACAATGGGGCTCGTAGTTCACTTAAACTTGAAGAACAAAAAATTGGCGAATTGTACTGTTTGGATGCTTTGCATATATGTTTCGTAGGTTATATAGAAGCAATATATACAATTATTTCAACCGTCTACCTGATCCATTCATTGTTCTACTTGTCGAAATTTACAAATAATTTCCTTTAAAGGATTAACAATGGGGCTCGTTGTTCACTTCAACTTGAAGAACAAAAAATTGGCGAATGGTACTGTTTGGATGCTTTGCATATATGTTTCTTAGATTATATAGAAGCAATATATACAAAGATTTCAACCGTCTACCTGTTCCATTCATTGTTCTACTTGTCGAAAATTACAAATAATTTCCGATAAAGGATTAACCATTGGGGCTCATTGTTCACTAAACTTGAAGAACAAAAAATTGTCGAATTGTACTGTTTGGATGCTTTGCATATATGTTTCTTAGACTATATAGAAGCAATATATACAATGATTTCAACCGTCTACCTTTTCCATTCATTGTTCTACTTGTCGAAAGTTACAAATATTTTCCGTCAAGGGATTAGCAATGGGGATCGTAGTTTACTTAAACTTGAAGAACAAAAAATTGGCGAATTGTACTGTTTGGATGCTTTGCATATATGTTTCTTAGACTATATAGAAGCAATATATACAAAGATTTCAACCGTCTACGTGTTCCAATCATTGTTCTACTTGTCGAAAGTTACAAATAATTTCCGATAACGGATTAACCATTGGGGCTCATTGTTCACTTAAACTTGAAGAACAAAAAATTGGCGAATGGTACTGTTTGGATGCTTTGCATATATGTTTCTTAGACTATATAGAAGCAATATATACAAAGATTTCAACCGTCTACCTTTTCCATTCATTGTTCTTCTTGTCGAAAGTTACAAATAATTTCCGATAACGGATTAACCATTGGGGCTCATTGTTCACTTAAACTTGAAGAACAAAAAATTGGCGAATTGTACTGTTTGGATGCTTTGCATATATGTTTCTTATACTATATAGAAGCAATATATACAATGATATCAACAGTCTACCTGTTCCATTCATTGTTCTACTTGTCGAAATTTACAAATAATTTCCGATAAAGGATTAACCATTGGGGCTCATTGTTCATTTAAACTTGAAGAACAAAAAATTGGCGAATTGTACTGTTTGGATGCTTTGCATATATGTTTCTTAGACTATATAGAAGCAATATATACAAAGATTTCAACCGTCTACCTGTTCCATTCATTGTTCTACTTGTCGAAAGTTACAAATAATTTCCGATAAAGGATTAACCATTGGGGCTCATTGTTCACTTAAACTTGAAGAACAAAAAATTGGCGAATGGTACTGTTTGGATGCTTTGCATATATGTTTCTTATACTATATAGAAGCAATATATACAAAGATTTCAACCGTCTACCTGTTCCATTCACTGTTCTACTTGTCGAAAGTTACAAATAATTTCCGTTAAGGGATTAACAATGGGGATCGTAGTTTACTTAAACTTGAAGAACAAAAAATTGGCGAATTGTACTGTTTGGATGCTTTGCATTAATGTTTCTTAGACTATATAGAAGCAATATATACAATGATTTCAACAGTCTACCTGTTCCATTCATTGTTCTACTTGTCGAAAGTTACAAATAATTTCCTTTAAAGGATTAACAATGGAGCTCGCAGTTCACTTAAACTTGAAGAACAAAAAATTGGCGAATGGTACTGTTTGGATGCTTTGCATATATGTTTCTTATACTATATAGAAGCAATAGATTCAAAGATTTCAACAGTCTACCTGTTCCATTCAATGTTCTACTTGTCGAAAGTTACAAATAATTTCCGATAAAGGATTAACAATGGGGCTCATTGTTCACTTAAACTTGAAGAACAAAAAATTGGCGAATGGTACTGTTTGGATGCTTTGCATATATGTTTCTTAGACTATATGGAAGCAATATATACAAAGATTTCAACCGTCTGCGGGTTCCAATCATTGTTCTACTTGTAGAAAGTTACAATTAATTTCCGTTAAAGGATTAACAATGGGGCTCGTAGTTCACTTACACTTGAAGAACAAAAAATTGGCGAATTGTACTGTTTGGATGCTTTGCATATATGTTTCTTATACTATATAGAAGCAATATATACAAAGATTTCAATCGTCTACCTGTTCCATTCACTGTTCTACTTGTCGAAAATTACAAATAATTTCCGATAATGGATTAACAATGGGGCTCATTGTTCACTTAAACTTGAAGAACAACAAATTGGCGAATTGTACTGTTTGGATGCTTTGCATATATGTTTCGTAGACTATATAGAAGCAATATATACAAATATTTCAACCGTCTAACAGTTCCATTCATTGTTCTACTTGTCGAAAATTACAAATAATTTCCGATAAAGTATTAACCATTGGTGCTCATTGTTCACTTAAACTTGAAGAACAAAAAATTGGCGAATGGTACTGTTTGGATGCTTTGCATATATGTTTCTTAGACTATATAGAAGCAATATATACAAAGATTTCAACCATCTACCTGTTCCATTCATTGTTCTACTTGTCGAAAGTTACAAATAATTTCCGACAACGGATTAACCATTGGGGCTCATTGTTCACTTAAACTTGAAGAACAAAAAATTAGCGAATTGTACTGTTTGGATGCTTTGCATATATATTTCTTATACTATATAGAAACAATATATACAAAGATTTCAACCGTCTACATGTTCCATTCACTGTTCTACTTGTCGAAAGTTACAAATAATTTCCGATAAAGGATTAACAATGGGGCTCATTGTTCACTTAAACTTGAAGAACAAAAAATTGGCGAATGGTACTGTTTGGATGCTTTGCATATATGTTTCTTAGACTATATGGAAGCAATATATACAAAGATTTCAACCGTCTACCTGTTCCATTCATTGTTCTACTTGTCGAAAGTTACAAATAATTTCCGATAAAGGATTAACCATTGGGGCTCATTGTTCACTTAAACTTGAAGAACAAAAAATTGGCGAATGGTACTGTTTGGATGCTTTGCATATATGTTTCTTATACTATATAGAAGCAATATATACAAAGATTTCAACCGTCTACCTGTTCCATTCACTGTTCTACTTGTCGAAAGTTACAAATAATTTCCGTTAAGGGATTAACAATGGGGATCGTAGTTTACTTAAACTTGAAGAACAAAAAATTGGCGAATTGTACTGTTTGGATGCTTTGCATAAATGTTTCTTAGACTATATAGAAGCAATATATACAATGATTTCAACAGTCTACCTGTTCCATTCATTGTTCTACTTGTCGAAAGTTACAAATAATTTCCTTTAAAGGATTAACAATGGAGCTCGCAGTTCACTTAAACTTGAAGAACAAAAAATTGGCGAATGGTACTGTTTGGATGCTTTGCATATATGTTTCTTAGACTATATGGAAGCAATATATACAAAGATTTCAACCGTCTACCTGTTCCATTCATTGTTCTACTTGTCGAAAGTTACAAATAATTTCCGATAAAGGATTAACAATGGGGCTCGTTGTTCACTTACACTTGAAGAACAAAAAAGTGCCGTATGGTACTGTTTGGATGCTTTGCATATATGTTTCGTAGACTATATAGAAGCAATATATACAAATATTTCAACCGTCTAACTGTTCCATTCATTGTTCTACTTGTCGAAAATTACAAATTATTTCCGATAAAGGATTAACCATTGGGGCTCATTGTTCACTTAAACTTGAAGAACAAAAAATTGGCGAATTGTACTGTTTGGATGCTTTGCATATATGTTTCTTAGATTATATAGAAGCAATATATACAAAGATTTCAACCGTCTACCTGTTCCATTCATTGTTCTACTTGTCGAAAGTTACAAATAATTTCCGATAACGGATTAACCATTGGGGCTCATTGTTCACTAAACTTGAAGAACAAAAAATTGTCGAATTGTACTGTTTGGATGCTTTGCATATATGTTTCTTATACTATATAGAAGCAATATATACAAAGATTTCAATCGTCTACCTGTTCCATTCACTGTTCTACTTGTCGAAGATTACAAATAATTTCCGATAATGGAGTAACAATGGGGCTCATTGTTCACTTAAACTTGAAGAACAAAAAATGGCCGAATTGTACTGTTTGGATGCTTTGCATATATGTTTCGTAGACTATATAGAAGCAATATATACAAAGATTTCAATCGTCTACCTGGTCCATTCACTGTTCTACTTGTCGAAGATTACAAATAATTTCCGATAATGGAGTAACAATGGGGCTCATTGTTCACTCAAAATTGAAGAACAAAAAAATTGCCGAATTGTACTGTTTGGATGCTTTGCATATATGTTTCGTAGACTATATAGAAGCAATATATACAAATATTTCAACCGTCTAACTGTTCCATTCATTGTTCTACTTGTCGAAAATTACAAATAATTTCCGATAAAGTATTAACCATTGGTGCTCATTGTTCACTTATACTTGAAGAACAAAAAATTGGCGAATGGTACTGTTTGGATGCTTTGCATATATGTTTCTTAGACTATATAGAAGCAATATATACAAAGATTTCAACCGTCTGCGTGTTCCAATCATTGTTCTACTTGTAGAAAGTTACAATTAATTTCCGTTAAAGGATTAACAATGGGGCTCGTAGTTCACTTAAACTTGAAGAACAAAAAATTGGCGAATTGTACTGTTTGGATGCTTTGCATATATGTTTCGTAGGTTATATAGAAGCAATATATACAATGATTTCAACCGTCTACCTGATCCATTCATTGTTCTACTTGTCGAAATTTACAAATAATTTCCTTTAAAGGATTAACAATGGGGCTCGTTGTTCACTTCAACTTGAAGAACAAAAAATTGGCGAATGGTACTGTTTGGATGCTTTGCATATATGTTTCTTAGATTATATAGAAGCAATATATACAAAGATTTCAACCGTCTACCTGTTCCATTCATTGTTCTACTTGTCGAAAATTACAAATAATTTCCGATAAAGGATTAACCATTGGGTCTCATTGTTCACTTAAACTTGAAGAACAAAAAATTGGCGAATTGTACTGTTTGGATGCTTTGCATATATGTTTCTTAGACTATATAGAAGCAATATATACAAAGATTTCTACCGTCTACCTGTTCCATTCATTGTTCTACTTGTCGAAAATTACAAATAATTTCCGATAAAGGATTAACCATTGGGGCTCATTGTTCACTAAACTTGAAGAACAAAAAATTGTCGAATTGTACTGTTTGGATGCTTTGCATATATGTTTCTTAGACTATATAGAAGCAATATATACAATGATTTCAACCGTCTACCTGTTCCATTCATTGTTCTACTTGTCGAAAGTTACAAATAATTTCCGTTAAGGGATTAACAATCGGGATCGTAGTTTACTTAAACTTGAAGAACAAAAAATTGGCGAAGTGTACTGTTTGGATGCTTTGCATATATGTTTCTTAGACTATTTAGAAGCAATATATACAATGATTTCAACCGTCTACCTATTCCATTCATTGTTCTACTTGCCGAAATTTACAAATAATTTCCTTTAAAGGATTAACAATGGGGCTCGTAGTTCACTTAAACTTGAAGAGCAAAAAATTGGCAAATTGTACTGTTTGGACGCTTTGCATATATGTTTCTTAGACTATATAGAAGCAACATATACAAAGATTTCAACCGTCTACCTGCACTATTCATTGTTCTACTTGTCGAAAGTTACAAATAATTTCCGATAAAGGATTAACAATGGGGCTCGTTGTTCACTTACACTTGAAGAACAAAAAAGTGCCGTATGGTACTGTTTGGATGCTTTGCATATATGTTTCGTAGACTATATAGAAGCAATATATACAATGATTTCAACCGTCTACATGATCCATTCATTGTTCTACTTGTCGAAATTTACAAATAATTTCCGTTAAGGGATTAACAATGGGGATCGTAGTTTACTTAAACTTGAAGAACAAAAAATTGGCGAATTGTACTGTTTGGATGCTTTGTATAGATGTTTCGTAGGCTATATAGAAGCAATATATACAATGATTTCAACCGTCTACCTGATCCATTCTTTGTTCTACTTGTCGAAAATTACAAATAATATCCGATAAAGGGTTAACCATTGGTGCTCACTGTTCACTAAACTTGAACAACAAAAAATTGTCGAATTGTACTGTTTGGATGCTTTGCATATATGCTTCTTAGACTATATAGAAGCAATATATACAATGATTTCAACCGTCTACCTGTTTCATTCATTGTTCTACTTGTCGAAAGTTACATATAATTACGTTAAGGGATTAACAATGGGGATCGTAGTTTACTTAAACTTGAAGAACAAAAAATTGGCGAATTGTACTGTTTGGATGCTTTGCATATATGTTTCTTAGACTATATAGAATCAATATATACAATGATTTCAACCGTCTACTATTCCATTCATTGTTCTACTTGCCGAAATTTACAAATAATTTCCTTTAAAGGATTAACAATGGGGCTCGTAGTTCACTTAAACTTGAAGAGCAAAAAATTGGCAAATTGTACTGTTTGGACGCTTTGCATATATGTTTCTTAGACTATATAGAAGCAACATATACAAAGATTTCAACCGTCTACCTGCACTATTCATTGTTCTACTTGTCGAAAGTTACAAATAATTTCCGTTAAGGGATTAACAATGGGGATCGTAGTTTACTTAAACTTGAAGAACAAAAAATTGGCGAATTTTACCGTTTGGATGCTTTGCATATATGTTTCTTAGACTATATAGAAGCAATATATACAATGATTTCAACCGTCTACTATTCCATTCATTGTTCTACTTGCCGAAATTTACAAATAATTTCCTTTAAAGGATTAACAATGGGGCTCGTAGTTCACTTAAACTTGAAGAGCAAAAAATTGGCGAATTGTACTGTTTGGACGCTTTGCATATATGTTTCTTGGACTATATAGAAGCAATATATACAATGATTTCAGCAGTCTACCTGTTGCATTTATTGTTCTACTTGTCGAAATTTACAAATAATTTCCGATAAAGGATTAACAATGGGGCTCATTGTTCACTTAAACTTGATGAACAAAAAATTGGCGAATGGTACTGTTTAGATGCTTGGCATATATGTTTCTTAGACTATATAGAAGCAATATATACATTGATTTCAGCCGTCTACCTGTTCCATTCATTGTTCTACTTGTCGGAAGTTACAAATGATTTCCGTTAAAGTATTAACAATGGGGCTCGTAGTTCACTAAACTTGAAGAACAAAAAATTGTCGAATTGTACTGTTTGGATGCTTTGCATATATGTTTCTTAGACTATATAGAAGGAATATATACAATGATTTCAACCGTCTACCTGTTCCATTCATTGTTCTACTTGTCGAAAAATACAAATAATTTCCTATAACGGATTAACCATTGGGGCTCATTGTTCACTAAACTTGAAGAACAAAAAATTGGCGAATGGTACTGTTTGGATGCTTTGCATATATGTTTCTTAGACTATATAGAAGCAATATATACAAAGATTTCAACCGTCTACCTGTTCCATTCATTGTCCTACTTGCCGAAATTTACAAATAATTTCCATTAAAGGATTAACAATGGGGCACGTAGTTCACTTAAACTTGAAGAGCAAAAAATTGGCGAATTGTACTGTTTGGACGCTTTGCATATATGTTTCTTGGACTATATAGAAGCAATATATACAATGATTTCAACAGTCTACCTGTCCCATTCATTGTTCTACTTGTCGAAAAATACAAATAATTTCCTATAACGGATTAACCATTGGGGCTCATTGTTCACTTAAACTTGAAGAACAAAAAATTGGCGAATAGTACTGTTTGGATGCTTTGCATATATGTTTCTTAGACTATATAGAAGCAATATATACAATGATTTCAACCGTCTACCTATTCCATTCATTGTTCTACTTGCCGAAATTTACAAATAATTTCCATTAAAGGATTAACAATAGGGCACGTAGTTCACTTAAACTTGAAGAGCAAAAAATTGGCGAATTGTACTCTTTGGACGCTTTGCATATATGTTTCTTGGACTATATAGAAGCAATATATACAATGATTTCAACAGTCTACCTGTCCCATTCATTGTTCTACTTGTCGAAATTTACAAATAATTTCCGATAAAGGATTAACAATGGGGCTCATTGTTCACTTAAACTTGAAGAACAAAAAATTGGCGAATGGTACTGTTTGGTTGCTTTGCGTACATGTTTCTTAGACTATATGGAAGCAATATATACAAATATTTCAACCGTCTACCTGTTCCATTCACTGTTCTACTTGTCGAAAGTTACAAATAATTTCCGATAAAGGATTAACAACGGGGCTCATTGTTCACTTAAACTTGAAGAACAAAAAATTGGCGAATGGTACTGTTTGGATGCTTTGCATATATGTTTCTTAGACTATATGGAAGCAATATATACAAAGATTTCAACCGTCTGCGTGTTCCAATCATTGTTCTAGTTGTAGAAAGTAACAAATAATTTCCGTTAAGGGATTAACAATGGGGATCGTAGTTTACTTAAACTTGAAGAACAAAAAATTGGCGAATTGTACTGTTTGGATGCTTTGCATATATGTTTCTTAGACTATATAGAAGCAATATATACAATGATTTCAACCGTCTACCTATTCCATTCATTGTTCTACTTGCCGAAATTTACAAATAATTTCCTTTAAAGGATTAACAATGGGGCTCGAAGTTCACTTAAACTTGAAGAGCAAAAAATTGGCGAATTGTACTGTTTGGACGCTTTGCATATATGTTTCTTGGACTATATAGAAGCAATATATACAATGATTTCAACAGTCTACCTGTCCCATTCATTGTTCTACTTGTCGAAATTTACAAATAATTTCCGATGAAGGATTAACAATGGGGCTCATTGTTCACTTAAACTTGAAGAACAAAAAATTGGCGAATGGTACTGTTTGGATGCTTTGCGTACATGTTTCTTAGACTATATGGAAGCAATATATACAAAGATTTCAACCGTCTACCTGTTCCAATCATTGTTCTACTTGTAGAAAGTTACAATTAATTTCCGTTAAAGGATTAACAATGGGGCTCGTTGTTCACTTAAACTTGAAGAACAATAAATTTGCGAATTGTACTGTTTGGATGCCTTGCATATATGTTTCTTAGACTATATAGAAGCAATATATACAAAGATTTCAACGGTCTACCTGTTCCATTCATTGTTCTACTTGCCGAAATTTACAAATAATTTCCTTTAAAGGATTAACAATGGGGCTCGAAGTTCACTTAAACTTGAAGAGCAAAAAATTGGCGAATTGTACTGTTTGGACGCTTTGCATATATGTTTCTTGGACTATATAGAAGCAATATGTACAATGATTTCAACAGTCTACCTGTCCCATTCATTGTTCTACTTGTCGAAATTTACAAATAATTTCCGATGAAGGATTAACAATGGGGCTCATTGTTCACTTAAACTTGAAGAACAAAAAATTGGCGAATGGTACTGTTTGGATGCTTTGCGTACATGTTTCTTAGACTATATGGAAGCAATATATACAAAGATTTCAACCGTCTACCAGTTCCAATCATTGTTCTACTTGTAGAAAGTTACAAATAATTTCCGATAAACGATTAACCATTGGGTCTCATTGTTCACTTAAACTTGAAGAACAAAAAATTGGCGAATGGTACTGTTTGGATGCTTTGCATATATGTTTCTTAGACTATATGGAAGCAATATATACAAAGATTTCAACCGTCTACGTGTTCCAATCATTGTTCTACTTGTCGAAATTTACAAATAATTTCCTTTAAAGGATTAACAATGGGGCTCGTAGTTCACTTGAACTTGAAGAACAAAAAATTGGCGAATGGTACTGTTTGGATGCTTTGCATATATGTTTCTTAGACTATATAAACGCAATATATACAAAGATTTCAACCGTCTACCTGTTCCATTCATTGTTCTACTTGTCGAAAGTTACAAATAATTTCCGATAAAGGATTAACCATTGGGGCTCGTTGTTCACTTAAACTTGAAGAACAAAAAATTGGCGAATGGTACTGTTTGGATGCTTTGCATATATGTTTCTTAGACTATATAGATGCAATATATACATTGATTTCAACCGGCTACCTGTTCCATTCATTGTTCTACTTGTCGCAAGTTACAAATAATTTCCGTTAAAGTATTAACAATGGGGCTCGTAGTTCACTTAAACTTGAAGATTAAATAATTGGCGAATTGTACTGTTTGGATGATCTGCAGATATGTTTCTTAGACTATATAGAAGCAATATATACAATGATTTCAACCGTCTACCTGTTCCATTCATTGTTCTACTTGTCGAAAGTTACAAATAATGTCCGTTAAGGGATTAACAATGGGGATCGTAGTTTACTTAAACTTGAAGAACAAAAAATTGGCGAATTGTACTGTTTGGATGCTTTCCATATATGTTTCTTAGACTATATAGAAGCATTATATACAACGATTTCAACGGTCTACCTGTTCCAGTCATTGTTCTACTTGTCGAAATTTACAAATAATTTCCTTTGAAGGATTAACAATGGGGCTCGTAGTTCACTTAAACTTGAAGAACAAAAAATTGGCGAATGGTACTGTTTGGATGCTTTGCGTACATGTTTCTCAGACTATATGGAAGCAATATATACAAAGATTTCAACCGTCTACGTGTTCCAATCATTGTTCTACTTGTCGAAATTTACAAATAATTTCCTTTAAAGGATTAACAATGCGGCTCGTTGTTCACTTAAACTTGAAGAACAAAAAATTGCGAATGGTACTGTTTGGATGCTTTGCATATATGTTTCTTAGACTATATAGAAGCAATATATACATTGATTTCAACCGGCTACCTGTTCCATTCATTGTTCTACTTGTCGCAAGTTACAAATAATTTCCGTTAAAGTATTAACAATGGGGCTCGTAGTTCACTTAAACTTGAAGATCAAATAATTGGCGAATTGTACTTTTTGGACGCTTTGCATATATGTTTCTTAGACTATACAGAAGCAATATATACAATGATTTCAACAGTCTAACAGTCCCATTCATTGTTCTACTTGTTGAAATTTACAAATAATTTCCTTTAAAGGATTAACAATGGGGCTCGTAGTTCACTTAAACTTGAAGATCAAAAAATTGGCGAATGGTACTGTTTGGATGCTTTGCACATATGTTTCTTAGATTATATAGTAGCAATATATACAAAGATTTCAACCGTCTACCTGTTCCATTCATTGTTCTACTTGTCGAAATTTACAAATAATTTCCTTTAAAGGATTAATAATGGGGCTCGTTGTTCACTTAAACTTGAAGAACAATAAATTGGCGAATTGTACTGTTTGGATGTTTTGCATATATGTTTCTTAGACTATATAAAAGCAATATATACAAAGATTTCAACCGTCTACGTGTTCCAATCATTGTTCTACTTGTCGAAATTTACAAATAATTTCCTTTAAAGGATTAACAATGGGGCTCATTGTTCACTTAAACTTGAAGAACAAAAAATTGGCGAATGGTACTGTTTGGATGCTTTGCATATATGTTTCTTATACTATATAGAAGCAATATGTACAAAGATTTCAACCGTCTACGTGTTCCAATCATTGTTCTACTTGTCGAAATTTACAAATAATTTCCTTTAAAGGATTAACAATGGGGCTCGTTGTTCACTTAAACTTGAAGAACAATAAATTCGCGAATTGTACTGTTTGGATGCTTTGCATATATGTTTCTTAGACTATATAGAAGCAATATATACATTGATTTCAACCGGCTACCTGTTCCATTCATTGTTCTACTTGTCGCAAGTTACAAATAATTTCCGTTAAAGTATTAACAATGGGGCTCGTAGTTAACTTAAACTTGAAGAACAAAAAATTGGCGAATGGTACTGTTTGGATGCTTTGCATATATGTTTCTTAGACTATACAGAAGCAATATATACATTGATTTCAACCGGCTACCTGTTCCATTCATTGTTCTACTTGTCGCAAGTTACAAATAATTTCCGTTAAAGTATTAACAATGGGGCTCGTAGTTCACTTAAACTTGAAGATCAAATAATTGACGAATTGTACTGTTTGGATTCTTTGCATATATGTTTCTTAGACTATATAGAAGCAATATATACAATGATTTCAACAGTCTACCTGTCCCATTCATTGTTCTACTTGTCGAAATTTACAAATAATTTCCGATGAAGGATTAACAATGGGGCTCATTGTTCACATAAACTTGAAGAACAAAAAATTGGCGAATGGTACTGTTTGGATGCTTTGCGTACATGTTTCTTAGACTATATGGAAGCAATATATACAAAGATTTCAACAGTCTACCTGTTCCATTCATTGTTCTACTTGTCAAAAGTTACAAATAATTTCCGATAAAGGATTAACAATGCGGCTCGTTGTTCACTTAAACTTGAAGAACAAAAAATTGGCGAATGGTACTGTTTGGATGCTTTGCGTACATGTTTCTTAGACTATATGCAAGCAATATATACAAAGATTTCAACCGTCTACGTGTTCCAATCATTGTTCTACTTGTCGAAATTTACAAATAATTTCCTTTAAAGGATTAACAATGCGGCTCGTTGTTCACTTAAACTTGAAGAACAAAAAATTGCGAATGGTACTGTTTGGATGCTTTGCATATATGTTTCTTAGACTATATAGAAGCAATATATACATTGATTTCAACCGGCTACCTGTTCCATTCATTGTTCTACTTGTCGCAAGTTACAAATAATTTCCGTTAAAGTATTAACAATGGGGCTCGTAGTTCACTTAAACTTGAAGATCAAATAATTGGCGAATTGTACTGTTTGGACGCTTTGCATATATGTTTCTTAGATTATATAGTAGCAATATATACAAAGATTTCAACCGTCTACCTGTTCCATTCATTGTTCTACTTGTCGAAATTTACAAATAATTTCCTTTAAAGGATTAATAATGGGGCTCGTTGTTCACTTAAACTTGAAGAACAATAAATTGGCGAATGGTACTGTTTGGATGCTTTGCATATATGTTTCTTAGACTATATAGAAGCAATATATACAAAGATTTCAACCATCTACCTGTTCCATTCATTGTTCTACTTGTCGAAAGTAACAAATAATTTCCGTTAAGGGATTAACAATGGGGATCGTAGTTTACTTAAACTTGAAGAACAAAAAATTGGCGAATTGTACTGTTTGGATGCTTTGCATATATGTTTCTTAGACTATATAGAAGCAATATATACAATGATTTCAACCGTCTACCTATTCCATTCATTGTTCTACTTGCCGAAATTTACAAATAATTTCCTTTAAAGGATTAACAATGGGGCTCGAAGTTCACTTAAACTTGAAGAGCAAAAAATTGGCGAATTGTACTGTTTGGACGCTTTGCATATATGTTTCTTGGACTATATAGAAGCAATATATACAATGATTTCAACAGTCTACCTGTCCCATTCATTGTTCTACTTGTCGAAATTTACAAATAATTTCCGATGAAGGATTAACAATGGGGCTCATTGTTCACTTAAACTTGAAGAACAAAAAATTGGCGAATGGTACTGTTTGGATGCTTTGCGTACATGTTTCTTAGACTATATGGAAGCAATATATACAAAGATTTCAACCGTCTACCTGTTCCAATCATTGTTCTACTTGTAGAAAGTTACAATTAATTTCCGTTAAAGGATTAACAATGGGGCTCGTAGTTCACTTAAACTTGAAGAACAAAAAATTGGCGAATGGTACTGTTTGGATGCTTTGCATATATGTTTCTTATACTATATAGAAGCAATATATACAAAGATTTCAACCGTCTACCTGTTCCATTCATTGTTCTACTTGTCGAAAGTTACAAATAATTTCCGATAAACGATTAACCATTGGGTCTCATTGTTCACTTAAACTTGAAGAACAAAAAATTGGCGAATGGTACTGTTTGGATGCTTTGCATATATGTTTCTTAGACTATATGGAAGCAATATGTACAAAGATTTCAACCGTCTACGTGTTCCAATCATTGTTCTACTTGTCGAAATTTACAAATAATTTCCTTTAAAGGATTAACAATGGGGCTCGTAGTTCACTTGAACTTGAAGAACAAAAAATTGGCGAATGGTACTGTTTGGATGCTTTGCATATATGTTTCTTAGACTATATAAACGCAATATATACAAAGATTTCAACCGTCTACCTGTTCCATTCATTGTTCTACTTGTCGAAAGTTACAAATAATTTCCGATAAAGGATTAACCATTGGGGCTCGTTGTTCACTTAAACTTGAAGAACAAAAAATTGGCGAATGGTACTGTTTGGATGCTTTGCATATATGTTTCTTAGACTATATAGATGCAATATATACATTGATTTCAACCGGCTACCTGTTCCATTCATTGTTCTACTTGTCGCAAGTTACAAATAATTTCCGTTAAAGTATTAACAATGGGGCTCGTAGTTCACTTAAACTTGAAGATTAAATAATTGGCGAATTGTACTGTTTGGATGATCTGCAGATATGTTTCTTAGACTATATAGAAGCAATATATACAATGATTTCAACCGTCTACCTGTTCCATTGATTGTTCTACATGTCGAAAGTTACAAATAATGTCCGTTAAGGGATTAACAATGGGGATCGTAGTTTACTTAAACTTGAAGAACAAAAAATTGGCGAATTGTACTGTTTGGATGCTTTCCATATATGTTTCTTAGACTATATAGAAGCATTATATACAACGATTTCAACCGTCTACCTGTTCCATTCATTGTTCTACTTGTCGAAATTTACAAATAATTTCCTTTGAAGGATTAACAATGGGGCTCGTAGTTCACTTAAACTTGAAGAACAAAAAATTGGCGAATGGTACTGTTTGGATGCTTTGCATATATGTTTCTTAGACTATATAGAAGCAATATATACATTGATTTCAACCGGCTACCTGTTCCATTCATTGTTCTACTTGTCGCAAGTTACAAATAATTTCCGTTAAAGTATTAACAATGGGGCTCGTAGTTCACTTAAACTTGAAGATCAAATAATTGGCGAATTGTACTGTTTGGATTCTTTACATATATGTTTCTTAGACTATACAGAAGCAATATATACAATGATTTCAACAGTCTACCTGTTCCATTCATTGTTCTACTTGTCGAAAGTTACAAATAATTTCCTTTAAAGGATTAACAATGGGGCTCGTTGTTCACTTAAACTTGAAGAACAATAAATTTGCGAATTGTACTGTTTGGATGCCTTGCATATATGTTTCTTAGACTATATAGAAGCAATATATACAAAGATTTCAACGGTCTACCTGTTCCATTCATTGTTCTACTTGCCGAAATTTACAAATAATTTCCTTTAAAGGATTAACAATGGGGCTCGAAGTTCACTTAAACTTGAAGAGCAAAAAATTGGCGAATTGTACTGTTTGGACGCTTTGCATATATGTTTCTTGGACTATATAGAAGCAATATGTACAATGATTTCAACAGTCTACCTGTCCCATTCATTGTTCTACTTGTCGAAATTTACAAATAATTTCCGATGAAGGATTAACAATGGGGCTCATTGTTCACTTAAACTTGAAGAACAAAAAATTGGCGAATGGTACTGTTTGGATGCTTTGCGTACATGTTTCTTAGACTATATGGAAGCAATATATACAAAGATTTCAACCGTCTACCAGTTCCAATCATTGTTCTACTTGTAGAAAGTTACAAATAATTTCCGATAAACGATTAACCATTGGGTCTCATTGTTCACTTAAACTTGAAGAACAAAAAATTGGCGAATGGTACTGTTTGGATGCTTTGCATATATGTTTCTTAGACTATATGGAAGCAATATATACAAAGATTTCAACCGTCTACGTGTTCCAATCATTGTTCTACTTGTCGAAATTTACAAATAATTTCCTTTAAAGGATTAACAATGGGGCTCGTAGTTCACTTGAACTTGAAGAACAAAAAATTGGCGAATGGTACTGTTTGGATGCTTTGCATATATGTTTCTTAGACTATATAAACGCAATATATACAAAGATTTCAACCGTCTACCTGTTCCATTCATTGTTCTACTTGTCGAAAGTTACAAATAATTTCCGATAAAGGATTAACCATTGGGGCTCGTTGTTCACTTAAACTTGAAGAACAAAAAATTGGCGAATGGTACTGTTTGGATGCTTTGCATATATGTTTCTTAGACTATATAGATGCAATATATACATTGATTTCAACCGGCTACCTGTTCCATTCATTGTTCTACTTGTCGCAAGTTACAAATAATTTCCGTTAAAGTATTAACAATGGGGCTCGTAGTTCACTTAAACTTGAAGATTAAATAATTGGCGAATTGTACTGTTTGGATGATCTGCAGATATGTTTCTTAGACTATATAGAAGCAATATATACAATGATTTCAACCGTCTACCTGTTCCATTCATTGTTCTACTTGTCGAAAGTTACAAATAATGTCCGTTAAGGGATTAACAATGGGGATCGTAGTTTACTTAAACTTGAAGAACAAAAAATTGGCGAATTGTACTGTTTGGATGCTTTCCATATATGTTTCTTAGACTATATAGAAGCATTATATACAACGATTTCAACGGTCTACCTGTTCCAGTCATTGTTCTACTTGTCGAAATTTACAAATAATTTCCTTTGAAGGATTAACAATGGGGCTCGTAGTTCACTTAAACTTGAAGAACAAAAAATTGGCGAATGGTACTGTTTGGATGCTTTGCGTACATGTTTCTTAGACTATATGCAAGCAATATATACAAAGATTTCAACCGTCTACGTGTTCCAATCATTGTTCTACTTGTCGAAATTTACAAATAATTTCCTTTAAAGGATTAACAATGCGGCTCGTTGTTCACTTAAACTTGAAGAACAAAAAATTGCGAATGGTACTGTTTGGATGCTTTGCATATATGTTTCTTAGACTATATAGAAGCAATATATACATTGATTTCAACCGGCTACCTGTTCCATTCATTGTTCTACTTGTCGCAAGTTACAAATAATTTCCGTTAAAGTATTAACAATGGGGCTCGTAGTTCACTTAAACTTGAAGATCAAATAATTGGCGAATTGTACTGTTTGGACGCTTTGCATATATGTTTCTTAGATTATATAGTAGCAATATATACAAAGATTTCAACCGTCTACCTGTTCCATTCATTGTTCTACTTGTCGAAATTTACAAATAATTTCCTTTAAAGGATTAATAATGGGGCTCGTTGTTCACTTAAACTTGAAGAACAATAAATTGGCGAATTGTACTGTTTGGATGCTTTGCATATATGTTTCTTAGACTATATAAAAGCAATATATACAAAGATTTCAACCGTCTACGTGTTCCAATCATTGTTCTACTTGTCGAAATTTACAAATAATTTCCTTTAAAGGATTAACAATGGGGCTCATTGTTCACTTAAACTTGAAGAACAAAAAATTGGCGAATGGTACTGTTTGGATGCTTTGCATATATGTTTCTTATACTATATAGAAGCAATATGTACAAAGATTTCAACCGTCTACGTGTTCCAATCATTGTTCTACTTGTCGAAATTTACAAATAATTTCCTTTAA
Source organism: Cerceris ruficornis (assembly GCA_963989415.1). Taxonomy (NCBI): domain Eukaryota; kingdom Metazoa; phylum Arthropoda; class Insecta; order Hymenoptera; family Crabronidae; genus Cerceris; species Cerceris ruficornis. The sequence continues at coordinate 256,339 of CAXDIW010000415.1, forward strand.
AGGATTAACAATGGGGCTCGTTGTTCACTTAAACTTGAAGAACAATAAATTCGCGAATTGTACTGTTTGGATGCTTTGCATATATGTTTCTTAGACTATATAGAAGCAATATATACATTGATTTCAACCGGCTACCTGTTCCATTCATTGTTCTACTTGTCGCAAGTTACAAATAATTTCCGTTAAAGTATTAACAATGGGGCTCGTAGTTCACTTAAACTTGAAGATCAAATAATTGGCGAATTGTACTGTTTGGATTCTTTGCATATATGTTTCTTAGACTATACAGAAGCAATATATACAATGATTTCAACAGTCTACCTGTTCCATTCATTGTTCTACTTGTTGAAATTTACAAATAATTTCCTTTAAAGGATTACCAATGGGGCTCGTAGATCACTTAAACTTGAAGATCAAAAAATTGGCGAATGGTACTGTTTGGATGCTTTGCATATATGTTTCTTAGATTATATAGTAGCAATATATACAAAGATTTCAACCGTCTACCTGTTCCATTCATTGTTCTACTTGTCGAAATTTACAAATAATTTCCTTTAAAGGATTAACAATGGGGCTCGTAGTTCACTTGAACTTGAAGAACAAAAAATTGGCGAATGGTACTGTTTGGATGCTTTGCATATATGTTTCTTAGACTATATAAACGCAATATATACAAAGATTTCAACCGTCTACCTGTTCCATTCATTGTTCTACTTGTCGAAATTTACAAATAATTTCCTTTGAAGGATTAACAATGGGGCTCGTAGTTCACTTAAACTTGAAGAACAAAAAATTGGCGAATGGTACTGTTTGGATGCTTTGCATATATGTTTCTTAGACTATATAGAAGCAATATATACATTGATTTCAACCGGCTACCTGTTCCATTCATTGTTCTACTTGTCGCAAGTTACAAATAATTTCCGTTAAAGTATTAACAATGGGGCTCGTAGTTCACTTAAACTTGAAGATCAAATAATTGGCGAATTGTACTGTTTGGATTCTTTACATATATGTTTCTTAGACTATACAGAAGCAATATATACAATGATTTCAACAGTCTACCTGTTCCATTCATTGTTCTACTTGTCGAAAGTTACAAATAATTTCCTTTAAAGGATTAACAATGGGGCTCGTTGTTCACTTAAACTTGAAGAACAATAAATTTGCGAATTGTACTGTTTGGATGCCTTGCATATATGTTTCTTAGACTATATAGAAGCAATATATACAAAGATTTCAACGGTCTACCTGTTCCATTCATTGTTCTACTTGCCGAAATTTACAAATAATTTCCTTTAAAGGATTAACAATGGGGCTCGAAGTTCACTTAAACTTGAAGAGCAAAAAATTGGCGAATTGTACTGTTTGGACGCTTTGCATATATGTTTCTTGGACTATATAGAAGCAATATGTACAATGATTTCAACAGTCTACCTGTCCCATTCATTGTTCTACTTGTCGAAATTTACAAATAATTTCCGATGAAGGATTAACAATGGGGCTCATTGTTCACTTAAACTTGAAGAACAAAAAATTGGCGAATGGTACTGTTTGGATGCTTTGCGTACATGTTTCTTAGACTATATGGAAGCAATATATACAAAGATTTCAACCGTCTACCAGTTCCAATCATTGTTCTACTTGTAGAAAGTTACAAATAATTTCCGATAAACGATTAACCATTGGGTCTCATTGTTCACTTAAACTTGAAGAACAAAAAATTGGCGAATGGTACTGTTTGGATGCTTTGCATATATGTTTCTTAGACTATATGGAAGCAATATATACAAAGATTTCAACCGTCTACGTGTTCCAATCATTGTTCTACTTGTCGAAATTTACAAATAATTTCCTTTAAAGGATTAACAATGGGGCTCGTAGTTCACTTGAACTTGAAGAACAAAAAATTGGCGAATGGTACTGTTTGGATGCTTTGCATATATGTTTCTTAGACTATATAAACGCAATATATACAAAGATTTCAACCGTCTACCTGTTCCATTCATTGTTCTACTTGTCGAAAGTTACAAATAATTTCCGATAAAGGATTAACCATTGGGGCTCGTTGTTCACTTAAACTTGAAGAACAAAAAATTGGCGAATGGTACTGTTTGGATGCTTTGCATATATGTTTCTTAGACTATATAGATGCAATATATACATTGATTTCAACCGGCTACCTGTTCCATTCATTGTTCTACTTGTCGCAAGTTACAAATAATTTCCGTTAAAGTATTAACAATGGGGCTCGTAGTTCACTTAAACTTGAAGATTAAATAATTGGCGAATTGTACTGTTTGGATGATCTGCAGATATGTTTCTTAGACTATATAGAAGCAATATATACAATGATTTCAACCGTCTACCTGTTCCATTCATTGTTCTACTTGTCGAAAGTTACAAATAATGTCCGTTAAGGGATTAACAATGGGGATCGTAGTTTACTTAAACTTGAAGAACAAAAAATTGGCGAATTGTACTGTTTGGATGCTTTCCATATATGTTTCTTAGACTATATAGAAGCATTATATACAACGATTTCAACGGTCTACCTGTTCCAGTCATTGTTCTACTTGTCGAAATTTACAAATAATTTCCTTTGAAGGATTAACAATGGGGCTCGTAGTTCACTTAAACTTGAAGAACAAAAAATTGGCGAATGGTACTGTTTGGATGCTTTGCGTACATGTTTCTCAGACTATATGGAAGCAATATATACAAAGATTTCAACCGTCTACGTGTTCCAATCATTGTTCTACTTGTCGAAATTTACAAATAATTTCCTTTGAAGGATTAACAATGCGGCTCGTTGTTCACTTAAACTTGAAGAACAAAAAATTGCGAATGGTACTGTTTGGATGCTTTGCATATATGTTTCTTAGACTATATAGAAGCAATATATACATTGATTTCAACCGGCTACCTGTTCCATTCATTGTTCTACTTGTCGCAAGTTACAAATAATTTCCGTTAAAGTATTAACAATGGGGCTCGTAGTTCACTTAAACTTGAAGATCAAATAATTGGCGAATTGTACTTTTTGGACGCTTTGCATATATGTTTCTTAGACTATACAGAAGCAATATATACAATGATTTCAACAGTCTAACTGTCCCATTCATTGTTCTACTTGTTGAAATTTACAAATAATTTCCTTTAAAGGATTAACAATGGGGCTCGTAGTTCACTTAAACTTGAAGATCAAAAAATTGGCGAATGGTACTGTTTGGATGTTTTGCATATATGTTTCTTAGACTATATAAAAGCAATATATACAAAGATTTCAACCGTCTACGTGTTCCAATCATTGTTCTACTTGTCGAAATTTACAAATAATTTCCTTTAAAGGATTAACAATGGGGCTCATTGTTCACTTAAACTTGAAGAACAAAAAATTGGCGAATGGTACTGTTTGGATGCTTTGCATATATGTTTCTTATACTATATAGAAGCAATATGTACAAAGATTTCAACCGTCTACGTGTTCCAATCATTGTTCTACTTGTCGAAATTTACAAATAATTTCCTTTAAAGGATTAACAATGGGGCTCGTTGTTCACTTAAACTTGAAGAACAATAAATTCGCGAATTGTACTGTTTGGATGCTTTGCATATATGTTTCTTAGACTATATAGAAGCAATATATACATTGATTTCAACCGGCTACCTGTTCCATTCATTGTTCTACTTGTCGCAAGTTACAAATAATTTCCGTTAAAGTATTAACAATGGGGCTCGTAGTTCACTTAAACTTGAAGATCAAATAATTGGCGAATTGTACTGTTTGGATTCTTTGCATATATGTTTCTTAGATTATATAGTAGCAATATATACAAAGATTTCAACCGTCTACCTGTTCCATTCATTGTTCTACTTGTCGAAATTTACAAATAATTTCCTTTAAAGGATTAACAATGGGGCTCGTAGTTCACTTGAACTTGAAGAACAAAAAATTGGCGAATGGTACTGTTTGGATGCTTTGCATATATGTTTCTTAGACTATATAAACGCAATATATACAAAGATTTCAACCGTCTACCTGTTCCATTCATTGTTCTACTTGTCGAAATTTACAAATAATTTCCTTTGAAGGATTAACAATGGGGCTCGTAGTTCACTTAAACTTGAAGAACAAAAAATTGGCGAATGGTACTGTTTGGATGCTTTGCGTACATGTTTCTTAGATTATATGGAAGCAATATATACAAAGATTTCAACCGTCTACGTGTTCCAATCATTATTCTACTTGTCGAAATTTACAAATAATTTCCTTTAAAGGATTAACAATGGGGCTCGTTGTTCACTTAAACTTGAAGAACAAAAAATTGCGAATGGTACTGTTTGGATGTTTTGCATATATGTTTCTTAGACTATATAGAAGCAATATATACATTGATTTCAACCGGCTACCTGTTCCATTCATTGTTCTACTTGTCGCAAGTTACAAATAATTTCCGTTAAAGTATTAACAATGGGGCTCGTAGTTCACTTAAACTTGAAGATCAAATAATTGGCGAATTGTACTGTTTGGACGCTTTGCATATATGTTTCTTAGACTATACAGAAGCAATATATATAATGATTTCAACAGTCTACCTGTCCCATTCATTGTTCTACTTGTTGAAATTTACAAATAATTTCCTTTAAAGGATTAACAATGGGGCTCGTAGTTCACTTCAACTTGAAGAACAATAAATTCGCGAATTGTACTGTTTGGATGCTTTGCATATATGTTTCTTAGACTATATAGAAGCAATATATACATTGATTTCAACCGGCTACCTGTTCCATTCATTGTTCTACTTGTCGCAAGTTACAAATAATTTCCGTTAAAGTATTAACAATGGGGCTCGTAGTTCACTTAAACTTGAAGATCAAATAATTGGCGAATTGTACTGTTTGGATTCTTTACATATATGTTTCTTAGACTATACAGAAGCAATATATACAATGATTTCAACAGTCTACCTGTTCCATTCATTGTTCTACTTGTCGAAAGTTACAAATAATTTCCTTTAAAGGATTAACAATGGGGCTCGTTGTTCACTTAAACTTGAAGAACAATAAATTTGCGAATTGTACTGTTTGGATGCCTTGCAAATATGTTTCTTAGACTATATAGAAGCAATATATACAAAGATTTCAACGGTCTGCCTGTTCCATTCATTGTTCTACTTGTCGAAAGTTACAAATAATTTCCGATAAACGATTAACCATTGGGTCTCATTGTTCACTTAAACTTGAAGAACAAAAAATTGGCGAATGGTACTGTTTGGATGCTTTGCATATATGTTTCTTAGACTATATGGAAGCAATATATACAAAGATTTCAACCGTCTACGTGTTCCAATCATTGTTCTACTTGTCGAAATTTACAAATAATTTCCTTTAAAGGATTAACAATGGGGCTCGTAGTTCACTTGAACTTGAAGAACAAAAAATTGGCGAATGGTACTGTTTGGATGCTTTGCATATATGTTTCTTAGACTATATAAACGCAATATATACAAAGATTTCAACCGTCTACCTGTTCCATTCATTGTTCTACTTGTCGAAAGTTACAAATAATTTCCGATAAAGGATTAACCATTGGGGCTCGTTGTTCACTTAAACTTGAAGAACAAAAAATTGGCGAATGGTACTGTTTGGATGCTTTGCATATATGTTTCTTAGACTATATAGATGCAATATATACATTGATTTCAACCGGCTACCTGTTCCATTCATTGTTCTACTTGTCGCAAGTTACAAATAATTTCCGTTAAAGTATTAACAATGGGGCTCGTAGTTCACTTAAACTTGAAGATTAAATAATTGGCGAATTGTACTGTTTAGATGATCTGCAGATATGTTTCTTAGACTATATAGAAGCAATATATACAATGATTTCAACCGTCTACCTGTTCCATTCATTGTTCTACTTGTCGAAAGTTACAAATAATGTCCGTTAAGGGATTAACAATGGGGATCGTAGTTTACTTAAACTTGAAGAACAAAAAATTGGCGAATTGTACTGTTTGGATGCTTTCCATATATGTTTCTTAGACTATATAGAAGCATTATATACAATGATTTCAACCGTCTACCTGTTCCATTCATTGTTCTACTTGTCGAAAGTTACAAATAATGTCCGTTAAGGGATTAACAATGGGGATCGTAGTTTACTTAAACTTGAAGAACAAAAAATTGGCGAATGGTACTGTTTGGATGCTTTGCGTACATGTTTCTTAGACTATATGGAAGCAATATATACAAAGATTTCAACCGTCTACGTGTTCCAATCATTGTTCTACTTGTCGAAATTTACAAATAATTTCCTTTAAAGGATTAACAATGCGGCTCGTTGTTCACTTAAACTTGAAGAACATAAAATTGCGAATGGTACTGTTTGGATGCTTTGCATATATGTTTCTTAGACTATATAGAAGCAATATATACATTGATTTCAACCGGCTACCTGTTCCATTCATTGTTCTACTTGTCGCAAGTTACAAATAATTTCCGTTAAAGTATTAACAATGGGGCTCGTAGTTCACTTAAACTTGAAGATCAAATAATTGGCGAATTGTACTGTTTGGACGCTTTGCATATATGTTTCTTAGACTATACAGAAGCAATATATACAATGATTTCAACCGTCTACCTGTTCCATTCATTGTTCTACTTGTCGAAAGTTACAAATAATATCCGTTAAGGGATTAACAATGGGGATCGTAGTTTACTTAAACTTGAAGAACAAAAAATTGGCGAATTGTACTGTTTGGATGCTTTCCATATATGTTTCTTAGACTATATAGAAGCATTATATACAACGATTTCAACGGTCTACCTGTTCCAGTCATTGTTCTACTTGTCGAAATTTACAAATAATTTCCTTTGAAGGATTAACAATGGGGCTCGTAGTTCACTTAAACTTGAAGAACAAAAAATTGGCGAATGGTACTGTTTGGATGCTTTGCGTACATGTTTCTCAGACTATATGGAAGCAATATATACAAAGATTTCAACCGTCTACGTGTTCCAATCATTGTTCTACTTGTCGAAATTTACAAATAATTTCCTTTAAAGGATTAACAATGCGGCTCGTTGTTCACTTAAACTTGAAGAACAAAAAATTGCGAATGGTACTGTTTGGATGCTTTGCATATATGTTTCTTAGACTATATAGAAGCAATATATACATTGATTTCAACCGGCTACCTGTTCCATTCATTGTTCTACTTGTCGCAAGTTACAAATAATTTCCGTTAAAGTATTAACAATGGGGCTCGTAGTTCACTTAAACTTGAAGAACAAAAAATTGGCGAATGGTACTGTTTGGATGCTTTGCATATATGTTTCTTAGATTATATAGAAGCAATATATACAATTATTTCAACCGTCTACCTGATCCATTCATTGTTCTACTTGTCGAAATTTACAAATAATTTCCTTTAAAGGATTAACAATGGGGCTCGTTGTTCACTTAAACTTGAAGAACAAGAAATTGGCGAATTGTACTGTTTGGATGCTTTGCATATATGTTTCGTAGATTATATAGAAGCAATATATACAATTATTTCAACCGTCTACCTGATCCATTCATTGTTCTACTTGTCGAAATTTACAAATAATTTCCTTTAAAGGATTAACAATGGGGCTCGTTGTTCACTTAAACTTGAAGAACAATAAATTGGCGAATTGTACTGTTTGGATGCTTTGCATATATGTTTCTTAGACTATATAGAAGCAATATATACAATGATTTCAACCGTCTACCTATTCCATTCATTGTTCTACTTGCCGAAATTTACAAATAATTTCCTTTAAAGGATTAATAATGGGGCTCGTAGTTCATTTAAACTTGAAGAACAAAAAATTGGCGGATGGTACTGTTTGGATGCTTTGAATATATGTTTCTTATATTATATAGAAGCAATATATACAAATATTTCAACCGTCTACCTGTTCCATTCATTGTTCTACTTGTCGAAAGTTACAAATAATTTCCGATAAAGGATTAACAATGGGGATCATTGTTCACTTAAACTTGAAGGACAAAAAATTGGCGAATGGTACTGTTTAGATGCTTTGCATATAAGTTTCTTAGACTATATAGAAGCAACATATACAAAGATTTCAACCGTTTACCTGTTCTATTCATTGTTCTACTTGTAGAAAGTTACAAATAATTTCCGTTAAAGTATTAAAAATGGGGCTCGTAGTTCACTTAAACTTGAAGATCAAATAATTGGCGAATTGTACTGTTTGGATGCTTTGCATATTTGTTTCTTAGACTATTTAGAAGCAATATATAGAAAGATTTCACCCGTCTACCTGTACTATTCATTGTTCTACTTGTAGAAAGTTACAAATAATTTCCATTTCATGATTATCAATGGGGCTCGCTGTTCACTTAAACTTGAAGATCTAAAAATTGGCGATTGTTACTGTTTAGATGCTTTGCATATAGGTTTCTTAGACTATATAGAAGCAACATATACAAAGATTTCAACCGTCTACCTGTTCCATTCAGTGTTCTACTTGTCGAAATTTACAAATAATTTCCTTTAAAGGATTAACAATGGGGATCGTAGTTTACTTAATCTTGAGGAACAAAAAATTGGCGAATTGTACTGTTTGGATGCTTTGCATATATGTTTCTTAGGCTATACTGAAGCAATATATACAATGATTTCAACCGTCTACCTGTTCCATTCATTGTTCTACTTGTCGAAAGTTACAAATAATTTCCGATAAAGGATTAACCATTGGGGCTCATTGTTCACTTAAACTTGAAGAACAAAAAATTGGCGAATTGTACTGTTTGGATGCTTTGCATATATGTTTCTTAGACTATATAGAAGCAATATATACAAAGATTTCAACCGTCTACCTGTTCCATTCATTGTTCTACTTTTCGAAATTTACAAATAATTTCCTTTAAAGGATTAACAATGGGGCTCGTAGTTCACTTAAACTTGAAGAACAAAAAATTGGCGAATTGTACTGTTTGGATGCTTTGCATATATGTTTCGTAGATTATATAGAAGCAATATATACAATTATTTCAACCGTCTACCTGATCCATTCATTGTTCTACTTGTCGAAATTTACAAATAATTTCCTTTAAAGGATTAACAATAGGGCTCGTAGTTCACTTAAACTTGAAGAACAAAAAATTGGCGGATGGTACTGTTTGGATGCTTTGCATATATGTTTCTTAGATTATATAGAAGCAATATATACAAAGATTTCAACCGTCTACCTGTTCCATTCATTGTTCTACTTGTCGAAAATTACAAATAATTTCCTTTAAAGGATTAACAATGGGGCTCGTAGTTCACTTAAACTTGAAGAACAAGAAATTGGCGAATTGTACTGTTTGGATGCTTTGCATATATGTTTCTTAGACTATATAGAAGCAATATATACAATGATTTCAACCGTCTACCTATTCCATTCATTGTTCTACTTGCCGAAATTTACAAATAATTTCCTTTAAAGGATTAACAATGGGGCTCGTAGTTCACTTAAACTTGAAGATCAAATAATTGGCGAATTGTACTGTTTGGCTGATTTGCAGATATGTTTCTTAGACTATATAGAAGCAATATATACAAAGATTTCAACCGTCTACCTGTCCCATTCATTGTTCTACTTTTCGAAATTTACAAATAATTTCCTTTAAAGGATTAACAATGGGGCTCGTAGTTCATTTAAACTTGAAGAACAAAAAATTGGCGGATGGTACTGTTTGGATGCTTTGAATATATGTTTCTTATATTATATAGAAGCAATATATACAAATATTTCAACCGTCTACCTGTTCCATTCATTGTTCTACTTGTCGAAAGTTACAAATAATTTCCGATAAAGGATTAACAATGGGGATCATTGTTCACTTAAACTTGAAGGACAAAAAATTGGCGAATGGTACTGTTTGGATGCTTTGCATATATGTTTCTTAGACTATATGGAAGCAATATATACAAAGGTTTCAACCGTCTACCTGTTCCATTCAGTGTTCTACTTGTCGAAATTTACAAATAATTTCCTTTAAAGGATTAACAATGGGGATCGTAGTTTACTTAATCTTGAGGAACAAAAAATTGGCGAATTGTACTGTTTGGATGCTTTGCATATATGTTTCTTAGGCTATACTGAAGCAATATATACAATGATTTCAACCGTCTACCTGTTCCATTCATTGTTCTACTTGTCGAAAGTTACAAATAATTTCCGATAAAGGATTAACCATTGGGGCTCATTGTTCACTTAAACTTGAAGAACAAAAAATTGGCGTATTGTACTGTTTGGATGCTTTGCATATATGTTTCTTAGACTATATAGAAGCAATATATACAAAGATTTCAACCGTCTACCTGTTCCATTCATTGTTCTACTTTTCGAAATTTACAAATAATTTCCTTTAAAGGATTAACAATGGGGCTCGTAGTTCACTTAAACTTGAAGAACAAAAAATTGGCGAATTGTACTGTTTGGATGCTTTGCATATATGTTTCGTAGATTATATAGAAGCAATATATACAATTATTTCAACCGTCTACCTGATCCATTCATTGTTCTACTTGTCGAAATTTACAAATAATTTCCTTTAAAGGATTAACAATGGGGCTCGTTGTTCACTTAAACTTGAAGAACAAAAAATTGTCGAATTGTACTATTTGGATGCTTTGCATATATGTTTCTTAGACTATATAGAAGCAATATATACAATGATTTCAACAGTCTACCTGTTCCATTCAGTGTTCTACTTGTCGAAATTTACAAATAATTTCCTTTAAAGGATTAACAATGGGGATCGTAGTTTACTTAATCTTGAGGAACAAAAAATTGGCGAATTGTACTGTTTGGATGCTTTGCATATATGTTTCTTAGGCTATACTGAAGCAATATATACAATGATTTCAACCGTCTACCTGTTCCATTCATTGTTCTACTTGTCGAAAGTTACAAATAATTTCCGATAAAGGATTAACCATTGGGGCTCATTGTTCACTTAAACTTGAAGAACAAAAAATTGGCGAATTGTACTGTTTGGATGCTTTGCATATATGTTTCTTAGACTATATAGAAGCAATATATACAAAGATTTCAACCGTCTACCTGTTCCATTCATTGTTCTACTTTTCGAAATTTACAAATAATTTCCTTTAAAGGATTAACAATGGGGCTCGTAGTTCACTTAAACTTTAAGAACAAAAAATTGGCGAGTTGTACTGTTTGGATGCTTTGCATATATGTTTCGTAGATTATATAGAAGCAATATATACAATTATTTCAACCGTCTACCTGATCCATTCATTGTTCTACTTGTCGAAATTTACAAATAATTTCCTTTAAAGGATTAACAATAGGGCTCGTAGTTCACTTAAACTTGAAGAACAAAAAATTGGCGGATGGTACTGTTTGGATGATTTGAACATATGTTTCTTATATTATATAGAAGTAATATATACAAATATTTCAACCGTCTACCTGTTCCATTCATTGTTCTACTTGTCGAAAGTTACAAATAATTTCCGATAAAGGATTAACAATGGGGCTCATTGTTCACTTAAACTTGAATGACAAAAAATTGGCGAATATTACTGTTTGGATGCTTTGCATATATGTTTCTTAGACTATATGGAAGCAATATATACAAAGATTTCAACCGTCTACGTGTTGCAATCATTGTTCTACTTGTAGAAAGTTACAATTAATTTCCGTTAAAGGATTAACAATGGGGCTCGTAGTTCACTTAAACTTGAAGAACAAAAAATTGGCGAATTGTACTGTTTGGATGCTTTGCATATATGTTTCTTATATTATATAGAAGCAATATATAAAATATTTCAACCGTCTACCTGTTCCATTCATTGTTCTACTTGTCGGGAGTTACAAATAATTTCCGATAAAGTATTAACAATGGGGCTCATTGTTCACTTAAACTTGAAGGACAAAAAATTGGCGAATATTACTGTTTGGATGCTTTGCATATATGTTTCTTAGACTATATAGAAGCAACATATACAAAGATTTCAACCGTCTACCTGTTCTATTCATTGATCTACTTGTAGAAAGTTACAAATAATTTCCGTTTCATGATTATCAATGGGGCTCGTTGTTCACTTAAACTTGAAGAACAAAAAATTGGCGAATGGTACTGTTTGGATGCTTTGCATATATGTTTCTTAGATTATATAGAAGCAATATATACAAAGATTTCAACCGTCTACCTGTTCCATTCATTGTTCTGATTGTCGAAAATTACAAATAATTTCCTTTAAAGGATTAACAATGGGGCTCGTAGTTCACTTAAACCTGAAGAACAAAAAATTGGCGAATGGTACTGTTTGGATGCTTTGCATATATGTTTCTTAGATTATATAGAAGCAATATATACAAAGATTTCAACCGTCTACCTGTCCCATTCATTGTTCTACTTGTCGAAATTTACAAATAATTTCCTTTAAAGGATTAACAATGGGGCTCGTTGTTCACTTAAACTTGAAGAACAATAAATTGGCGAATTGTACTGTTTGGATGCTTTGCATATATGTTTCTTAGGCTATATAGACGCAATATATACAAGGATTTCAACCGTCTACCTGTTCCATTCATTGTTCTACTTGTCGAAAGTTACAAATAATTACCGATAAAGGATTAACCATTGGGGCTCATTGTTCACTTAAACTTGAAGAACAAAAAATTGGCGAATTGTACTGTTTGGATGCTTTGCATATATGTTTCTTAGACTATATGGAAGAAATATATACAAAGATTTCAACCGTCTACCTGTCCCATTCATTGTTCTACTTTTCGAAATTTACAAATAATTTCCTTTAAAGGATTAACAATGGGGCTCGTAGTTCACTTAAACTTGAAGAACAAAAAATTGGCGAATTGTACTGTTTGGATGCTTTGCATATATGTTTCGTAAATTATATAGAAGCAATATATACATTGATTTCAACCGTCTACCTGTTCCATTCATTGTTCTACTTGTCGAAATTTACAAATAATTTCCGATAAAGGATTAACAATGGGGCTCATTGTTCACTTAAACTTGAAGGACAAAAATTGGCGAATGGTACTGTTTGGATGCTTTGAATATATGTTTCTTAGACTATATAGAAGCAATATATACATTGATTTCAACCGTCTACCTGTTCCATTCATTGTTCTACTTGTCGAAAGTTACAAATAATTTCCGATAAAGGATTAACAATGGGGCTCATTGTTCACTTAAACTTGAAGGACAAAAAATTGGCGAATTGTACTGTTTGGATGCTTTGCATATATGTTTCTTAGACTATATAGAAGCAATATATACATTGATTTCAACCGTCTACCTGTTCCATTCATTGTTCTACTTGTCGCAAGTTACAAATAATTTCCGTTAAAGTATTAACAATGGGGCTCGTAGTTCACTTAAACTTGAAGATCAAATAATTGGCGAATTGTACTGTTTGGATGATTTGCAGATCTGTTTCTTAGACTATATAGAAGCAATATATACAATGATTTCAACCGTCTACCTGTTCCATTCATTGTTCTACTTGTCGGAAGTTACAAATAATTTCCGTTAAGGGATTAACAATGGGGATCGTAGTTTACTTAAACTTGAAGAACAAGAAATTGGCGAATTGTACTGTTTGGGTGCTTTGCATATATGTTTCTTAGACTATATAGAAGCAATATATACAATGATTTCAACCGTCCACCTATTCCATTCATTGTTCTACTTGCCGAAATTTACAAATAATTTCCTTTAAAGGATTAACAATGGGGCTCGTAGTTCACTTAAACTTGAAGAACAAAAAATTGGCGAATGGTACTGTTTGGATGCTTTGAATATATGTTTCTTATATTATATAGAAGCAATGTATACAAATATTTCAACCTTCTACCTGTTCCATTCATTGTTCTACTTGTCGAAAGTTACAAATAATTTCCGATAAAGGATTAACAATGGGGCTCATTGTTCACTTAAACTTGAAGGACAAAAAATTGGCGAATGGTACTGTTTGGATGCTTTGCATATATGTTTCTTAGACTATATAGAAGCAATATATACAAAGATTTCAACCGTCTACCTGTCCCATTCATTGTTCTACTTGTCGAAATTTACAAATAATTTCCTTTAAAGGATTAACAATGGGGCTCGTTGTTCACTTAAACTTGAAGAACAATAAATTGGCGAATTGTACTGTTTGGATGCTTTGCATATATGTTTCTTAGACTATATAGACGCAATATATACAAGGATTTCAACCGTCTACCTGTTCCATTCATTGTTCTACTTGTCGAAAGTTACAAATAATTACCGATAAATGATTAACCATTGGGGCTCATTGTTCACTTAAACTTGAAGAACAAAAAATTGGCGAATTGTACTGTTTGGATGCTTTGCATATATGTTTCTTAGACTATATAGAAGCAATATATACAAAGATTTCAACCGTCTACCTGTTCCATTCATTGTTCTACTTGTCGAAAGTTACAAATAATTTCCGATGAAGGATTAACAATGGGGCTCATTGTTCACTTAAACTTGAAGGACAAAAAATTGGCGAATAGTACTGTTTGGATGCTTTGCATATATGTTTCTTAGACTATATGGAAGCAATATATACAAAGATTTCAACCGTCTACGTGTTGCAATCATTGTTCTACTTGTCGAAAGTTACAAATAATTTCCGATAAAGGATTAACAATGTGGCTCATTGTTCACTTAAACTTGAAGGACAAAAAATTGGCGAATTGTACTGTTTGGATGCTTTGCATATATGTTTCTTAGACTATATAGAAGCAATATATACATTGATTTCAACCGTCTACCTGTTCCAATCATTGTTCTACTTGTCGCAAGTTACAAATAATTTCCGTTAAAGTATTAACAATGGGGCTCGTAGTTCACTTAAACTTGAAGAACAAAAAATTGGCGAATGGTACTGTTTGGATGCTTTGCATATATGTTTCTTAGATTATATAGAAGCAATATATACAAAGATTTCAACCGTCTACCTGTTCCATTCATTGTTCTACATGTCGAAAATTACAAATAATTTCCGTTAAGGGATTAACAATGGGGATCGTAGTTTACTTAAACTTGAAGAACAAAAAAGTGGCGAATGGTACTGTTTGGATGCTTTGCATATATGTTTCTTATCCTATATAGAAGCAACAGATACAAAGATTTCAACCGTCTACCTGTTCCATTCAATGTTCTACCTGTCGAAAGTTAGAAATAATTTCCTTTAAAGGATTAACAATGGGGCTCGTAGTTCACTTAAACTTGAAGAACAAAAAATTGGCGGATGGTACTGTTTGGATGCTTTGAATATATGTTTCTTGTATTATATAGAAGCAATATATACATTGATTTCAACCGTCTACCTGTTCCATTCATTGTTCTACTTGTCGAAAGTTACAAATAATTTCCGATAAAGGATTAACAATGGGGCTCATTGTTCACTTAAACTTGAAGGACAAAAAATTGGCGAATGGTACTGTTTGGATGCTTTGCATATATGTTTCTTAGACTATATAGAAGCAATATATACATTGATTTCAACCGTCTACCTGTTCCATTCATTGTTCTACTTGTCGAAAGTTACAAATAATTTCCGATAAAGGATTAACAATGGGGCTCATTGTTCACTTAAACTTGAAGGACAAAAATTGGCGAATGGTACTGTTTGGATGCTTTGAATATATGTTTCTTAGACTATATAGAAGCAATATATACATTGATTTCAACCGTCTACCTGTTCCATTCATTGTTCTACTTGTCGAAAGTTACAAATAATTTCCGATAAAGGATTAACAATGGGGCTCATTGTTCACTTAAACTTGAAGGACAAAAAATTGGCGAATTGTACTGTTTGGATGCTTTGCATATATGTTTCTTAGACTATATAGAAGCAATATATACATTGATTTCAACCGTCTACCTGTTCCATTCATTGTTCTACTTGTCGCAAGTTACAAATAATTTCCGTTAAAGTATTAACAATGGGGCTCGTAGTTCACTTAAACTTGAAGATCAAATAATTGGCGAATTGTACTGTTTGGATGATTTGCAGATCTGTTTCTTAGACTATATAGAAGCAATATATACAATGATTTCAACCGTCTACCTGTTCCATTCATTGTTCTACTTGTCGGAAGTTACAAATAATTTCCGTTAAGGGATTAACAATGGGGATCGTAGTTTACTTAAACTTGAAGAACAAGAAATTGGCGAATTGTACTGTTTGGGTGCTTTGCATATATGTTTCTTAGACTATATAGAAGCAATATATACAATGATTTCAACCGTCTACCTATTCCATTCATTGTTCTACTTGCCGAAATTTACAAATAATTTCCTTTAAAGGATTAACAATGGGGCTCGTAGTTCACTTAAACTTGAAGAACAAAAAATTGGCGAATGGTACTGTTTGGATGCTTTGAATATATGTTTCTTATATTATATAGAAGCAATGTATACAAATATTTCAACCTTCTACCTGTTCCATTCATTGTTCTACTTGTCGAAAGTTACAAATAATTTCCGATAAAGGATTAACAATGGGGCTCATTGTTCACTTAAACTTGAAGGACAAAAAATTGGCGAATGGTACTGTTTGGATGCTTTGCATATATGTTTCTTAGACTATATAGAAGCAGTATATACAAAGATTTCAACCGTCTACCTGTCCCATTCATTGTTCTACTTGTCGAAATTTACAAATAATTTCCTTTAAAGGATTAACAATGGGGCTCGTTGTTCACTTAAACTTGAAGAACAATAAATTGGCGAATTGTACTGTTTGGATGCTTTGCATATATGTTTCTTAGACTATATAGACGCAATATATACAAGGATTTCAACCGTCTACCTGTTCCATTCATTGTTCTACTTGTCGAAAGTTACAAATAATTACCGATAAATGATTAACCATTGGGGCTCATTGTTCACTTAAACTTGAAGAACAAAAAATTGGCGAATTGTACTGTTTGGATGCTTTGCATATATGTTTCTTAGACTATATAGAAGCAATATATACAAAGATTTCAACCGTCTACCTGTTCCATTCATTGTTCTACTTGTCGAAAGTTACAAATAATTTCCGATGAAGGATTAACAATGGGGCTCATTGTTCACTTAAACTTGAAGGACAAAAAATTGGCGAATAGTACTGTTTGGATGCTTTGCATATATGTTTCTTAGACTATATGGAAGCAATATATACAAAGATTTCAACCGTCTACGTGTTGCAATCATTGTTCTACTTGTCGAAAGTTACAAATAATTTCCGATAAAGGATTAACAATGTGGCTCATTGTTCACTTAAACTTGAAGGACAAAAAATTGGCGAATTGTACTGTTTGGATGCTTTGCATATATGTTTCTTAGACTATATAGAACCAATATATACATTGATTTCAACCGTCTACCTGTTCCATTCATTGTTCTACTTGTCGCAAGTTACAAATAATTTCCGTTAAAGTATTAACAATGGGGCTCGTAGTTCACTTAAACTTGAAGAACAAAAAATTGGCGAATGGTACTGTTTGGATGCTTTGCATATATGTTTCTTAGATTATATAGAAGCAATATATACAAAGATTTCAACCGTCTACCTGTTCCATTCATTGTTCTACATGTCGAAAATTACAAATAATTTCCGTTAAGGGATTAACAATGGGGATCGTAGTTTACTTAAACTTGAAGAACAAAAAAGTGGCGAATGGTACTGTTTGGATGCTTTGCATATATGTTTCTTATCCTATATAGAAGCAACAGATACAAAGATTTCAACCGTCTACCTGTTCCATTCAATGTTCTACCTGTCGAAAGTTAGAAATAATTTCCTTTAAAGGATTAACAATGGGGCTCGTAGTTCACTTAAACTTGAAGAACAAAAAATTGGCGGATGGTACTGTTTGGATGCTTTGAATATATGTTTCTTATATTATATAGAAGCAATATATACATTGATTTCAACCGTCTACCTGTTCCATTCATTGTTCTACTTGTCGAAAGTTACAAATAATTTCCGATAAAGGATTAACAATGGGGCTCATTGTTCACTTAAACTTGAAGGACAAAAAATTGGCGAATGGTACTGTTTGGATGCTTTGCATATATGTTTCTTAGACTATATAGAAGCAATATATACATTGATTTCAACCGTCTACCTGTTCCATTCATTGTTCTACTTGTCGCAAGTTACAAATAATTTCCGTTAAAGTATTAACAATGGGGCTTTTGGGTAGTTCACTTAAACTTGAAGATCAAATAATTGGCGAATTGTACTGTTTGGATGATTTGCAGATCTGTTTCTTAGACTATATAGAAGCACTATATACAATGATTTCAACCGTCTACCTGTTCCATTCATTGTTCTACTTGTCGGAAGTTACAAATAATTTCCGTTAAGGGATTAACAATGTGGATCGTAGTTTACTTAAACTTGAAGAACAAGAAATTGGCGAATTGTACTGTTTGGATGCTTTGCATATATGTTTCTTAGACTATATAGAAGCAATATATACAATGATTTCAACCGTCTACCTATTCCATTCATTGTTCTACTTGCCGAAATTTACAAATAATTTCCTTTAAAGAATTAACAATGGGGCTCGTAGTTCACTTAAACTTGAAGAACAAAAAATTGGCGAATGGTACTGTTTGGATGCTTTGAATATATGTTTCTTATATTATATAGAAGCAATATATACAAATATTTCAACCGTCTACCTGTTCCATTCATTGTTCTACTTGTCGAAAGTTACAAATAATTTCCGATAAAGGATTAACAATGGGGCTCATTGTTCACTTAAACTTGAAGGACAAAAAATTGGCGAATGGTACTGTTTGGATGCTTTGCATATATGTTTCTTAGACTATATGGAAGCAATATATACAAAGATTTCAACCGTCTACGTGTTGCAATCATTGTTCTACTTGTAGAAAGTTACAATTAATTTCCGTTAAAGGATTAACAATGGGGCTCGTAGTTCACTTAAACTTGAAGAACAAGAAATTGGCGAATTGTACTGTTTGGATGCTTTGCATATATGTTTCGTAGATTATATAGAAGCAATATATACAATTATTTCAACCGTCTACCTGATCCATTCATTGTTCTACTTGTCGAAATTTACAAATAATTTCCTTTAAAGGATTAACAGTGTGGCTCGTAGTTCACTTAAACTTGAAGAACAAAAAATTGGCGAATTGTACTGTTTGGATGCTTTGCATATATGTTTCTTAGACTATTTAGAAGCAATATATAGAAAGATTTCACCCGTCTACCTGTACTATTCATTGTTCTACTTGTAGAAAGTTACAAATAATTTCCATTTCATGATTATCAATGGGGCCCGCTGTTCACTTAAACTTGAAGATCAAAAAATTGGCGATTGTTACTGTTTAGATGCTTTGCATATAAGTTTCTTAGACTATATAGAAGCAACATATACAAAGATTTCAACCGTCTACCTGATCCATTCATTGTTCTACTTGTCGAAATTTACAAATAATTTCCTTTAAAGGATTAACAGTGTGGCTCGTAGTTCACTTAAACTTGAAGAACAAAAAATTGGCGAATTGTACTGTTTGGATGCTTTGCATATATGTTTCGTAGATTATATAGAAGCAATATATACAATTATTTCAACCGTCTACCTGATCCATTCATTGTTCTACTTGTCGAAATTTACAAATAATTTCCTTTAAAGGATTAACAATGGGGCTCGTAGTTCACTTAAACTTGAAGAACAAAAAATTGGCGAATTGTACTGTTTGGATGCTTTGCATATATGTTTCGTAGATTATATAGAAGCAATATATACAATTATTTCAACCGTCTACCTGATCCATTCATTGTTCTACTTGTCGAAATTTACAAATAATTTCCTTTAAAGGATTAACAATAGGGCTCGTAGTTCACTTAAACTTGAAGAACAAAAACTTGGCGGATGGTACTGTTTGGATGCTTTGCATATATGTTTCTTAGATTATATAGAAGCAATATATACAAAGATTTCAACCGTCTACCTGTTCCATTCATTGTTCTACTTGTCGAAAATTACAAATAATTTCCTTTAAAGGATTAACAATGGGGCTCGTAGTTCACTTAAACTTGAAGAACAAGAAATTGGCGAATTGTACTGTTTGGATGCTTTGCATATATGTTTCGTAGATTATATAGAAGCAATATATACAATTATTTCAACCGTCTACCTGATCCATTCATTGTTCTACTTGTCGAAATTTACAAATAATTTCCTTTAAAGGATTAACAGTGTGGCTCGTAGTTCACTTAAACTTGAAGAACAAAAAATTGGCGAATTGTACTGTTTGGATGCTTTGCATATATGTTTCTTAGACTATTTAGAAGCAATATATAGAAAGATTTCACCCGTCTACCTGTACTATTCATTGTTCTACTTGTAGAAAGTTACAAATAATTTCCATTTCATGATTATCAAT
This sequence comes from Cerceris ruficornis, assembly GCA_963989415.1. Taxonomy (NCBI): domain Eukaryota; kingdom Metazoa; phylum Arthropoda; class Insecta; order Hymenoptera; family Crabronidae; genus Cerceris; species Cerceris ruficornis. Next base: position 276,818 of record CAXDIW010000415.1, read on the forward strand.
GGGGCTCGCTATTCACTTAAACTTGAAGATCAAAAAATTGGCTATTGTTACTGTTTAGATGCTTTGCATATAGGTTTCTTAGACTATATAGAAGCAACATATACAAAGATTCCAACCGTCTACCTGTTCTATTCATTGTTCTACTTGTCGAAATTTACAAATAATTTCCTTTAAAGGATTAACAATGGGGCTCGTTGTTCACTCAAACTTGAAGAACAATAAATTGGCGAATTGTACTGTTTGGATGCTTTGCATATATGTTTCTTAGACTATATAGACGCAATATATACAAGGATTTCAAACGTCTACCTGTTCCATTCATTGTTCTACTTGTCGAAAGTTACAAATAATTTCAGGTAAAGGATTAACAATGGGGCTCATTGTTCACTTAAACTTGAAGAACAAAAAATTATCGAATTGTACTATTTGGATGCTTTGCATATATGTTTCTTAGACTATATAGAAGCAATATATACAATGATTTCAACAGTCTACCTGTTCCATTCAGTGTTCTACTTGTCGAAATTTACAAATAATTTCCTTTAAAGGATTAACAATGCGGATCGTAGTTTACTTAATCTTGAGGAACAAAAAATTGGCGAATTGTACTGTTTGGATGCTTTGCATATTTGTTTCTTAGGCTATACTGAAGCAATATATACAATGATTTCAACCGTCTACCTGATCCATTCATTGTTCTACTTGTCGAAAGTTACAAATCATTTCCGATAAACGATTAACCATTGGGGCTCATTGTTCACTTAAACTTGAAGAACAAAAAATTGGCGAATTGTACTGTTTGGTTGCTTTGCATATATGTTTCTTAGACTATATAGAAGCAATATATACAATGATTTCAACCGTCTACCTGTTCCATTCATTGTTCTACTTGTCGAAAGTTACAAATAATTTCAGATAAAGGATTAACAATGGGGCTCATTGTTCACTTAAACTTGAAGAACAAAAAATTGTCGAATTGTACTATTTGGATGCTTTGCATATATGTTTCTTAGACTATATAGAAGCAATATATACAATGATTTCAACAGTCTACCTGTTCCATTCAGTGTTCTACTTGTCGAAATTTACAAATAATTTCCTTTAAAGGATTAACAATGGGGATCGTAGTTTACTTAATCTTGAGGAACAAAAAATTGGCGAATTGTACTGTTTGGATGCTTTGCATATATGTTTCTTAGGCTATACTGAAGCAATATATACAATGATTTCAACCGTCTACCTGTTCCATTCATTGTTCTACTTGTCGAAAGTTACAAATTATTTCCGATAAAGGATTAACCATTGGGGCTCATTGTTCACTTAAACTTGAAGAACAAAAAATTGGCGAATTGTACTGTTTGGATGCTTTGCATATATGTTTCTTAGACTATATAGAAGCAATATATACAAAGATTTCAACCGTCTACCTGTTCCATTCATTGTTCTACTTTTCGAAATTTACAAATAATTTCCTTTAAAGGATTAACAATGGGGCTCGTAGTTCACTTAAACTTGAAGAACAAAAAATTGGCGAATTGTACTGTTTGGATGCTTTGCATATATGTTTCGTAGATTATATAGAAGCAATATATACAATTATTTCAACCGTCTACCTGATCCATTCATTGTTCTACTTGTCGAAAGTTACAAATAATTTCCGATAAACGATTAACCATTGGGGCTCATTGTTCACTTAAACTTGAAGAACAAAAAATTGGCGAAGTGTACTGTTTGGATGCTTTGCATATATGTTTCTTAGACTATACAGAAGCAATATATACAATTATTTCAACCGTTTACATGTTCCATTCATTGTTCTACTTGTCGAAAGTTACAAATAATTTCCGATAAAGGATTAACAATGGGTCTCATTGTTCACTTAAACATGAAGATCAAAAAATTGGCGAATGGTACTGTTTGGATGCTTTGCATATATGTTTCTTAGACTATATGGAAGCAATATATACAAAGATTTCAACCGTCTACGTGTTCCAATCATTGTTCTTCTTGTCGAAATTTACAAATAATTTCCTTTAAAGGATTAACAATGGGGCTCGTAGTTCACTTGACCTTGAAGAACAAAAAATTGGCGAATGGTACTGTTTGGATGCTTTGCATATATGTTTCTTAGACTATATAAACGCAATATATACAAAGATTTCAACCGTCTACCTGTTCCATTCATTGTTCTACTTGTCGAAATGTACAAATAATTTCCTTTAAAGGATTAACAATGGGGCTCGTAGTTCACTTAAACTTGAAGAACAAAAAATTGGCGGATGGTACTGTTTGGATGCTTTGAATATATGTTTCTTATATTATATAGAAGCAATATATACATTGATTTCAACCGTCTACCTGTTCCATTCATTGTTCTACTTGTCGAAAGTTACAAATAATTTCCGATAAAGGATTAACAATGGGGCTCATTGTTCACTTAAACTTGAAGGACAAAAAATTGGCGAATGGTACTGTTTGGATGCTTTGCATATATGTTTCTTAGACTATATGGAAGCCATATATACAAAGATTTCAACCGTCTACGTGTTGCAATCATTGTTCTACTTGTAGAAAGTTACAATTAATTTCCGTTAAAGGATTAACAATGGGGCTCGTAGTTCACTTAAACATGAAGAACAAAAAATTGGCGAATGGTACTGTTTGGAAGCTTTGCATATATGTTTCTTAGATTATATAGAAGCAATATATACAAAGATTTCAACCGTCTACCTGTCCCATTCATTGTTCTACTTGTCGAAATTTACAAATAATTTCCTTTAAAGGATTAACAATGGGGCTCGTTGTTCACTTAAACTTGAAGAACAATAAATTGGCGAATTGTACTGTTTGGATGCTTTGCATATATGTTTCTTAGACTATATAGACGCAATATATACAAGGATTTCAACCGTCTACCTGTTCCATTCATTGTTCTACTTGTCGAAAGTTACAAATAATTACCGATAAAGGATTAACCATTGGGGCTCATTGTTCACTTAAACTTGAAGAACAAAAAATTGGCGAATTGTACTGTTTGGATGCTTTGCATATATGTTTCTTAGACTATATAGAAGCAATATATACAAAGATTTCAACCGTCTACCTGTTCCATTCATTGTTCTACTTGTCGAAAGTTACAAATAATTTCCGATGAAGGATTAACAATGGGGCTCATTGTTCACTTAAACTTGAAGGACAAAAAATTGGCGAATAGTACTGTTTGGATGCTTTGCTTATATGTTTCTTAGACTATATAGAAGCAATATATACAAAGATTTCAACCGTCTACCTGTTCTATTCTTTGTTCTACTTGTCGAAATTTACAAATAATTTCCTTTAAAGGATTAACAGTGTGGCTCGTAGTTCACTTAAACTTGAAGAACAAAAAATTGGCGAATTGTACTGTTTGGATGCTTTGCATATATGTTTCTTAGACTATTTAGAAGCAATATATAGAAAGATTTCACCCGTCTACCTGTACTATTCATTGTTCTACTTGTAGAAATTTACAAATAATTTCCATTTCATGATTATCAATGGGGCCCGCTGTTCACTTAAACTTGAAGATCAAAAAATTGGCGATTGTTACTGTTTATATGCTTTGCATATAAGTTTCTTAGACTATATAGAAGCAACATATACAAAGATTTCAACCGTCTACCTGTTCTATTCATTGTTCTACTTGTAGAAAGTTACAAATAATTTCCATTTCATGATTATCAATGGGGCTCGCTGTTCACTTAAACTTGAAGATCAAAAAATTGGCGATTGTTACTGTTTAGATGCTTTGCATATAGGTTTCTTAGACTATATAGGAGCAACATATACAAAGATTTCAACCGTCTACCTGTTCTATTCATTGTTCTACTTGTCGAAATTTACAAATAATTTCCGTTAAAGTATTAAAAATGGGGCTCGTAGTTCACTTAAACTTGAAGATCAAATAATTGGCGAATTGTACTGTTTGGATGCTTTGCATATATGTTTCTTAGACTATTTAGAAGCAATATATAGAAAGATTTCACCCGTCTACCTGTACTATTCATTGTTCTACTTGTAGAAAGTTACAAATAATTTCCATTTCATGATTATCAATGGGGCTCGCTGTTCACTTAAACTTGAAGATCAAAAAATTGGCGATTGTTACTGTTTAGATGCTTTGCATATAGGTTTCTTAGACTATATAGGAGCAACATATACAAAGATTTCAACCGTCTACCTGTTCTATTCATTGTTCTACTTGTCGAAATTTACAAATAATTTCCTTTAAAGGGTTAACAATGGGGCTCGTTGTTCACTCAAACTTGAAGAACAATAAATTGGCGAATTGTACTGTTTGGATGCTTTGCATATATGTTTCTTAGACTATATAGACGCAATATATACAAGGATTTCAAACGTCTACCTGTTCCATTCATTGTTCTACTTGTCGAAAGTTACAAATAATTTCAGATAAAGGATTAACAATGGGGCTCATTGTTCACTTAAACTTGAAGAACAAATATTGTCGAATTGTACTATTTGGATGCTTTGCATATATGTTGCTTAGACTATATAGAAGCAATATATACAATGACTTCAACAGTCTACCTGTTCCATTCAGTGTTCTACTTGTCGAAATTTACAAATAATTTCCTTTAAAGGATTAACAATGGGGATCGTAGTTTACTTAATCTTGAGGAACAAAAAATTGGCGAATTGTACTGTTTGGATGCTTTGCATATATGTTTCTTAGGCTATACTGAAGCAATATATACAATGATTTCAACCGTCTACCTGTTCCATTCATTGTTCTACTTGTCGAAAGTTACAAATAATTTCCGATAAAGGATTAACCATTGGGGCTCATTGTTCACTTAAACTTGAAGAACAAAAAATTGGCGAGTTGTACTGTTTGGATGCTTTGCATATATGTTTCTTAGACTATATAGAAGCAACATATACAAAGATTTCAACCGTCTAACTGTTCCATTCATTGTTCTACTTTTCGAAATTTACAAATAATTTCCTTTAAAGGATTAACAATGGGGCTCGTAGTTCACTTAAAGTTGAAGAACAAAAAATTGGCGAATTGTACTGTTTGGATGCTTTGCATATATGTTTCGTAGATTATATAGAAGCAATATATACAATTATTTCAACCGCCTACCTGATCCATTCATTGTTCTACTTGTCGAAAGTTACAAATAATTTCCGATAAACGATTAACCATTGGGGCTCATTGTTCACTTAAACTTGAAGAACAAAAAATTGGCGAATTGTACTGTTTGGATGCTTTGCATATATGTTTCTTAGACTATATAGAAGCAATATATACAATGATTTCAACCGTCTACATGTTCCATTCATTGTTCTACTTGTCGAAAGTTACAAATAATTTCAGATAAAGGATTAACAATGGGGCTCATTGTTCACTTAAACTTGAAGAACAAAAAATTGTCGAATTGTACTATTTGGATGCTTTGCATATATGTTTCTTAGACTATATAGAAGCAATATATACAATGATTTCAACAGTCTGTCGTCGAACCGCACAAGACGATTTGGATTTTTATTATTTTATTAGAAATAAAATATGTTTACAGAATTTCGAGGTTAACTGTACGAATTATAAAGAAAGAATGCTTCTGAGCGCCTCTCGAAGGTTCCCTTTTTATATTCGAGTTTCCCAAAGGCGGGGGTAGGGATACTCCTAGGAAAAGGATAGGTGGGGAGAGGAACTTGCTGGAACCGATTGGGAATTTGGGATACAACGTAGGTTTGAATGGGAGACTCATGTTTATTGATATCGCTAGCATCTAGGAGCGGAAGTGGTGGATCATTCTACAATGACCAGCCAGCCAGTCTTCGTTAGTCCAGGGGAATACAAAAGGGTCTGTTTGACTTGGGATAGGGAAAGAATATGGGAAAGTGTGCGATGCGGCGAGATAAGAATTGGGTACGATGTGAAAGGTTTTTGTAGACAAAGGGATGCCTCGTAACATTGGGCTAGGACCGGAAAAGGGCCAGCCTGCATAGGAATGCGCCTCTGGGAATACATATTCTAGGAGGATAATTTCGACACCTCCCCCCTTATTGAAGACCTTTGTCTACGATCTGGACAAAAGGTCTCGAAAGCCCTTATTTAGAGAGGCAGATTCGGCTAATCGAGGAACGTTGGTATATGTGACATGTTGCGTAGGAGCATTATTGTTAAAGCTACAGTGTGAGTAGCAGTTACCCACTAATGATCTCACTACATTGATCAGCGCTTTGAAGAATCCGATTTTAGCAAGGAAGACGAACAATAGTCCCGAAAGGGCTGCATATCCGGCATACGACAGGTACTCGAAAAATTTTTCTTTCCAAGTCTTTAGACGCTGATGATGAATCGTTTTCTCGGATATGTCTTGCAATTCGTCTAGTGTTCGTCCGATTGATTGTAGTTCCTCTGGTTCTATATGCGGATTCTCTATAAGATTTAGGGGAATATCGCTTTCTGATATATTCAGCTCTGGTAATTTGATTCCAGTTGCTACAATTTGGTAACCGTTCGTTTTGTTACTGCTTATGACGTTGTTTGGTTTCAAAGTGGCTGAAAGCGAGATTCCGCTACAATCGGGTGCCAAGGTCAATATAAAATTATGCTTAAGTTCTACATGTCTAGGTATTCTATCGGAACAAAGTATATGCAGCATTTCTGATTTTGGAGCTATGCCGATCCATTGGTTCCCTGTTTGTAACTGTATCCAAACAGTGTTCTGAATTCGCATATACTTTGTTTCACAATTAGTGGATTCGTGTTTGGTCAGTATGTTAGTTAAACAATTGTCTTGAAAGTGCGTGGTGTAATCGGGTGCGTAGCGTTTAATAACTAGTTGCCCATTCAATTTTTTCGCGTTTGCAACATCGGATGTTGTAATTGGCATAAACGAAAGCCGTAATGTATCTAATAGTATAAGTCGTTGCTGTGTGTTTAATATAGAATGAAACATCCATCCGTGAAGCGGAAAGGATATGACTTTGGCTAGATTATATATTTTTTCTTCCAGCAACGGGACTTTTATTTCTAACAGAGCACGCTTTCCGTTAAGTGCTATATACGTTATCCTTAACATGGCCATGGTCGTCACGAGAATCAGAGCAATCACGAAGTTTTTGCTAAATTTCGTCATCTAGAATTAATTGTGAAGGAGCTTTAAATAACTTAACATTTGTCCTATGATGAGTAACCGGTTTTCCTCTGTCATTGACCTTGATCGAATGATCATTAACAATTTCCGTGACTACGAACGGTCCTCGCCATCTATCTTCCAATGGTTTAGAATTATAATTTCGAATAAGGACTAGGTCACCTTTCTGTATTTTTTCAAGATGCTTGTAAGACGTGGAGGATTGTTGTGATTGGAGGTACTCGATTGTTTCTATTAATTTATTTTCATGTTGGAACTTGAGATTGTCTACCTGCTGTTTGAGAGTCAGGTATTCGTCTTGTTCATCGAAGATGCTATTGGGTTCGTAACCTAATTGTAGTTCAAATGGTGTGTATCCCGTAGCGCGATTAGTGGTGCAATTATAACTGAGCATCGCCTTGGGAAGGAGTAGGTCCCATGGATTTTCCGCGGTTTGATAACAACGAATGTACTCTTTTAAGATAGCATGAGACCTTTCATTTTTCCCATTAGATTGAGGGTGATAGATTGAGGTTAATACATGTTTGGCCTTCATAAGGTTACAGAACTCTGTAAATTCCAGAGATGTAAATTCCCCTCCATTATCTGTTAAAATCTCCTTAGGTTTTCCAAAAATTCGTAACCACGAAGCCCAGAAGGCTTGTATCACGGCTGCGGTCGATTTATCAATAAGGGGTTCGCACATTATGTACCTGGTTAAGTAGTCCTGTATTACTAGAATGTATTTGTTTTTGCGTGACGTTTCGTCTAAGGGCCCTACTATGTCGAGAGATATTTTGTCCGTAGGTTTGGTCGGAATGTCCGTGACTTGCGGAATGTACGTTTGCCGCTTCGTCTCCTTTTGTTTTTGACAAATAGTACAATTTTCGACGTAGGTTTTCACGTCGCGCGTAATATTAGGCCATTCATATTGTTTGCGTATTTTCTGTAATGTTTTATCGTACGCGTAGTGTCCACCAAAAATTGAATCATGCGCTAATCTAATGATTTCTCTTTTATCCGTGGGGATTGGCTTTGAAATATAAATTTCTATGTCGCGATCAAGTTTCGAGAGTAAAGAGGCAATCTCGGAGTTTCGGTTTCTGTCCTGAATTACGTTGAGTTTACACCCGCCGTTAAGGATGTTATTAAAAATCTCGAGTTTCGATTTGTCAGTGTCGTGCGGTGACACGTACGTCTTTCCCTTTTCGCTAATCTCTGGAGGTATCTCGGTGTAAACGACTGTTGGTAGTTCTTTCAAAAAGCCTTGGGAAATTTTTACCTGAGATAGGATCGAAGGACCGCGGTTGCTGGTGCTTGTATTTGCAGTCTCGTTATGGCCTTCGACTAAGCCCTTAATAAAATCGTCATCTACGGAGCTTGTTTGAGGGTTGTTAGAATAGAACGATAAGTATCTTTCTAACTCATCTTCTACAGCGTCGTGATTTACTACCCTAATTCTACCACGTGAGAGGGCATCGGCGTTGGTATTGTTTTTTCCCTGCTTGTATACTATTTCATATTCATATTCCAATAATTTCAATCTCCACCGTACTAAGCGCGAATTTGGATCCTTTACGTTCATTAACCAAACTAGTGGCTTATGGTCAGTTACAATAGTGAATTTACGTCCGTATAAATACTGATGAAAATGTTTTGTTGCCCAGACTATAGCTAAAAGCTCCTTTTCCGTTGTCGTGTAGCGGGTCTCAGCGTTATTTAGCGTTCGCGAAGCGTATGCTATCGGCTTATCCTTTCCTACGATTTGTTTTTCCTTAATTAGAGAAATTTCACTACCTGTATCTATGAGGAATACGGTCGGTCGAAGTCCAGGTAGCTCTAATCGAACAAACGGGGAATGGTCCACACGATGTTCCTCTGTTGCTGAAGATCTGGCACTTCCGATAGTGGCTGTGCGTCTGGTGGTATGGTGTTCGGCGGGGCCCATTGAAAATTTCGCTGCTGTCCGACCTGCTTGCTGTTCTTGCCACTGCTTCGTTCTGCATTCGACCTCGAGATGTCCGCGTCGCTTGCAGTAGTTGCACTCTTTTGCTTGCCATCCAGGATTGGCATTTCTCAAAATTGGTCGGTGTTGTTCACTGGGATTCCGTTGGTCCCTCGGTTGAGCCCATATTTTCGACTGTTGCTGCATGTAGTGTAGTTCCGTCTCGTACATGCGTGCAGCCTCGAACGCTTGGTTCAGCGTCTCCAGTTGTTGACTGAAGAGATAATGTGAAATCTCGGGCCTCACGTTGCGACGGAAGCACATAATTCCTTCTTCGTTGCAGATTATTTCTTTAATGTCGATGTACGTTTGTAATCTTCTCTCGGAATTTATGGCGGATAGTAGTTCGTCTTGTATTTCGGAGAAGCGTTGTATAAATTCGTTTATAGATTCGTTTGGCCTCTGTTTGCACGAATCTCGTTTTGTTTTTATCGATGAAGCGTCGATCGTCCTCCCGTAGATAAAGCGAATTTTTTCGATTAATTTCGGAATCGTCGTTACGGTGTCCGGTCGAATAGTTACAGCAGCGCGTCCTTTTATTTTTTGTGATATAATTGCCAATAATAGCAGTGAATGCTGGTTTTCATTTAGCATAGACGAGACTTTGATGATGGTGCTAATAAAATTTTCCGTGTTTGTTCCATTAAAGTCCGGAATTAGTGGCAAACACTGCTCGTATTTTTCCATTGTAACCGTGGGTTGCGGCATTTCGTTTTGAGAGGACGGGTAAGCGTTAATTGGTACTTGATCAACCGGTCTCGATTCCTCTAATACTCTTAATCTGTCGCATACTTGTAACAATTTCTCAGCTATCAGATTCATGTCGATTTGAGCTCGAGTGGGACTTTGTGTTCTTGACATTTTGCCAGGAGGAGCAGTCACGTAGTCGTTTGCAAGGTCTGATAATGTATCGGTAGAGAGACTTACGTTGGTCCTGCCTTGGCGCCACTGAGTCCAGTTATGATCCAGTTCGTCTTCTTGGTGCGGTTCTCCGGGTTCTTATGAGGATATCCCAACGATTCCTTCTTGAAGGATATCTAGTCAGCTAGAAGATTTTCCGTTGGTTCACGTCCGCGGACAATATCCCTTACCGCTGCCACCAATTTATGTCGTCGAACCGCACAAGACGATTTGGATTTTTATTATTTTATTAGAAATAAAATATGTTTACAGAATTTCGAGGTTAACTGTACGAATTATAAAGAAAGAATGCTTCTGAGCGCCTCTCGAAGGTTCCCTTTTTATATTCGAGTTTCCCAAAGGCGGGGGTAGGGATACTCCTAGGAAAAGGATAGGTGGGGAGAGGAACTTGCTGGAACCGATTGGGAATTTGGGATACAACGTAGGTTTGAATGGGAGACTCATGTTTATTGATATCGCTAGCATCTAGGAGCGGAAGTGGTGGATCATTCTACAATGACCAGCCAGCCAGTCTTCGTTAGTCCAGGGGAATACAAAAGGGTCTGTTTGACTTGGGATAGGGAAAGAATATGGGAAAGTGTGCGATGCGGCGAGATAAGAATTGGGTACGATGTGAAAGGTTTTTGTAGACAAAGGGATGCCTCGTAACATTGGGCTAGGACCGGAAAAGGGCCAGCCTGCATAGGAATGCGCCTCTGGGAATACATATTCTAGGAGGATAATTTCGACAAGTCTACCTGTTCCATTCAGTGTTCTACTTGTCGAAATTTACAAATAATTTCCTTTAAAGGATTAACAATGGGGATCGTAGTTTACTTAATCTTGAGGAACAAAAAATTGGCGAATTGTACTGTTTGGATGCTTTGCATATATGTTTCTTAGGCTATACTGAAGCAATATATACAATGATTTCAACCGTCTACCTGTTCCATTCATTGTTCTACTTGTCGAAAGTTACAAATAATTTCCGATAAAGGATTAACCATTGGGGCTCATTGTTCACTTAAACTTGAAGAACAAAAAATTGGCGAATTGTACTGTTTGGATGCTTTGCATATATGTTTCGTAGATTATATAGAAGCAATATATACAATTATTTCAACCGTCTACCTGATCCATTCATTGTTCTACTTGTCGAAAGTTACAAATAATTTCCGATAAACGATTAACCATTGGGGCTCATTGTTCACTTAAACTTGAAGAACAAAAAATTGGCGAATTGTACTGTTTGGATGCTTTGCATATATGTTTCTTAGACTATATAGAAGCAATATATACAATGATTTCAACCGGCTACCTGTTCCATTCATTGTTCTACTTGTCGCAAGTTACAAATAATTTCCGTTAAAGTATTAACCATTGGGGCTCATTGTGCACTTAAACTTGAAGAACAAAAAAGTGGCGAATGGTACTGTTTGGATGCTTTGCATATATGTTTCTTAGACTATATGGAAGCCATATATACAAAGATTTCAACCGTCTACGTGTTCCAATCATTGTTCTACTTGTCGAAATTTACAAATAATTTCCTTTAAAGGATTAACAATGGGTCTCATTGTTCACATAAACTTGAAGAACAAAAAATTGGCTAATGGTACTGTTTGGATGCTTTGCATATATGTTTCTTAGACTATATAGAAGCAATATATACAAAGATTTCAACCGTCTACGTGTTCCAATCATTGTTCTACTTGTCGAAATTTACAAATAATTTCCTTTAAAGGATTAACAATGGGGCTCGTAGTTCACTTAAACTTGAAGATCAAATAATTGGCGAATTGTACTGTTTGGATTCTTTGCATATATGTTTCTTAGACTATACAGAAGCAATATATACATTGATTTCAACCGGCTACCTGTTCCATTCATTGTTCTACTTGTCGCAAGTTACAAATAATTTCCGTTAAAGTATTAACCATTGGGGCTCATTGTGCACTTAAACTTGAAGAACAAAAAAGTGGCGAATTGTATTGTTTGGATGCTTTGCATATATGTTTCTTAGACTATATAGAAGCAATATATACAAAGATTTCAACCGTCTACCTGTTCCATTCAATGTTCTACTTGTCGAAAGTTACAAATAATTTCCGATAAAGGATTAACAATGGGTCTCATTGTTCACATAAACTTGAAGAACAAAAAATTGGCGAATGGTACTGTTTGGATGCTTTGCATATATGTTTCTTAGACTATATAGAAGCAACATATACAAAGATTTCAACCGTCTACGTGTTCCAATCATTGTTCTACTTGTCGAAATTTACAAATAATTTCCTTTAAAGGATTAACAATGGGGCTCGTTGTTCACTTAAACTTGAAGAACAATAAATTCGCGAATTGTACTGTTTGGATGCTTTGCATATATGTTTCTTAGACTATATAGAAGCAATATATACATTGATTTCAACCGGCTACCTGTTCCATTCATTGTTCTACTTGTCGCAAGTTACAAATAATTTCCGTTAAAGTATTAACAATGGGGCTCGTAGTTCACTTAAACTTGAAGATCAAATAATTGGCGAATTGTACTGTTTGGATTCTTTGCATATATGTTTCTTAGATTATATAGTAGCAATATATACAAAGATTTCAACCGTCTACGTGTTCCAATCATTGTTCTACTTGTCGAAATTTACAAATAATTTCCTTTAAAGGATTAACAATGGGTCTCATTGTTCACATAAACTTGAAGAACAAAAAATTGGCGAATGGTACTGTTTGGATGCTTTGCATATATGTTTCTTAGACTATATAGAAGCAATATATACAAAGATTTCAACCGTCTACGTGTTTCAATCATTGTTCTACTTGTCGAAATTTACAAATAATTTCCTTTAAAGGATTAACAATGGGGCTCGTTGTTCACTTAAACTTGAAGAACAATAAATTCGCGAATTGTACTGTTTGGATGCTTTGCATATATGTTTCTTAGACTATATAGAAGCAATATATACATTGATTTCAACCGGCTACCTGTTCCATTCATTGTTCTACTTGTCGCAAGTTACAAATAATTTCCGTTAAAGTATTAACAATGGGGCTCGTAGTTCACTTAAACTTGAAGATCAAATAATTGGCGAATTGTACTGTTTGGATTCTTTGCATATATGTTTCTTAGACTATACAGAAGCAATATATACAATGATTTCAACAGTCTACCTGTTCCATTCACTGTTCTACTTGTTGAAATTTACAAATAATTTCCGTTAAAGTATTAACAATGGGGCTCGTAGTTCACTTAAACTTGAAGATCAAAAAATTGGCGAATGGTACTGTTTGGATGCTTTGCATATATGTTTCTTAGATTATATAGTAGCAATATATACAAAGATTTCAACCGTCTACCTGTTCCATTCATTGTTCTACTTGTCGAAATTTACAAATAATTTCCTTTAAAGGATTAACAATGGGGCTCGTTGTTCACTTAAACTTGAAGAACAATAAATTGGCGAATTGTACTGTTTGGATGCTTTGCATATATGTTTCTTAGACTATATAGAAGCATTATATACAACGATTTCAACGGTCTACCTGTTCCAGTCATTGTTCTACTTGTCGAAATTTACAAATAATTTCCTTTGAAGGATTAACAATGGGGCTCGTAGTTCACTTAAACTTGAAGAACAAAAAATTGGCGAATGGTACTGTTTGGATGCTTTGCGTACATGTTTCTTAGACTATATGGAAGCAATATTTACAAAGATTTCAACCGTCTACGTGTTCCAATCATTGTTCTACTTGTCGAAATTTACAAATAATTTCCTTTAAAGGATTAACAATGGGGCTCGTTGTTCACTTAAACTTGAAGAACAAAAAATTGCGAATGGTACTGTTTGGATGCTTTGCATATATGTTTCTTAGACTATATAGAAGCAATATATACATTGATTTCAACCGGCTACCTGTTCCATTCATAGTTCTACTTGTCGCAAGTTACAAATAATTTCCGTTAAAGTATTAACAATTGTGCTCGTAGTTCACTTAAACTTGAAGATCAAATAATTGGCGAATTGTACTGTTTGGACGCTTTGCATATATGTTTCTTAGACTATACAGAAGCAATATATACAATGATTTCAACAGTCTACCTGTTCCATTCATTGTTCTACTTGTTGAAATTTACAAATAATTTCCTTTAAAGGATTAACAATGGGGCTCGTAGTTCACTTAAACTTGATGATCAAAAAATTGGCGAAAGGTACTGTTTGGATGCTTTGCATATATGTTTCTTAGATTATATAGTAGCAATATATACAAAGATTTCAACCGTCTACCTGTTCCATTCATTGTTCTACTTGTCGCAAGTTACAAATAATTTCCGTTAAAGTATTAACAATGGGGCTCGTAGTTCACTTAAACTTGAAGATCAAAAAATTGGCGAATGGTACTGTTTGGATGCTTTGCATATATGTTTCTTAGATTATATAGTAGCAATATATACAAAGATTTCAACAGTCTACCTGTTCCATTCATTGTTCTACTTGTCGAAATTTACAAATAATTTCCTTTAAAGGATTAACAATGGGGCTCGTTGTTCACTTAAACTTGAAGAACAAAAAATTGGCGAATTGTACTGTTTGGATGCTTTGCATATATGTTTCTTAGACTATATAGAAGCAATATATACAAAGATTTCAACCGTCTACCTGTTCCATTCATTGTTCTACTTTTCGAAATTTACAAATAATTTCCTTTAAAGGATTAACAATGGGGCTCGTAGTTCACTTAAACTTGAAGAACAAAAAATTGGCGAATTGTACTGTTTGGATGCTTTGCATATATGTTTCGTAGATTATATAGAAGCAATATATACAATTATTTCAACCGTCTACCTGATCCATTCATTGTTCTACTTGTCGAAAGTTACAAATAATTTCCGATAAACGATTAACCATTGGGGCTCATTGTTCACTTAAACTTGAAGAACAAAAAATTGGCGAAGTGTACTGTTTGGATGCTTTGCATATATGTTTCTTAGACTATATAGAAGCAATATATACAATTATTTCAACCGTTTACATGTTCCATTCATTGTTCTACTTGTCGAAAGTTACAAATAATTTCCGATAAAGGATTAACAATGGGTCTCATTGTTCACTTAAACATGAAGATCAAAAAATTGGCGAATGGTACTGTTTGGATGCTTTGCATATATGTTTCTTAGACTATATGGAAGCAATATATACAAAGATTTCAACCGTCTACGTGTTCCAATCATTGTTCTTCTTGTCGAAATTTACAAATAATTTCCTTTAAAGGATTAACAATGGGGCTCGTAGTTCACTTGACCTTGAAGAACAAAAAATTGGCGAATGGTACTGTTTGGATGCTTTGCATATATGTTTCTTAGATTATATAGTAGCAATATATACAAAGATTTCAACCGTCTACCTGTTCCATTCATTGTTCTACTTGTCGCAAGTTACAAATAATTTCCGTTAAAGTATTAACAATGGGGCTCGTAGTTCACTTAAACTTGAAGATCAAAAAATTGGCGAATGGTACTGTTTGGATGCTTTGCATATATGTTTCTTAGATTATATAGTAGCAATATATACAAAGATTTCAACCGTCTACCTGTTCCATTCATTGTTCTACTTGTCGAAATTTACAAATAATTTCCTTTGAAGGATTAATAATGGGGCTCGTTGTTCACTTAAACTTGAAGAACAATAAATTGGCGAATTGTACTGTTTGGATGCTTTGCATATATGTTTCTTAGACTATATAGAAGCAATATATACAAAGATTTCAACCGTCTACCTGTTCCATTCAGTGTTCTACTTGTCGAAAGTTACAAATAATTTCCGATAAAGGATTAACAATGGGTCTCATTGTTCACATAAACTTGAAGAACAAAAAATTGGCGAATGGTACTGTTTGGATGCTTTGCATATATGTTTCTTAGACTATATAGAAGCAATATATACAAAGATTTCAACCGTCTACGTGTTCCAATCATTGTTCTACTTTTCGAAATTTACAAATAATTTCCTTTAAAGGATTAACAATGGGGCTCGTTGTTCACTTAAACTTGAAGAACAATAAATTCGCGAATTGTACTGTTTGGATGCTTTGCATATATGTTTCTTAGACTATATAGAAGCAATATATACATTGATTTCAACCGGCTACCTGTTCCATTCATTGTTCTACTTGTCGCAAGTTACAAATAATTTCCGTTAAAGTATTAACAATGGGGCTCGTAGTTCACTTAAACTTGAAGATCAAATAATTGGCGAATTGTACTGTTTGGATTCTTTGCATATATGTTTCTTAGACTATACAGAAGCAATATATACAATGATTTCAACAGTCTACCTGTTCCATTCATTGTTCTACTTGTTGAAATTTACAAATAATTTCCGTTAAAGTATTAACAATGGGGCTCGTAGTTCACTTAAACTTGAAGATCAAAAAATTGGCGAATGGTACTGTTTGGATGCTTTGCATATATGTTTCTTAGATTATATAGTAGCAATATATACAAAGATTTCAACCGTCTACCTGTTCCATTCATTGTTCTACTTGTCGAAATTTACAAATAATTTCCTTTAAAGGATTAACAATGGGGCTCGTTGTTCACTTAAACTTGAAGAACAATAAATTGGCGAATTGTACTGTTTGGATGCTTTGCATATATGTTTCTTAGACTATATAGAAGCATTATATACAACGATTTCAACGGTCTACCTGTTCCAGTCATTGTTCTACTTGTCGAAATTTACAAATAATTTCCTTTGAAGGATTAACAATGGGGCTCGTAGTTCACTTAAACTTGAAGAACAAAAATTTGGCGAATGGTACTGTTTGGATGCTTTGCGTACATGTTTCTAAGACTATATGGAAGCAATATTTACAAAGATTTCAACCGTCTACGTGTTCCAATCATTGTTCTACTTGTCGAAATTTACAAATAATTTCCTTTAAAGGATTAACAATGGGGCTCGTTGTTCACTTAAACTTGAAGAACAAAAAATTGCGAATGGTACTGTTTGGATGCTTTGCATATATGTTTCTTAGACTATATAGAAGCAATATATACAAAGATTTCAACCGTCTACCTGTTCCATTCAGTGTTCTACTTGTCGAAAGTTACAAATAATTTCCGATAAAGGATTAACAATGGGTCTCATTGTTCACATAAACTTGAAGAACAAAAAATTGGCGAATGGTACTGTTTGGATGCTTTGCATATATGTTTCTTAGACTATATAGAAGCAATATATACAAAGATTTCAACCGTCTACGTGTTCCAATCATTGTTCTACTTGTCGAAATTTACAAATAATTTCCTTTAAAGGATTAACAATGGGGCTCGTTGTTCACTTAAACTTGAAGAACAATAAATTCGCGAATTGTACTGTTTGGATGCTTTGCATATATGTTTCTTAGACTATATAGAAGCAATATATACATTGATTTCAACCGGCTACCTGTTCCATTCATTGTTCTACTTGTCGCAAGTTACAAATAATTTCCGTTAAAGTATTAACAATGGGGCTCGTAGTTCACTTAAACTTGAAGATCAAATAATTGGCGAATTGTACTGTTTGGATTCTTTGCATATATGTTTCTTAGACTATACAGAAGCAATATATACAATGATTTCAACAGTCTACCTGTTCCATTCATTGTTCTACTTGTTGAAATTTACAAATAATTTCCTTTAAAGGATTAACAATGGGGCTCGTAGTTCACTTAAACTTGAAGATCAAAAAATTGGCGAAAGGTACTGTTTGGATGCTTTGCATATATGTTTCTTAGATTATATAGTAGCAATATATACAAAGATTTCAACCGTCTACCTGTTCCATTCATTGTTCTACTTGTCGCAAGTTACAAATAATTTCCGTTAAAGTATTAACAATGGGGCTCGTAGTTCACTTAAACTTGAAGATCAAAAAATTGGCGAATGGTACTGTTTGGATGCTTTGCATATATGTTTCTTAGATTATATAGTAGCAATATATACAAAGATTTCAACCGTCTACCTGTTCCATTCATTGTTCTACTTGTCGAAATTTACAAATAATTTCCTTTAAAGGATTAACAATGGGGCTTGTTGTTCACTTAAACTTGAAGAACAATAAATTCGCGAATTGTACTGTTTGGATGCTTTGCATATATGTTTCTTAGACTATATAGAAGCAATATATACATTGATTTCAACCGGCTACCTGTTCCATTCATTGTTCTACTTGTCGCAAGTTACAAATAATTTCCGTTAAAGTATTAACAATGGGGCTCGTAGTTCACTTAAACTTGAAGATCAAATAATTGGCGAATTGTACTGTTTGGATTCTTTGCATATATGTTTCTTAGACTATACAGAAGCAATATATACATTGATTTCAACCGGCTACCTGTTCCATTCATTGTTCTACTTGTCGCAAGTTACAAATAATTTCCGTTAAAGTGTTAACCATTGGGGCTCATTGTGCACTTAAACTTGAAGAACAAAAAAGTGGCGAATTGTACTGTTTGGATGCTTTGCATATATGTTTCTTAGACTATATAGAAGCAATATATACAAAGATTTCAACCGTCTACCTGTTCCATTCAGTGTTCTACTTGTCGAAAGTTACAAATAATTTCCGATAAAGGATTAACAATGGGTCTCATTGTTCACATAAACTTGAAGAACAAAAAATTGGCGAATGGTACTGTTTGGATGCTTTGCATATATGTTTCTTAGACTATATAGAAGCAATATATACAAAGATTTCAACCGTCTACGTGTTCCAATCATTGTTCTACTTGTCGAAATTTACAAATAATTTCCTTTAAAGGATTAACAATGGGGCTCGTTGTTCACTTAAACTTGAAGAACAATAAATTCGCGAATTGTACTGTTTGGATGCTTTGC
This sequence comes from Cerceris ruficornis, assembly GCA_963989415.1. Taxonomy (NCBI): domain Eukaryota; kingdom Metazoa; phylum Arthropoda; class Insecta; order Hymenoptera; family Crabronidae; genus Cerceris; species Cerceris ruficornis. The sequence continues at coordinate 295,764 of CAXDIW010000415.1, forward strand.
ATATATGTTTCTTAGACTATATAGAAGCAATATATACATTGATTTCAACCGGCTACCTGTTCCATTCATTGTTCTACTTGTCGCAAGTTACAAATAATTTCCGTTAAAGTATTAACAATGGGGCTCGTAGTTCACTTAAACTTGAAGATCAAATAATTGGCGAATTGTACTGTTTGGATTCTTTGCATATATGTTTCTTAGACTATACAGAAGCAATATATACAATGATTTCAACAGTCTACCTGTTCCATTCATTGTTCTACTTGTTGAAATTTACAAATAATTTCCGTTAAAGTATTAACAATGGGGCTCGTAGTTCACTTAAACTTGAAGATCAAAAAATTGGCGAATGGTACTGTTTGGATGCTTTGCATATATGTTTCTTAGATTATATAGTAGCAATATATACAAAGATTTCAACCGTCTACCTGTTCCATTCATTGTTCTACTTGTCGAAATTTACAAATAATTTCCTTTAAAGGATTAACAATGGGGCTCGTTGTTCACTTAAACTTGAAGAACAATAAATTGGCGAATTGTACTGTTTGGATGCTTTGCATATATGTTTCTTAGACTATATAGAAGCATTATATACAACGATTTCAACGGTCTACCTGTTCCAGTCATTGTTCTACTTGTCGAAATTTACAAATAATTTCCTTTGAAGGATTAACAATGGGGCTCGTAGTTCACTTAAACTTGAAGAACAAAAATTTGGCGAATGGTACTGTTTGGATGCTTTGCGTACATGTTTCTTAGACTATATGGAAGCAATATTTACAAAGATTTCAACCGTCTACGTGTTCCAATCATTGTTCTACTTGTCGAAATTTACAAATAATTTCCTTTAAAGGATTAACAATGGGGCTCGTTGTTCACTTAAACTTGAAGAACAAAAAATTGCGAATGGTACTGTTTGGATGCTTTGCATATATGTTTCTTAGACTATATAGAAGCAATATATACATTGATTTCAACCGGCTACCTGTTCCATTCATTGTTCTACTTGTCGCAAGTTACAAATAATTTCCGTTAAAGTATTAACAATGGGGCTCGTAGTTCACTTAAACTTGAAGATCAAATAATTGGCGAATTGTACTGTTTGGATTCTTTGCATATATGTTTCTTAGACTATACAGAAGCAATATATACAATGATTTCAACAGTCTACCTGTTCCATTCATTGTTCTACTTGTTGAAATTTACAAATAATTTCCTTTAAAGGATTAACAATGGGGCTCGTAGTTCACTTGAACTTGAAGATCAAAAAATTGGCGAAAGGTACTGTTTGGATGCTTTGCATATATGTTTCTTAGATTATATAGTAGCAATATATACAAAGATTTCAACGGTCTACCTGTTCCATTCATTGTTCTACTTGTCGCAAGTTACAAATAATTTCCGTTAAAGTATTAACAATGGGGCTCGTAGTTCACTTAAACTTGAAGATCAAAAAATTGGCGAATGGTACTGTTTGGATGCTTTGCATATATGTTTCTTAGATTATATAGTAGCAATATATACAAAGATTTCAACCGTCTACATGTTCCATTCATTGTTCTACTTGTCGAAATTTACAAATAATTTCCTTTAAAGGATTAACAATGGGGCTCGTTGTTCACTTAAACTTGAAGAACAATAAATTGGCGAATTGTACTGTTTGGATGCTTTGCATATATGTTTCTTAGACTATATAGAAGCATTATATACAACGATTTCAACGGTCTACCTGTTCCAGTCATTGTTCTACTTGTCGAAATTTACAAATAATTTCCTTTGAAGGATTAACAATGGGGCTCGTAGTTCACTTAAACTTGAAGAACAAAAATTTGGCGAATGGTACTGTTTGGATGCTTTGCGTACATGTTTCTTAGACTATATGGAACCAATATTTACAAAGATTTCAACCGTCTACGTGTTCCAATCATTGTTCTACTTGTCGAAATTTACCAATAATTTCCTTTAAAGGATTAACAATGGGGCTCGTTGTTCACTTAAACTTGAAGAACAAAAAATTGCGAATGGTACTGTTTGGATGCTTTGCATATATGTTTCTTAGATTATATAGAAGCAATATATACATTGATTTCAACCGGCTACCTGTTCCATTCATTGTTCTACTTGTCGCAAGTTACAAATAATTTCCGTTAAAGTATTAACAATGGGGCTCGTAGTTCACTTAAACTTGAAGATAAAATAATTGGCGAATTGTACTGTTTGGACGCTTTGCATATATGTTTCTTAGACTATACAGAAGCAATATATACAAATATTTCAACCGTCTAACTGTTCCATTCATTGTTCTACTTGTTGAAATTTACAAATAATTTCCTTTAAAGGATTAACAATGGGGCTCGTAGTTCACTTAAACTTAAAGATCAAAAAATTGGCGAATGGTACTGTTTGGATGCTTTGCATATATGTTTCTTAGATTATATAGTAGCAATATATACAAAGATTTCAACCGTCTACCTGTTCCATTCATTGTTCTACTTGTCGAAATTTACAAATAATTTCCTTTAAAGGATTAATAATGGGGCTCGTTGTTCACTTAAACTTGAAGAACAATAAATTGGCGAATTGTACTGTTTGGATGCTTTGCATATATGTTTCTTAGACTATATAGAAGCAATATATACAAAGATTTCAACCGTCTACGTGTTCCAATCATTGTTCTACTTGTCGAAATTTACAAATAATTTCCTTTAAAGGATTAACAATGGGGCTCGTTGTTCACTTAAACTTGAAGAACAATAAATTCGCGAATTGTACTGTTTGGATGCTTTGCATATATGTTTCTTAGACTATATAGAAGCAATATATACATTGATTTCAACCGGCTACCTGCTCCATTCATTGTTCTACTTGTCGCAAGTTACAAATAATTTCCGTTAAAGTATTAACAATGGGGCTCGTAGTTCACTTAAACTTGAAGATCAAATAATTGGCGAATTGTACTGTTTGGATTCTTTGCATATATGTTTCTTAGACTATACAGAAGCAATATATACATTGATTTCAACCGGCTACCTGTTCCATTCATTGTTCTACTTGTCGCAAGTTACAAATAATTTCCGTTAAAGTATTAACCATTGGGGCTCATTGTGCACTTAAACTTGAAGAACAAAAAAGTGGCGAATTGTATTGTTTGGATGCTTTGCATATATGTTTCTTAGACTATATAGAAGCAATATATACAAAGATTTCAACCGTCTACCTGTTCCATTCAATGTTCTACTTGTCGAAAGTTACAAATAATTTCCGATAAAGGATTAACAATGGGTCTCATTGTTCACATAAACTTGAAGAACAAAAAATTGGCGAATGGTACTGTTTGGATGCTTTGCATATATGTTTCTTAGACTATATAGAAGCAACATATACAAAGATTTCAACCGTCTACGTGTTCCAATCATTGTTCTACTTGTCGAAATTTACAAATAATTTCCTTTAAAGGATTAACAATGGGGCTCGTTGTTCACTTAAACTTGAAGAACAATAAATTCGCGAATTGTACTGTTTGGATGCTTTGCATATATGTTTCTTAGACTATATAGAAGCAATATATACATTGATTTCAACCGGCTACCTGTTCCATTCATTGTTCTACTTGTCGCAAGTTACAAATAATTTCCGTTAAAGTATTAACAATGGGGCTCGTAGTTCACTTAAACTTGAAGATCAAATAATTGGCGAATTGTACTGTTTGGATTCTTTGCATATATGTTTCTTAGATTATATAGTAGCAATATATACAAAGATTTCAACCGTCTACGTGTTCCAATCATTGTTCTACTTGTCGAAATTTACAAATAATTTCCTTTAAAGGATTAACAATGGGTCTCATTGTTCACATAAACTTGAAGAACAAAAAATTGGCGAATGGTACTGTTTGGATGCTTTGCATATATGTTTCTTAGACTATATAGAAGCAATATATACAAAGATTTCAACCGTCTACGTGTTTCAATCATTGTTCTACTTGTCGAAATTTACAAATAATTTCCTTTAAAGGATTAACAATGGGGCTCGTTGTTCACTTAAACTTGAAGAACAATAAATTCGCGAATTGTACTGTTTGGATGCTTTGCATATATGTTTCTTAGACTATATAGAAGCAATATATACATTGATTTCAACCGGCTACCTGTTCCATTCATTGTTCTACTTGTCGCAAGTTACAAATAATTTCCGTTAAAGTATTAACAATGGGGCTCGTAGTTCACTTAAACTTGAAGATCAAATAATTGGCGAATTGTACTGTTTGGATTCTTTGCATATATGTTTCTTAGACTATACAGAAGCAATATATACAATGATTTCAACAGTCTACCTGTTCCATTCACTGTTCTACTTGTTGAAATTTACAAATAATTTCCGTTAAAGTATTAACAATGGGGCTCGTAGTTCACTTAAACTTGAAGATCAAAAAATTGGCGAATGGTACTGTTTGGATGCTTTGCATATATGTTTCTTAGATTATATAGTAGCAATATATACAAAGATTTCAACCGTCTACCTGTTCCATTCATTGTTCTACTTGTCGAAATTTACAAATAATTTCCTTTAAAGGATTAACAATGGGGCTCGTTGTTCACTTAAACTTGAAGAACAATAAATTGGCGAATTGTACTGTTTGGATGCTTTGCATATATGTTTCTTAGACTATATAGAAGCATTATATACAACGATTTCAACGGTCTACCTGTTCCAGTCATTGTTCTACTTGTCGAAATTTACAAATAATTTCCTTTGAAGGATTAACAATGGGGCTCGTAGTTCACTTAAACTTGAAGAACAAAAAATTGGCGAATGGTACTGTTTGGATGCTTTGCGTACATGTTTCTTAGACTATATGGAAGCAATATTTACAAAGATTTCAACCGTCTACGTGTTCCAATCATTGTTCTACTTGTCGAAATTTACAAATAATTTCCTTTAAAGGATTAACAATGGGGCTCGTTGTTCACTTAAACTTGAAGAACAAAAAATTGCGAATGGTACTGTTTGGATGCTTTGCATATATGTTTCTTAGACTATATAGAAGCAATATATACATTGATTTCAACCGGCTACCTGTTCCATTCATAGTTCTACTTGTCGCAAGTTACAAATAATTTCCGTTAAAGTATTAACAATTGTGCTCGTAGTTCACTTAAACTTGAAGATCAAATAATTGGCGAATTGTACTGTTTGGACGCTTTGCATATATGTTTCTTAGACTATACAGAAGCAATATATACAATGATTTCAACAGTCTACATGTTCCATTCATTGTTCTACTTGTTGAAATTTACAAATAATTTCCTTTAAAGGATTAACAATGGGGCTCGTAGTTCACTTAAACTTGATGATCAAAAAATTGGCGAAAGGTACTGTTTGGATGCTTTGCATATATGTTTCTTAGATTATATAGTAGCAATATATACAAAGATTTCAACCGTCTACCTGTTCCATTCATTGTTCTACTTGTCGCAAGTTACAAATAATTTCCGTTAAAGTATTAACAATGGGGCTCGTAGTTCACTTAAACTTGAAGATCAAAAAATTGGCGAATGGTACTGTTTGGATGCTTTGCATATATGTTTCTTAGATTATATAGTAGCAATATATACAAAGATTTCAACAGTCTACCTGTTCCATTCATTGTTCTACTTGTCGAAATTTACAAATAATTTCCTTTAAAGGATTAACAATGGGGCTCGTTGTTCACTTAAACTTGAAGAACAAAAAATTGGCGAATTGTACTGTTTGGATGCTTTGCATATATGTTTCTTAGACTATATAGAAGCAATATATACAAAGATTTCAACCGTCTACCTGTTCCATTCATTGTTCTACTTTTCGAAATTTACAAATAATTTCCTTTAAAGGATTAACAATGGGGCTCGTAGTTCACTTAAACTTGAAGAACAAAAAATTGGCGAATTGTACTGTTTGGATGCTTTGCATATATGTTTCGTAGATTATATAGAAGCAATATATACAATTATTTCAACCGTCTACCTGATCCATTCATTGTTCTACTTGTCGAAAGTTACAAATAATTTCCGATAAACGATTAACCATTGGGGCTCATTGTTCACTTAAACTTGAAGAACAAAAAATTGGCGAAGTGTACTGTTTGGATGCTTTGCATATATGTTTCTTAGACTATATAGAAGCAATATATACAATTATTTCAACCGTTTACATGTTCCATTCATTGTTCTACTTGTCGAAAGTTACAAATAATTTCCGATAAAGGATTAACAATGGGTCTCATTGTTCACTTAAACATGAAGATCAAAAAATTGGCGAATGGTACTGTTTGGATGCTTTGCATATATGTTTCTTAGACTATATGGAAGCAATATATACAAAGATTTCAACCGTCTACGTGTTCCAATCATTGTTCTTCTTGTCGAAATTTACAAATAATTTCCTTTAAAGGATTAACAATGGGGCTCGTAGTTCACTTGACCTTGAAGAACAAAAAATTGGCGAATGGTACTGTTTGGATGCTTTGCATATATGTTTCTTAGATTATATAGTAGCAATATATACAAAGATTTCAACCGTCTACCTGTTCCATTCATTGTTCTACTTGTCGCAAGTTACAAATAATTTCCGTTAAAGTATTAACAATGGGGCTCGTAGTTCACTTAAACTTGAAGATCAAAAAATTGGCGAATGGTACTGTTTGGATGCTTTGCATATATGTTTCTTAGATTATATAGTAGCAATATATACAAAGATTTCAACCGTCTACCTGTTCCATTCATTGTTCTACTTGTCGAAATTTACAAATAATTTCCTTTGAAGGATTAATAATGGGGCTCGTTGTTCACTTAAACTTGAAGAACAATAAATTGGCGAATTGTACTGTTTGGATGCTTTGCATATATGTTTCTTAGACTATATAGAAGCAATATATACAAAGATTTCAACCGTCTACCTGTTCCATTCAGTGTTCTACTTGTCGAAAGTTACAAATAATTTCCGATAAAGGATTAACAATGGGTCTCATTGTTCACATAAACTTGAAGAACAAAAAATTGGCGAATGGTACTGTTTGGATGCTTTGCATATATGTTTCTTAGACTATATAGAAGCAATATATACAAAGATTTCAACCGTCTACGTGTTCCAATCATTGTTCTACTTTTCGAAATTTACAAATAATTTCCTTTAAAGGATTAACAATGGGGCTCGTTGTTCACTTAAACTTGAAGAACAATAAATTCGCGAATTGTACTGTTTGGATGCTTTGCATATATGTTTCTTAGACTATATAGAAGCAATATATACATTGATTTCAACCGGCTACCTGTTCCATTCATTGTTCTACTTGTCGCAAGTTACAAATAATTTCCGTTAAAGTATTAACAATGGGGCTCGTAGTTCACTTAAACTTGAAGATCAAATAATTGGCGAATTGTACTGTTTGGATTCTTTGCATATATGTTTCTTAGACTATACAGAAGCAATATATACAATGATTTCAACAGTCTACCTGTTCCATTCATTGTTCTACTTGTTGAAATTTACAAATAATTTCCGTTAAAGTATTAACAATGGGGCTCGTAGTTCACTTAAACTTGAAGATCAAAAAATTGGCGAATGGTACTGTTTGGATGCTTTGCATATATGTTTCTTAGATTATATAGTAGCAATATATACAAAGATTTCAACCGTCTACCTGTTCCATTCATTGTTCTACTTGTCGAAATTTACAAATAATTTCCTTTAAAGGATTAACAATGGGGCTCGTTGTTCACTTAAACTTGAAGAACAATAAATTGGCGAATTGTACTGTTTGGATGCTTTGCATATATGTTTCTTAGACTATATAGAAGCATTATATACAACGATTTCAACGGTCTACCTGTTCCAGTCATTGTTCTACTTGTCGAAATTTACAAATAATTTCCTTTGAAGGATTAACAATGGGGCTCGTAGTTCACTTAAACTTGAAGAACAAAAATTTGGCGAATGGTACTGTTTGGATGCTTTGCGTACATGTTTCTAAGACTATATGGAAGCAATATTTACAAAGATTTCAACCGTCTACGTGTTCCAATCATTGTTCTACTTGTCGAAATTTACAAATAATTTCCTTTAAAGGATTAACAATGGGGCTCGTTGTTCACTTAAACTTGAAGAACAAAAAATTGCGAATGGTACTGTTTGGATGCTTTGCATATATGTTTCTTAGACTATATAGAAGCAATATATACAAAGATTTCAACCGTCTACCTGTTCCATTCAGTGTTCTACTTGTCGAAAGTTACAAATAATTTCCGATAAAGGATTAACAATGGGTCTCATTGTTCACATAAACTTGAAGAACAAAAAATTGGCGAATGGTACTGTTTGGATGCTTTGCATATATGTTTCTTAGACTATATAGAAGCAATATATACAAAGATTTCAACCGTCTACGTGTTCCAATCATTGTTCTACTTGTCGAAATTTACAAATAATTTCCTTTAAAGGATTAACAATGGGGCTCGTTGTTCACTTAAACTTGAAGAACAATAAATTCGCGAATTGTACTGTTTGGATGCTTTGCATATATGTTTCTTAGACTATATAGAAGCAATATATACATTGATTTCAACCGGCTACCTGTTCCATTCATTGTTCTACTTGTCGCAAGTTACAAATAATTTCCGTTAAAGTATTAACAATGGGGCTCGTAGTTCACTTAAACTTGAAGATCAAATAATTGGCGAATTGTACTGTTTGGATTCTTTGCATATATGTTTCTTAGACTATACAGAAGCAATATATACAATGATTTCAACAGTCTACCTTTTCCATTCATTGTTCTACTTGTTGAAATTTACAAATAATTTCCTTTAAAGGATTAACAATGGGGCTCGTAGTTCACTTAAACTTGAAGATCAAAAAATTGGCGAAAGGTACTGTTTGGATGCTTTGCATATATGTTTCTTAGATTATATAGTAGCAATATATACAAAGATTTCAACCGTCTACCTGTTCCATTCATTGTTCTACTTGTCGCAAGTTACAAATAATTTCCGTTAAAGTATTAACAATGGGGCTCGTAGTTCACTTAAACTTGAAGATCAAAAAATTGGCGAATGGTACTGTTTGGATGCTTTGCATATATGTTTCTTAGATTATATAGTAGCAATATATACAAAGATTTCAACCGTCTACCTGTTCCATTCATTGTTCTACTTGTCGAAATTTACAAATAATTTCCTTTGAAGGATTAATAATGGGGCTCGTTGTTCACTTAAACTTGAAGAACAATAAATTGGCGAATTGTACTGTTTGGATGCTTTGCATATATGTTTCTTAGACTATATAGAAGCAATATATACAAAGATTTCAAACGTCTACGTGTTCCAATCATTGTTCTACTTGTCGAAATTTACAAATAATTTCCTTTAAAGGATTAACAATGGGGCTTGTTGTTCACTTAAACTTGAAGAACAATAAATTCGCGAATTGTACTGTTTGGATGCTTTGCATATATGTTTCTTAGACTATATAGAAGCAATATATACATTGATTTCAACCGGCTACCTGTTCCATTCATTGTTCTACTTGTCGCAAGTTACAAATAATTTCCGTTAAAGTATTAACAATGGGGCTCGTAGTTCACTTAAACTTGAAGATCAAATAATTGGCGAATTGTACTGTTTGGATTCTTTGCATATATGTTTCTTAGACTATACAGAAGCAATATATACAATGATTTCAACAGTCTACCTGTTCCATTCATTGTTCTACTTGTTGAAATTTACAAATAATTTCCGTTAAAGTATTAACAATGGGGCTCGTAGTTCACTTAAACTTGAAGATCAAAAAATTGGCGAATGGTACTGTTTGGATGCTTTGCATATATGTTTCTTAGATTATATAGTAGCAATATATACAAAGATTTCAACCGTCTACCTGTTCCATTCATTGTTCTACTTGTCGAAATTTACAAATAATTTCCTTTAAAGGATTAACAATGGGGCTCGTTGTTCACTTAAACTTGAAGAACAAAAAATTGCGAATGGTACTGTTTGGATGCTTTGCATATATGTTTCTTAGACTATATAGAAGCAATATATACATTGATTTCAACCGGCTACCTGTTCCATTCATTGTTCTACTTGTCGCAAGTTACAAATAATTTCCGTTAAAGTATTAACAATGGGGCTCGTAGTTCACTTAAACTTGAAGATCAAATAATTGGCGAATTGTACTGTTTGGATTCTTTGCATATATGTTTCTTAGACTATACAGAAGCAATATATACATTGATTTCAACCGGCTACCTGTTCCATTCATTGTTCTACTTGTCGCAAGTTACAAATAATTTCCGTTAAAGTATTAACCATTGGGGCTCATTGTGCACTTAAACTTGAAGAACAAAAAAGTGGCGAATTGTACTGTTTGGATGCTTTGCATATATGTTTCTTAGACTATATAGTAGCAATATATACAAAGATTTCAACCGTCTACCTGTTCCATTCAGTGTTCTACTTGTCGAAAGTTACAAATAATTTCCGATAAAGGATTAACAATGGGTCTCATTGTTCACATAAACTTGAAGAACAAAAAATTGGCGAATGGTACTGTTTGGATGCTTTGCATATATGTTTCTTAGACTATATAGAAGCAATATATACATTGATTTCAACCGGCTACCTGTTCCATTCATTGTTCTACTTGTCGCAAGTTACAAATAATTTCCGTTAAAGTATTAACAATGGGGCTCGTAGTTCACTTAAACTTGAAGATCAAATAATTGGCGAATTGTACTGTTTGGATTCTTTGCATATATGTTTCTTAGACTATACAGAAGCAATATATACAATGATTTCAACAGTCTACCTGTTCCATTCATTGTTCTACTTGTTGAAATTTACAAATAATTTCCTTTAAACGATTAACAATGGGGCTCGTAGTTCACTTAAACTTGAAGATCAAAAAATTGGCGAAAGGTACTGTTTGGATGCTTTGCATATATGTTTCTTAGATTATATAGTAGCAATATATACAAAGATTTCAACCGTCTACCTGTTCCATTCATTGTTCTACTTGTCGCAAGTTACAAATAATTTCCGTTAAAGTATTAACAATGGGGCTCGTAGTTCACTTAAACTTGAAGATCAAAAAATTGGCGAATGGTACTGTTTGGATGCTTTGCATATATGTTTCTTAGATTATATAGTAGCAATATATACAAAGATTTCAACCGTCTACCTGTTCCATTCATTGTTCTACTTGTCGAAATTTACAAATAATTTCCTTTAAAGGATTAACAATGGGGCTCGTTGTTCACTTAAACTTGAAGAACAATAAATTGGCGAATTGTACTGTTTGGATGCTTTGCATATATGTTTCTTAGACTATATAGAAGCAATATATACAAAGATTTCAACCGTCTACCTGTTTCATTCAGTGTTCTACTTGTCGAAAGTTACAAATAATTTCCGATAAAGGATTAACAATGGGTCTCATTGTTCACATAAACTTGAAGAACAAAAAATTGGCGAATGGTACTGTTTGGATGCTTTGCATATATGTTTCTTAGACTATATAGAAGCAATATATACAAAGATTTCAACCGTCTACGTGTTCCAATCATTGTTCTACTTGTCGAAATTTACAAATAATTTCCTTTAAAGGATTAACAATGGGGCTCGTTGTTCACTTAAACTTGAAGAACAATAAATTCGCGAATTGTACTGTTTGGATGCTTTGCATATATGTTTCTTAGACTATATAGAAGCAATATATACATTGATTTCAACCGGCTACCTGTTCCATTCATTGTTCTACTTGTCGCAAGTTACAAATAATTTCCGTTAAAGTATTAACAATGGGGCTCGTAGTTCACTTAAACTTGAAGATTAAATAATTGGCGAATTGTACTGTTTGGATTCTTTGCATATATGTTTCTTAGACTATACAGAAGCAATATATACAATGATTTCAACAGTCTACCTGTTCCATTCATTGTTCTACTTGTTGAAATTTACAAATAATTTCCTTTAAAGGATTAACAATGGGGCTCGTAGTTCACTTAAACTTGAAGATCAAAAAATTGGCGAAAGGTACTGTTTGGATGCTTTGCATATATGTTTCTTAGATTATATAGTAGCAATATATACAAAGATTTCAACCGTCTACCTGTTCCATTCATTGTTCTACTTGTCGAAATTTACAAATAATTTCCTTTAAAGGATTAACAATGGGGCTCGTTGTTCACTTAAACTTGAAGAACAATAAATTGGCGAATTGTACTGTTTGGATGCTTTGCATATATGTTTCTTAGACTACATAGAAGCAATATATACAAAGATTTCAACCGTCTACCTGTTCCATTCATTGTTCTACTTGTCGAAATTTACAAATAATTTCCGATAAAGGATTAACCATTGGGGCTTATTGTTCACTTAAACTTGAAGAACAAAAAATTGGCGAATGGTACTGTTTGGATGCTTTGCATATAAGTTTCTTAGACTATATAGAAGCAATATATACATTGATTTCAACCGGCTACCTGTTCCATTCATTGTTCTACTTGTCGCAAGTTACAAATAATTTCCGTTAAAGTATTAACAATGGGGCTCGTAGTTCACTTAAACTTGAAGATCAAATAATTGGCGAATTGTACTGTTTGGATTCTTTGCATATATGTTTCTTAGACTATACAGAAGCAATATATACATTGATTTCAACCGGCTACCTGTTCCATTCATTGTTCTACTTGTCGCAAGTTACAAATAATTTCCGTTAAAGTGTTAACCATTGGGGCTCATTGTGCACTTAAACTTGAAGAACAAAAAAGTGGCGAATTGTACTGTTTGGATGCTTTGCATATATGTTTCTTAGACTATATAGAAGCAATATATACAAAGATTTCAACCGTCTACCTGTTCCATTCAGTGTTCTACTTGTCGAAAGTTACAAATAATTTCCGATAAAGGATTAACAATGGGTCTCATTGTTCACATAAACTTGAAGAACAAAAAATTGGCGAATGGTACTGTTTGGATGCTTTGCATATATGTTTCTTAGACTATATAGAAGCAATATATACAAAGATTTCAACCGTCTACGTGTTCCAATCATTGTTCTACTTGTCGAAATTTACAAATAATTTCCTTTAAAGGATTAACAATGGGGCTCGTTGTTCACTTAAACTTGAAGAACAATAAATTCGCGAATTGTACTGTTTGGATGCTTTGCATATATGTTTCTTAGACTATATAGAAGCAATATATACATTGATTTCAACCGGCTACCTGTTCCATTCATTGTTCTACTTGTCGCAAGTTACAAATAATTTCCGTTAAAGTATTAACAATGGGGCTCGTAGTTCACTTAAACTTGAAGATCAAAAAATTGGCGAATGGTACTGTTTGGATGCTTTGCATATATGTTTCTTAGATTATATAGTAGCAATATATACAAAGATTTCAACCGTCTACCTGTTCCATTCATTGTTCTACTTGTCGAAATTTACAAATAATTTCCTTTAAAGGATTAACAATGGGGCTCGTTGTTCACTTAAACTTGAAGAACAATAAATTGGCGAATTGTACTGTTTGGATGCTTTGCATATATGTTTCTTAGACTATATAGAAGCATTATATACAACGATTTCAACGGTCTACCTGTTCCAGTCATTGTTCTACTTGTCGAAATTTACAAATAATTTCCTTTGAAGGATTAACAATGGGGCTCGTAGTTCACTTAAACTTGAAGAACAAAAATTTGGCGAATGGTACTGTTTGGATGCTTTGCGTACATGTTTCTTAGACTATATGGAAGCAATATTTACAAAGATTTCAACCGTCTACGTGTTCCAATCATTGTTCTACTTGTCGAAATTTACAAATAATTTCCTTTAAAGGATTAACAATGGGGCTCGTTGTTCACTTAAACTTGAAGAACAAAAAATTGCGAATGGTACTGTTTGGATGCTTTGCATATATGTTTCTTAGACTATATAGAAGCAATATATACATTGATTTCAACCGGCTACCTGTTCCATTCATTGTTCTACTTGTCGCAAGTTACAAATAATTTCCGTTAAAGTATTAACAATGGGGCTCGTAGTTCACTTAAACTTGAAGATCAAATAATTGGCGAATTGTACTGTTTGGATTCTTTGCATATATGTTTCTTAGACTATACAGAAGCAATATATACATTGATTTCAACCGGCTACCTGTTCCATTCATTGTTCTACTTGTCGCAAGTTACAAATAATTTCCGTTAAAGTATTAACCATTGGGGCTCATTGTGCACTTAAACTTGAAGAACAAAAAAGTGGCGAATTGTACTGTTTGGATGCTTTGCATATATGTTTCTTAGACTATATAGAAGCAATATATACATTGATTTCAACCGGCTACCTGTTCCATTCATTGTTCTACTTGTCGCAAGTTACAAATAATTTCCGTTAAAGTATTAACAATGGGGCTCGTAGTTCACTTAAACTTGAAGATCAAAAAATTGGCGAAAGGTACTGTTTGGATGCTTTGCATATATGTTTCTTAGATTATATAGTAGCAATATATACAAAGATTTCAACCGTCTACCTGTTCCAATCATTGTTCTACTTGTCGCAAGTTACAAATAATTTCCGTTAAAGTATTAACAATGGGGCTCGTAGTTCACTTAAACTTGAAGATCAAAAAATTGGCGAATGGTACTGTTTGGATGCTTTGCATATATGTTTCTTAGATTATATAGTAGCAATATATACAAAGATTTCAACCGTCTACCTGTTCCATTCATTGTTCTACTTGTCGAAATTTACAAATAATTTCCTTTAAAGGATTAACAATGGGGCTCGTTGTTCACTTAAACTTGAAGAACAAAAAATTGGCGAATGGTACTGTTTGGATGCTTTGCATATATGTTTCTTAGACTATATAGAAGCATTATATACAAAGATTTCAACCGTCTACGTGTTCCAATCATTGTTCTACTTGTCGAAATTTACAAATAATTTCCTTTAAAGGATTAACAATGGGGCTCGTTGTTCACTTAAACTTGAAGAACAATAAATTCGCGAATTGTACTGTTTGGATGCTTTGCATATATGTTTCTTAGACTATATAGAAGCAATATATACATTGATTTCAACCGGCTACCTGTTCCATTCATTGTTCTACTTGTCGCAAGTTACAAATAATTTCCGTTAAAGTATTAACAATGGGGCTCGTAGTTCACTTAAACTTGAAGATCAAATAATTGGCGAATTGAACTGTTTGGATTCTTTGCATATATGTTTCTTAGACTATACAGAAGCAATATATACAATGATTTCAACAGTCTACCTGTTCCATTCATTGTTCTACTTGTCGAAATTTACAAATAATTTCCTTTGAAGGATTAACAATGGGGCTCGTAGTTCACTTAAACTTGAAGAACAAAAATTTGGCGAATGGTACTGTTTGGATGCTTTGCGTACATGTTTCTTAGACTATATGGAAGCAATATTTACAAAGATTTCAACCGTCTACGTGTTCCAATCATTGTTCTACTTGTCGAAATTTACAAATAATTTCCTTTAAAGGATTAACAATGGGGCTCGTTGTTCACTTAAACTTGAAGAACAAAAAATTGCGAATGGTACTGTTTGGATGCTTTGCATATATGTTTCTTAGACTATATAAAAGCAATATATACATTGATTTCAACCGGCTACCTGTTCCATTCATTGTTCTACTTGTCGCAAGTTACAAATAATTTCCGTTAAAGTATTAACAATGGGGCTCGTAGTTCACTTAAACTTGAAGATCAAATAATTGGCGAATTGTACTGTTTGGGCGCTTTGCATATATGTTTCTTAGACTATACAGAAGCAATATATACAATGATTTCAACAGTCTACCTGTCCCATTCATTGTTCTACTTGTTGAAATTTACAAATAATTTCCTTTAAAGGATTAACAATGGGGCTCGTAGTTCACTTAAACTTGAAGATCAAAAAATTGGCGAATGGTACTGTTTGGATGCTTTGCATATATGTTTCTTAGATTATATAGTAGCAATATATACAAAGATTTCAACCGTCTACCTGTTCCATTCATTGTTCTACTTGTCGAAATTTACAAATAATTTCCGTTAAAGGATTAATAATGGGGCTCGTTGTTCTCTTAAACTTGAAGAACAATAAATTGGCGAATTGTACTGTTTGGATGCTTTGCATATATGTTTCTTAGACTATATAGAAGCAATATATACAAAGATTTCAACCGTCTACGTGTTCCAATCATTGTTCTACTTGTCGAAATTTACAAATAATTTCCTTTAAAGGATTAACAATGGGGCTCGTTGTTCACTTAAACTTGAAGAACAATAAATTCGCGAATTGTACTGTTTGGATGCTTTGCATATATGTTTCTTAGACTATATAGAAGCAAGATATACATTGATTTCAACCGGCTACCTGTTCCATTCATTGTTCTACTTGTCGCAAGTTACAAATAATTTCCGTTAAAGTATTAACCATTGGGGCTCATTGTGCACTTAAACTTGAAGAACAAAAAAGTGGCGAATTGTACTGTTTGGATGCTTTGCATATATGTTTCTTAGACTATATAGAAGCAATATATACAAAGATTTCAACCGTCTACCTGTTCCATTCAGTGTTCTACTTGTCGAAAGTTACAAATAATTTCCGATAAAGGATTAACAATGGGTCTCATTGTTCACATAAACTTGAAGAACAAAAAATTGGCGAATGGTACTGTTTGGATGCTTTGCATATATGTTTCTTAGACTATATAGATGCAATATATACAAAGATTTCAACCGTCTACGTGTTCCAATCATTGTTCTACTTGTCGAAATTTACAAATAATTTCCTTTAAAGGATTAACAATGGGGCTCGTTGTTCACTTAAACTTGAAGAACAATAAATTCGCGAATTGTACTGTTTGGATGCTTTGCATATATGTTTCTTAGACTGTATAGAAGCAATATATACATTGATTTCAACCGGCTACCTGTTCCATTCATTGTTCTACTTGTCGCAAGTTACAAATAATTTCCGTTAAAGTATTAACAATGGGGCTCGTAGTTCACTTAAACTTGAAGATCAAATAATTGGCGAATTGTACTGTTTGGATTCTTTGCATATATGTTTCTTAGACTATACAGAAGCAATATATACAATGATTTCAACAGTCTACCTGTTCCATTCATTGTTCTACTTGTTGAAATTTACAAATAATTTCCTTTAAAGGATTAACAATGGGGCTCGTAGTTCACTTAAACTTGAAGATCAAAAAATTGGCGAAAGGTACTGTTTGGATGCTTTGCATATATGTTTCTTAGATTATATAGTAGCAATATATACAAAGATTTCAACCGTCTACCTGTTCCATTCATTGTTCTACTTGTCGCAAGTTACAAATAATTTCCGTTAAAGTATTAACAATGGGGCTCGTAGTTCTCTTAAACTTGAAGATCAAAAAATTGGCGAATGGTACTGTTTGGATGCTTTGCATATATGTTTCTTAGATTATATAGTAGCAATATATACAAAGATTTCAACCGTCTACCTGTTCCATTCATTGTTCTACTTGTCGAAATTTACAAATAATTTCCTTTGAAGGATTAATAATGGGGCTCGTTGTTCACTTAAACTTGAAGAACAATAAATTGGCGAATTGTACTGTTTGGATGCTTTGCATATATGTTTCTTAGACTATATAGAAGCAATATATACAAAGATTTCAAACGTCTACGTGTTCCAATCATTGTTCTACTTGTCGAAATTTACAAATAATTTCCTTTAAAGGATTAACAATGGGGCTCGTTGTTCACTTAAACTTGAAGAACAATAAATTCGCGAATTGTACTGTTTGGATGCTTTGCATATATGTTTCTTAGACTATATAGAAGCAATATATACATTGATTTCAACCGGCTACCTGTTCCATTCATTGTTCTACTTGTCGCAAGTTACAAATAACTTCCGTTAAAGTATTAACAATGGGGCTCGTAGTTCACTTAAACTTGAAGATCAAATAATTGGCGTATTGTACTGTTTGGATTCTTTGCATATATGTTTCTTAGACTAAACAGAAGCAATATATACATTGATTTCAACCGGCTACCTGTTCCATTCATTGTTCTACTTGTCGCAAGTTACAAATAATTTCCGTTAAAGTGTTAACCATTGGGGCTCATTGTGCACTTAAACTTGAAGAACAAAAAAGTGGCGAATTGTACTGTTTGGATGCTTTGCATATATGTTTCTTAGACTATATAGAAGCAATATATACAAAGATTTCAACCGTCTACCTGTTCCATTCAGTGTTCTACTTGTCGAAAGTTACAAATAATTTCCGATAAAGGATTAACAATGGGTCTCATTGTTCACATAAACTTGAAGAACAAAAAATTGGCGAATGGTACTGTTTGGATGCTTTGCATATATGTTTCTTAGACTATATAGAAGCAATATATACAAAGATTTCAACCGTCTACGTGTTCCAATCATTGTTCTACTTGTCGAAATTTACAAATAATTTCCTTTAAAGGATTAACAATGGGGCTCGTTGTTCACTTAAACTTGAAGAACAATAAATTCGCGAATTGTACTGTTTGGATGCTTTGCATATATGTTTCTTAGACTATATAGAAGCAATATATACATTGATTTCAACCGGCTACCTGTTCCATTCATTGTTCTACTTGTCGCAAGTTACAAATAATTTCCGTTAAAGTATTAACAATGGGGCTCGTAGTTCACTTAAACTTGAAGATCAAATAATTGGCGAATTGTACTGTTTGGATTCTTTGCATATATGTTTCTTAGACTATACAGAAGCAATATATACAATGATTTCAACAGTCTACCTGTTCCATTCATTGTTCTCCTTGTTGAAATTTACAAATAATTTCCTTTAAAGGATTAACAATGGGGCTCGTAGTTCACTTAAACTTGAAGATCAAAAAATTGGCGAAAGGTACTGTTTGGATGCTTTGCATATATGTTTCTTAGATTATATAGTAGCAATATATACAAAGATTTCAACCGTCTACCTGTTCCATTCATTGTTCTACTTGTCGCAAGTTACAAATAATTTCCGTTAAAGTATTAACAATGGGGCTCGTAGTTCACTTAAACTTGAAGATCAAATAATTGACGAATTGTACTGTTTGGATTCTTTGCATATATGTTTCTTAGACTATACAGTAGCAATATATACAATGATTTCAACAGTCTACCTGTCCCATTCATTGTTCTACTTGTCGCAAGTTACAAATAATTTCCGTTAAAGTATTAACAATGGGGCTCGTAGTTCACTTAAACTTGAAGATCAAATAATTGACGAATTGTACTGTTTGGATGCTTTGCATATATGTTTCTTAGACTATATAGACGCAATATATTCAAGGAATTCAACCGTCTACCTGTTCCATTCGTTGTTCTACTTGTCGAAAGTTACAAATAATTACCGATAAAGGATTAACAATTGGGGCTTATTGTTCACTTAAACTTGAAGAACAATAAATTGGCGAATTGTACTGTTTGGATGCTTTGCATATATGTTTCTTAGACTATATAGAAGCAATATATACAAAGATTTCAAACGTCTACGTGTTCCAATCATTGTTCTACTTGTCGAAATTTACAAATAATTTCCGATAAAGGATTAACCATTGGGGCTCATTGTTCACTTAAACTTGAAGAACAAAAAATTGGCGAATGGTACTGTTTGGATACTTTGCATATATGTTTCTTAGACTATATAGAAGCAATATATACATTGATTTCAACCGGCTACCTGTTCCATTCATTGTTCTACTTGTCGCAAGTTACAAATAATTTCCGTTAAAGTATTAACAATGGGGCTCGTAGTTCACTTAAACTTGAAGATCAAATAATTGGCGAATTGTACTGTTTGGATTCTTTGCATATATGTTTCTTAGACTATACAGAAGCAATATATACAATGATTTCCACAGTCTACCTGTGCCATTCATTGTTCTACTTGTCGAAATTTACAAATAATTTCCTTTAAAGGATTAACGATGGGGCTCGTAGTTCACTTAAATAAGAAGATCAAAAAATTGGCGAATGGTACTGTTTGGATTCTTTGCATATATGTTTCTTAGACTATACAGAAGCAATATATACAATGATTTCAACCGTCTACCTGTTCCATTCATTGTTCTACTTGTCGAAAGTTACAAATAATTTCCTTTAAAGGATTAACAATGGGGCTCGTAGTTCACTTAAACTTGAAGATCAAAAAATTGGCGAATGGTACTGTTTGGATGCTTTGCATATATGTTTCTTAGACTATATAGACGCAATATATACAAAGATTTCAACTGTCTACGTGTTCCATTCGTTGTTCTACTTGTCGAAAGTTACAAATAATTACCGATAAAGGATTAACCATTGGGGCTCATTGTTCACTTAAACTTGAAGAACAAAAAATTGGCGAATGGTACTGTTTGGATGCTTTGCATATATGTTTCTTAGACTATATAGAAGCAATATATACAGAGATTTCAACCGTCTACCTGTTTCATTCAGTGTTCTACTTGTCGAAAGTTACAAATAATTTCCGATAAAGGATTAACAATGGGTCTCATTGTTCACATAAACTTGAAGAACAAAAAATTGGCGAATGGTACTGTTTGGATGCTTTGCATATATGTTTCTTAGACTATATAGAAGCAATATATACAAAGATTTCAACCGTCTACGTGTTCCAATCATTGTTCTACTTGTCGAAATTTACAAATAATTTCCTTTAAAGGATTAACAATGGGGCTCGTTGTTCACTTAAACTTGAAGAACAATAAATTCGCGAATTGTACTGTTTGGATGCTTTGCATATATGTTTCTTAGACTATATAGAAGCAATATATACATTGATTTCAACCGGCTACCTGTTCCATTCATTGTTCTACTTGTCGCAAGTTACAAATAATTTCCGTTAAAGTATTAACAATGGGGCTCGTAGTTCACTTAAACTTGAAGATTAAATAATTGGCGAATTGTACTGTTTGGATTCTTTGCATATATGTTTCTTAGACTATACAGAAGCAATATATACAATGATTTCAACAGTCTACCTGTTCCATTCATTGTTCTACTTGTCGAAATTTACAAATAATTTCCTTTAAAGGATTAACAATGGGGCTCGTAGTTCACTTAAACTTGAAGATCAAAAAATTGGCGAAAGGTACTGTTTGGATGCTTTGCATATATGTTTCTTAGATTATATAGTAGCAATATATACAAAGATTTCAACCGTCTACCTGTTCCATTCATTGTTCTACTTGTCGAAATTTACAAATAATTTCCTTTAAAGGATTAACAATGGGGCTCGTTGTTCACTTAAACTTGAAGAACAATAAATTGGCGAATTGTACTGTTTGGATTCTTTGCATATATGTTTCTTAGACTATACAGAAGCAATATATACAATGATTTCAACAGTCTACCTGTTCCATTCATTGTTCTACTTGTCGAAAGTTACAAATAATTTCCGATGAAGGATTAACAATGGGTCTCATTGTTCACTTAAACTTGAAGATCAAAAAATTGGCGAATGGTACTGCTTGGATGCTTTGCATATATGTTTCTTAGACTATATGGAAGCAATATATACAAAGATTTCAACCGTCTACGTGTTCCAATCATTGTTCTTCTTGTCGAAATTTACAAATAATTTCCTTTAAAGGATTAACAATGGGGCTCGTAGTTCACTTGAACTTGAAGAACAAAAAATTGGCGAATGGTACTGTTTGGATGCTTTGCATATATGTTTCTTAGACTATATAAACGCAATATATACAAAGATTTCAACCGTCTACCTGTTCCATTCATTGTTCTACTTGTCGAAATTTACAAATAATTTCCTTTAAAGGATTAACAATGGGGCTCGTTGTTCACTTAAACTTGAAGAACAATAAATTGGCGAATTGTACTGTTTGGATTCTTTGCATATATGTTTCTTAGACTATACAGAAGCAATATATGCAATGATTTCAACAGTCTACCTGTTCCATTCATTGTTCTACTTGTTGAAATTTACAAATAATTTCCTTTAAAGGATTAACAATGGGGCTCGTAGTTCACTTAAACTTGAAGATCAAAAAATTGGCGAAAGGTACTGTTTGGATGCTTTGCATATATGTTTCTTAGATTATATAGTAGCAATATATACAAAGATTTCAACCGTCTACCTGTTCCATTCATTGTTCTACTTGTCGAAATTTACAAATAATTTCCTTTAAAGGATTAACAATGGGGCTCGTTGTTCACTTAAACTTGAAGAACAATAAATTGGCGAATTGTACTGTTTGGATGCTTTGCATATATGTTTCTTAGACTACATAGAAGCAATATATACAAAGATTTCAACCGTCTACCTGTTCCATTCATTGTTCTACTTGTCGAAATTTACAAATAATTTCCGATAAAGGATTAACCATTGGGGCTTATTGTTCACTTAAACTTGAAGAACAAAAAATTGGCGAATGGTACTGTTTGGATGCTTTGCATATATGTTTCTTAGTCTATATAGAAGCAATATATACAAAGATTTCAACCGTCTACCTGTTCCATTCATTGTTCTACTTGTCGAAAGTTACAAATAATTTCCGAAAAAGGATTAACCATTGGGGCTCATTGTTCACTTAAACTTGAAGAACAAAAAATTGGCGAATGGTACTGTTTGGATGCCTTGCATATATGTTTCTTAGACTATATAGAAGCAATATATACATTGATTTCAACCGGCTACCTGTTCCATTCATTGTTCTACTTGTCGCAAGTTACAAATAATTTCCGTTAAAGTATTAACAATGGGGCTCGTAGTTCACTTAAACTTGAAGATCAAATAATTGGCGAATTGTACTGTTTGGATTCTTTGCATATATGTTTCTTAGACTATACAGAAGCAATATATACAATGATTTCAACAGTCTACCTGTTCCATTCATTGTTCTACTTGTCGAAATTTACAAATAATTTCCTTTAAAGGATTAACAATGGGGCTCGTAGTTCACTTAAACTTGAAGATCAAAAAATTGGCGAATGGTACTGTTTGGATGCTTTGCATATATGTTTCTTAGACTATATAGACGCAATATATTCAAGGAATTCAACCGTCTACCTGTTCCATTCGTTGTTCTACTTGTCGAAAGTTACAAATAATTACCGATAAAGGATTAACCATTGGGGCTTATTGTTCACTTAAACTTGAAGCACAAAAAATTGGCGAATTGTACTGTTTGGATGCTTTGCATATATGTTTCTTAGACTATATAGAAGCAATATATACAAAGATTTCAACCGTCTACCTGTTCCATTCATTGTTCTACTTGTCGAAAGTTACAAATAATTTCCGATAAAGGATTAACAATGGGGCTCATTGTTCACTTAAACTTGAAGGACAACAAATTGGCGAGTGGTAATGTTTGGATGCTTTGCATAAATGTTTCTTAGACTATATGGAAGCAATATATACAAAGATTTCAAACGTCTACGTGTTCCAATCATTGTTCTACTTGTCGAAATTTACAAATAATTTCCTTTAAAGGATTAACAATGGGGCTCGTTGTTCACTTAAACTTGAAGAACAATAAATTCGCGAATTGTACTGTTTGGATGCTTTGCATATATGTTTCTTAGACTATATAGAAGCAATATGTACAAAGATTTCAACCGTCTACCTGTTCCATTCATTGTTCTACTTGTCGAAAGTTACAAATAATTTCCGATAAAGGATTAACCATTAGGGCTCATTGTTCACTTCAACTTGAAGAACAAAAAATTGGCGAATGGTACTGTTTGGATGCTTTGCATATATGTTTCTTAGACTATATAGAAGCAATATATACATTGATTTCAACCGGCTACCTGTTCCATTCATTGTTCTACTTGTCGCAAGTTACAAATAATTTCCGTTAAAGTATTAAGAATGGGGCTCGTAGTTCACTTAAACTTGAAGATCAAATAATTGGCGAATTGTACTGTTTGGATTCTTTGCATATATGTTTCTTAGACTATACAGAAGCAATATATACAATGATTTCCACAGTCTACCTGTGCCATTCATTGTTCTACTTGTCGAAATTTACAAATAATTTCCTTTAAAGGATTAACAATGGGGCTCGTAGTTCACTTAAACTAGAAGATCAAAAAATTGGCGAATGGTACTGTTTGGATGCTTTGCATATATGTTTCTTGGATTATATAGTAGCAATATATACAAAGATTTCAACCGTCTACCTGTTCCATTCATTGTTCTACTTGTCGAAAGTTACAAATAATTTCCGATAAAGGATTAACAATGGGGCTCATTGTTCACTTAAACTTGAAGGACAACAAATTGGCGAGTGGTAATGTTTGGATGCTTTGCATAAATGTTTCTTAGACTATATGGAAGCAATATATACAAAGATTTCAACTGTCTACGTGTTCCACTCATTGTTCTACTTGTCGAAAATTACAAATAATTTCCGATAAAGGATTAACCATTGGGGCTCATTGTTCACTTAAACTTGAAGAACAAAAAATTGGCGAATGGTACTGTTTGGATGCTTTGCGTATATGTTTCTTAGACTATATAGAAGCAATATATACAATGATTTCAACAGTCTACCTGTTCCATTCATTGTTCTACTTGTCGAAATTTACAAATAATTTCCTTTAAAGGATTAACAATTGGGCTCGTAGTTCACTTAAACTTGAAGAACAAAAAATTGGCGAATTGTACTGTTTGGATGCTTTGAATATATGTTTCTTAGATTATTTAGAAGCAATATATAGAAAGATTTCACCCGTCTACCTGTACTATTCATTGTTCTACTTGTAGAAATTTACAAATAATTTCCTTTAAAGGATTAACAATGGGGCTCGTAGTTCACTTGAACTTGAAGAACAAAAAATTGGCGAATGGTACTGTTTGGATGCTTTGCATATATGTTTCTTAGACTATATAGAAGCAATATATACATTGATTTCAACCGGCTACCTGTTCCATTCATTGTTCTACTTGTCGCAAGTTACAAATAATTTCCGTTAAAGTATTAACAATGGGGCTCGTAGTTCACTTAAACTTGAAGATCAAATAATTGGCGAATTGTACTGTTTGGATTCTTTGCATATATGTTTCTTAGACTATACAGAAGCAATATATACAATGATTTCAACAGTCTACCTGTTCCATTCATTGTTCTACTTGTCGAAATTTACAAATAATTTCCTTTAAAGGATTAACAATGGGGCTCGTAGTTCACTTAAACTTGAAGATCAAAAAATTGGCGAAAGGTACTGTTTGGATGCTTTGCATATATGTTTCTTAGATTATATAGTAGCAATATATACAAAGATTTCAACCGTCTACCTGTTCCATTCATTGTTCTACTTGTCGAAATTTACAAATAATTTCCTTTAAAGGATTAACAATGGGGCTCGTTGTTCACTTAAACTTGAAGAACAATAAATTGGCGAATTGTACTGTTTGGATTCTTTGCATATATGTTTCTTAGACTATACAGAAGCAATATATACAATGATTTCAACAGTCTACCTGTTCCATTCATTGTTCTACTTGTTGAAATTTACAAATAATTTCCTTTAAAGGATTAACAATGGGGCTCGTAGTTCACTTAAACTTGAAGATCAAAAAATTGGCGAAAGGTACTGTTTGGATGCTTTCCATATATGTTTCTTAGATTATATAGTAGCAATATATACAAAGATTTCAACCGTCTACCTGTTCCATTCATTGTTCTACTTGTCGAAATTTACAAATAATTTCCTTTAAAGGATTAACAATGGGGGTCGTTGTTCACTTAAACTTGAAGAACAATAAATTGGCGAATTGTACTGTTTGGATTCTTTGCATATATGTTTCTTAGACTATACAGAAGCAATATATGCAATGATTTCAACAGTCTACCTGTTCCATTCATTGTTCTACTTGTTGAAATTTACAAATAATTTCCTTTAAAGGATTAACAATGGGGCTCGTAGTTCACTTAAACTTGAAGATCAAAAAATTGGCGAAAGGTACTGTTTGGATGCTTTGCATATATGTTTCTTAGATTATATAGTAGCAATATATACAAAGATTTCAACCGTCTACGTGTTCCAATCATTGTTCTACTTGTCGAAATTTACAAACAATTTCCTTTAAAGGATTAACAATGGGGCTCGTTGTTCACTTAAACTTGAAGAACAATAAATTCGCGAATTGTACTGTTTCCATGCTTTGCATATATGTTTCTTAGACTATATAGAAGCAATATATACATTGATTTCAACCGGCTACCTGTTCCATTCATTGTTCTACTTGTCGCAAGTTACAAATAATTTCCGTTAAAGTATTAACAATTGGGCTCGTAGTTCACTTAAACTTGAAGATCAAATAATTGGCGAATTGTACTGTTTGGATTCTTTGCATATATGTTTCTTAGACTATATAGACGCAATATATACAAGGATTTCAACCGTCTACCTGTTCCATTCATTGTTCTACTTGTCGAAAGTTACAAATAATTACCGATGAAGGATTAACCATTGGGGCTTATTGTTCACTTAAACTTGAAGAACAAAAAATTGGCGAATTGTACTGTTTGGATGCTTTGCATATATGTTTCTTAGACTATATAGAAGCATTATATACAAAGATTTCAACCGTCTACCTGTTCCATTCATTGTTCTACTTGTCGAAAGTTACAAATAATTTCCGATAAAGGATTAACAATGGGGCTCGTAGTTCACTTAAACTTGAAGATCAAATAATTGGCGAATTGTACTGTTTGGATTCTTTGCATATATGTTTCTTAGACTATACAGCAGCAATATATACAATGATTTCAACCGTCTACCTGATCCATTCATTGTTCTACTTGTCGAAATTTACAAATAATTTCCTTTAAAGGTTTAACAATGGGGCTCGTAGTTCACTTAAACTTGAAGATCAAAAAATTGGCGAATGGTACTGTTTGGATGCTTTGCATATATGTTTCTTAGATTATGTAGTAGCAATATATACAAAGATTTCAACCGTCTACGTGTTCCAATCATTGTTCTACTTGTCGAAATTTACAAATAATTTCCTTTAAAGGATTAACAATGGGGCTCGTTGTTCACTTAAACTTGAAGAACAATAAATTGGCGAATTGTACTGTTTGGATGCTTTGCATATATGTTTCTTAGACTATATAGAAGCAATATATACAAAGATTTCAACCGTCTACCTGTTCCATTCATTGTTCTACTTGTCGAAAGTTACAAATAATTTCCGATAAAGGATTAACCATTGGGGCTCATTGTTCACTTAAACTTGAAGAACAAAAAATTGGCGAATGGTACTGTTTGGATGCTTTGCATATATGTTTCTTAGACTATATAGACGCAATATATACAAGGATTTCAACCGTCTACCTGTTCCATTCATTGTTCTACTTGTCGAAAGTTACAAATAATTACCGATAAAGGATTAACCATTGGGGCTTATTGTTCACTTAAACTTGAAGAACAAAAAATTGGCGAATTGTACTGTTTGGATGCTTTGCATATATGTTTCTTAGACTATATAGAAGCAATATATACAAAGATTTCAACCGTCTACCTGTTCCATTCATTGTTCTACTTGTCGAAAGTTACAAATAATTTCCGATAAAGGATTAACAATGGGGCTCATTGTTCACTTAAACTTGAAGGACAACAAATTGGCGAGTGGTAATGTTTGGATGCTTTGCATAAATGTTTCTTAGACTATATGGAAGCAATATATACAAAGATTTCAACCGTCTACGTGTTCCAATCATTGTTCTACTTGTCGAAAGTTACAAATAATTTCCGATAAAGGATTAACCATTGGGGCTCATTGTTCACTTAAACTTGAAGAACAAAAAATTGGCGAATGGTACTGTTTGGATGCTTTGCGTATATGTTTCTTAGACTATATAGAAGCAATATATACAATGATTTCAACAGTCTACCTGTTCCATTAATTGTTTTACTTGTCGAAATTTACAAATAATTTCCTTTAAAGGTTTAACAATTGGGCTCGTAGTTCACTTAAACTTGAAGAACAAAAAATTGGCGAATTGTACTGTTTGGATGCTTTGAATATATGTTTCTTGGATTATTTAGAAGCAATATATAGTAAGATTTCACCCGTCTACCCGTACTATTCATTGTTCTACTTGTAGAAATTTACAAATAATTTCCTTTAAAGGATTAACAATGGGGCTCGTAGTTCACTTGAACTTGAAGAACAAAAAATTGGCGAATGGTACTGTTTGGATGCTTTGCATATATGTTTCTTAGACTATATAAACGCAATATATACAAAGATTTCAACCGTCTACCTGTTCCATTCATTGTTCTACTTGTCGAAATTTACAAATAATTTCCGATAAAGGATTAACCATTGGGGCTCGTTGTTCACTTAAACTTGAAGAACAAAAAATTGGCGAATGGTACTGTTTGGATGCTTTGCATATATGTTTCTTAGACTATACAGAAGCAATATATACATTGATTTCAACCGGCTACCTGTTCCATTCATTGTTCTACTTGTCGCAAGTTACAAATAATTTCCGTTAAAGTATTAACAATGGGGCTCGTAGTTCACTTAAACTTGAAGATTAAATAATTGGCGAATTGTACTGTTTGGATTCTTTGCATATATGTTTCTTAGACTATACAGAAGCAATATATACAATGATTTCAACAGTCTACCTGTTCCATTCATTGTTCTACTTGTTGAAATTTACAAATAATTTCCTTTAAAGGATTAACAATGGGGCTCGTAGTTCACTTAAACTTGAAGATCAAAAAATTGGCGAAAGGTACTGTTTGGATGCTTTGCATATATGTTTCTTAGATTATATAGTAGCAATATATACAAAGATTTCAACCGTCTACCTGTTCCATTCATTGTTCTACTTGTCGAAATTTACAAATAATTTCCTTTAAAGGATTAACAATGGGGCTCGTTGTTCACTTAAACTTGAAGAACAATAAATTGGCGAATTGTACTGTTTGGATTCTTTGCATATATGTTTCTTAGACTATACAGAAGCAATATATACAATGATTTCAACAGTCTACCTGTTCCATTCATTGTTCTACTTGTTGAAATTTACAAATAATTTCCTTTAAAGGATTAACAATTGGGCTCGTAGTTCACTTAAACTTGAAGATCAAAAAATTGGCGAAAGGTACTGTTTGGATGCTTTGCATATATGTTTCTTAGATTATATAGTAGCAATATATACAAAGATTTCAACCGTCTACCTGTTCCATTCATTGTTCTACTTGTCGAAATTTACAAATAATTTCCTTTAAATGATTAACAATGGGGCTCGTTGTTCACTTAAACTTGAAGAACAATAAATTGGCGAATTGTACTGTTTGGATGCTTTGCATATATGTTTCTTAGACTACATAGAAGCAATATATACAAAGATTTCAACCGTCTACCTGTTCCATTCATTGTTCTACTTGTCGAAATTTACAAATAATTTCCGATAAAGGATTAACCATTGGGGCTCGTTGTTCACTTAAACTTGAAGAACAAAAAATTGGCGAATGGTACTGTTTGGATGCTTTGCATATATGTTTCTTAGACTATACAGAAGCAATATATACATTGATTTCAACCGGCTACCTGTTCCATTCATTGTTCTACTTGTCGCAAGTTACAAATAATTTCCGTTAAAGTATTAACAATGGGGCTCGTAGTTCACTTAAACTTGAAGATTAAATAATTGGCGAATTGTACTGTTTGGATTCTTTGCATATATGTTTCTTAGACTATACAGAAGCAATATATACAATGATTTCAACAGTCTACCTGTTCCATTCATTGTTCTACTTGTTGAAATTTACAAATAATTTCCTTTAAAGGATTAACAATGGGGCTCGTAGTTCACTTAAACTTGAAGATCAAAAAATTGGCGAAAGGTACTGTTTGGATGCTTTGCATATATGTTTCTTAGATTATATAGTAGCAATATATACAAAGATTTCAACCGTCTACCTGTTCCATTCATTGTTCTACTTGTCGAAATTTACAAATAATTTCCTTTAAAGGATTAACAATGGGGCTCGTTGTTCACTTAAACTTGAAGAACAATAAATTGGCGAATTGTACTGTTTGGATTCTTTGCATATATGTTTCTTAGACTATACAGAAGCAATATATACAATGATTTCAACAGTCTACCTGTTCCATTCATTGTTCTACTTGTTGAAATTTACAAATAATTTCCTTTAAAGGATTAACAATTGGGCTCGTAGTTCACTTAAACTTGAAGATCAAAAAATTGGCGAAAGGTACTGTTTGGATGCTTTGCATATATGTTTCTTAGATTATATAGTAGCAATATATACAAAGATTTCAACCGTCTACCTGTTCCATTCATTGTTCTACTTGTCGAAATTTACAAATAATTTCCTTTAAATGATTAACAATGGGGCTCGTTGTTCACTTAAACTTGAAGAACAATAAATTGGCGAATTGTACTGTTTGGATGCTTTGCATATATGTTTCTTAGACTACATAGAAGCAATATATACAAAGATTTCAACCGTCTACCTGTTCCATTCATTGTTCTACTTGTCGAAATTTACAAATAATTTCCGATAAAGGATTAACCATTGGGGCTTATTGTTCACTTAAACTTGAAGAACAAAAAATTGGCGAATGGTACTGTTTGGATGCTTTGCATATATGTTTCTTAGACTATATAGAAGCAATATATACAAAGATTTCAACCGTCTACCTGTTCCATTCATTGTTCTACTTGTCGAAAGTTACAAATAATTTCCGAAAAAGGATTAACCATTGGGGCTCATTGTTCACTTAAACTTGAAGAACAAAAAATTGGCGAATGGTACTGTTTGGATGCTTTGCATATATGTTTCTTAGACTATATAGAAGCAATATATACATTGATTTCAACCGGCTACCTGTTCCATTCATTGTTCTACTTGTCGCAAGTTACAAATAATTTCCGTTAAAGTATTAACAATGGGGCTCGTAGTTCACTTAAACTTGAAGATCAAATAATTGGCGAATTGTACTGTTTGGATTCTTTGCATATATGTTTCTTAGACTATACAGAAGCAATATATACAATGATTTCAACAGTCTACCTGTTCCATTCATTGTTCTACTTGTTGAAATTTACAAATAATATCCATTAAAGGATTAACAATGGGGCTCGTAGTTCACTTAAACTTGAAGATCAAAAAATTGGCGAATGGTACTGTTTGGATGCTTTGCATATATGTTTCTTAGATTATATAGTAGCAATATATACAAAGATTTCAACCGTCTACCTGTTCCATTCATTGTTCTACTTGTCGAAATTTACAAATAATTTCCTTTAAAGGATTAACAATGGGGCTCGTTGTTCACTTAAACTTGAAGAACAATAAATTGGCGAATTGTACTGTTTGGATGCTTTGCATATATGTTTCTTAGACTATATAGAAGCAATATATACAAAGATTTCAAACGTCTACGTGTTCCAATCATTGTTCTACTTGTCGAAATTTACAAATAATTTCCTTTAAAGGATTAACAATGGGGCTCGTTGTTCACTTAAACTTGAAGAACAATAAATTCGCGAATTGTACTGTTTGGATGCTTTGCATATATGTTTCTTAGACTATATAGAAGCAATATGTACAAAGATTTCAACCGTCTACCTGTTCCATTCATTGTTCTACTTGTCGAAAGTTACAAATAATTTCCGATAAAGGATTAACCATTGGGGCTCATTGTTCACTTAAACTTGAAGAACAAAAAATTGGCGAATGGTACTGTTTGGATGCTTTGCATATATGTTTCTTAGACTATATAGAAGCAATATATACATTGATTTCAACCGGCTACCTGTTCCATTCATTGTTCTACTTGTCGCAAGTTACAAATAATTTCCGTTAAAGTATTAACAATGGGGCTCGTAGTTCACTTAAACTTGAAGATCAAATAATTGGCGAATTGTACTGTTTGGATTCTTTGCATATATGTTTCTTAGACTATACAGAAGCAATATATACAATGATTTCCACAGTCTACCTGTGCCATTCATTGTTCTACTTGTCGAAATTTACAAATAATTTCCTTTAAAGGATTAACAATGGGGCTCGTAGTTCACTTAAACTAGAAGATCAAAAAATTGGCGAATGGTACTGTTTGGATGCTTTGCATATATGTTTCTTAGATTATATAGTAGCAATATATACAAAGATTTCAACCGTCTACCTGTTCCATTCATTGTTCTACTTGTCGAAAGTTAGAAATAATTTCCGATAAAGGATTAACAATGGGGCTCATTGTTCACTTAAACTTGAAGGACAACAAATTGGCGAGTGGTAATGTTTGGATGCTTTGCATAAATGTTTCTTAGACTATATGGAAGCAATATATACAAAGATTTCAACTGTCTACGTGTTCCACTCATTGTTCTACTTGTCGAAAATTACAAATAATTTCCGATAAAGGATTAACCATTGGGGCTCATTGTTCACTTAAACTTGAAGAACAAAAAATTGGCGAATGGTACTGTTTGGATGCTTTGCGTATATGTTTCTTAGACTATATAGAAGCAATATATACAATGATTTCAACAGTCTACCTGTTCCATTCATTGTTCTACTTGTCGAAATTTACAAATAATTTCCTTTAAAGGATTAACAATTGGGCTCGTAGTTCACTTAAACTTGAAGAACAAAAAATTGGCGAATTGTACTGTTTGGATGCTTTGAATATATATTTCTTAGATTATTTAGAAGCAATATATAGAAAGATTTCACCCGTCTACCTGTACTATTCATTGTTCTACTTGTAGAAATTTACAAATAATTTCCTTTAAAGGATTAACAATGGGGCTCGTAGTTCACTTGAAATTGAAGAACAAAAAATTGGCGAATGGTACTGTTTGGATGCTGTGCATATATGTTTCTTAGACTATATAGAAGCAATATATACATTGATTTCAACCGGCTACCTGTTCCATTCATTGTTCTACTTGTCGCAAGCTACAAATAATTTCCGTTAAAGTATTAACAATGGGGCTCGTAGTTCACTTAAACTTGAAGATCAAATAATTGGCGAATTGTACTGTTTGGATTCTTTGCATATATGTTTCTTAGACTATACAGAAGCAATATATACAATGATTTCAACAGTCTACCTGTTCCATTCATTGTTCTACTTGTCGAAATTTACAAATAATTTCCTTTAAAGGATTAACAATGGGGCTCGTAGTTCACTTAAACTTGAAGATCAAAAAATTGGCGAATGGTACTGTTTGGATGCTTTGCATATATGTTTCTTAGACTATATAGACGCAATATATTCAAGGAATTCAACCGTCTACCTGTTCCATTCGTTGTTCTACTTGTAGAAATTTACAAATAATTTCCTTTAAAGGATTAACAATGGGGCTCGTAGTTCACTTGAACTTGAAGAACAAAAAATTGGCGAATGGTACTGTTTGGATGCTTTGCATATATGTTTCTTAGACTATATAAACGCAATATATACAAAGATTTCAACCGTCTACCTGTTCCATTCATTATTCTACTTGTCGAAAGTTACAAATAATTTCCGATAAAGGATTAACCATTGGGGCTCATTGTTCACTTAAACTTGAAGAACAAAAAATTGGCGAATGGTACTGTTTGGATGCTTTGCATATATGTTTCTTAGACTATATAGAAGCAATATATACATTGATTTCAACCGGCTACCTGTTCCATTCATTGTTCTACTTGTCGCAAGTTACAAATAATTTCCGTTAAAGTATTAACAATGGGGCTCGTAGTTCACTTAAACTTGAAGATCAAATAATTGGCGAATTGTACTGTTTGGATTCTTTGCATATATGTTTCTTAGACTATACAGAAGCAATATATACAATGATTTCCACAGTCTACCTGTGCCATTCATTGTTCTACTTGTCGAAATTTACAAATAATTTCCTTTAAAGGATTAACAATGGGGCTCGTAGTTCACTTAAACTAGAAGATCAAAAAATTGGCGAATGGTACTGTTTGGATGCTTTGCATATATGTTTCTTAGATTATATAGTAGCAATATATACAAAGATTTCAACCGTCTACCTGTTCCATTCATTGTTCTACTTGTCGAAAGTTAGAAATAATTTCCGATAAAGGATTAACAATGGGGCTCATTGTTCACTTAAACTTGAAGGACAACAAATTGGCGAGTGGTAATGTTTGGATGCTTTGCATAAATGTTTCTTAGACTATATGGAAGCAATATATACAAAGATTTCAACTGTCTACGTGTTCCACTCATTGTTCTACTTGTCGAAAATTACAAATAATTTCCGATAAAGGATTAACCATTGGGGCTCATTGTTCACTTAAACTTGAAGAACAAAAAATTGGCGAATGGTACTGTTTGGATGCTTTGCGTATATGTTTCTTAGACTATATAGAAGCAATATATACAATGATTTCAACAGTCTACCTGTTCCATTCATTGTTCTACTTGTCGAAATTTACAAATAATTTCCTTTAAAGGATTAACAATTGGGCTCGTAGTTCACTTAAACTTGAAGAACAAAAAATTGGCGAATTGTACTGTTTGGATGCTTTGAATATATATTTCTTAGATTATTTAGAAGCAATATATAGAAAGATTTCACCCGTCTACCTGTACTATTCATTGTTCTACTTGTAGAAATTTACAAATAATTTCCTTTAAAGGATTAACAATGGGGCTCGTAGTTCACTTGAAATTGAAGAACAAAAAATTGGCGAATGGTACTGTTTGGATGCTGTGCATATATGTTTCTTAGACTATATAGAAGCAATATATACATTGATTTCAACCGGCTACCTGTTCCATTCATTGTTCTACTTGTCGCAAGCTACAAATAATTTCCGTTAAAGTATTAACAATGGGGCTCGTAGTTCACTTAAACTTGAAGATCAAATAATTGGCGAATTGTACTGTTTGGATTCTTTGCATATATGTTTCTTAGACTATACAGAAGCAATATATACAATGATTTCAACAGTCTACCTGTTCCATTCATTGTTCTACTTGTCGAAATTTACAAATAATTTCCTTTAAAGGATTAACAATGGGGCTCGTAGTTCACTTAAACTTGAAGATCAAAAAATTGGCGAATGGTACTGTTTGGATGCTTTGCATATATGTTTCTTAGACTATATAGACGCAATATATTCAAGGAATTCAACCGTCTACCTGTTCCATTCGTTGTTCTACTTGTAGAAATTTACAAATAATTTCCTTTAAAGGATTAACAATGGGGCTCGTAGTTCACTTGAACTTGAAGAACAAAAAATTGGCGAATGGTACTGTTTGGATGCTTTGCATATATGTTTCTTAGACTATATAAACGCAATATATACAAAGATTTCAACCGTCTACCTGTTCCATTCATTGTTCTACTTGTCGAAATTTACAAATAATTTCCGATAAAGGATTAACCATTGGGGCTCGTTGTTCACTTAAACTTGAAGAACAAAAAATTGGCGAATGGTACTGTTTGGATGCTTTGCATATATGTTTCTTAGACTATACAGAAGCAATATATACATTGATTTCAACCGGCTACCTGTTCCATTCATTGTTCTACTTGTCGCAAGCTACAAATAATTTCCGTTAAAGTATTAACAATGGGGCTCGTAGTTCACTTAAACTTGAAGATCAAATAATTGGCGAATTGTACTGTTTGGATTCTTTGCATATATGTTTCTTAGACTATACAGAAGCAATATATACAATGATTTCAACAGTCTACCTGTTCCATTCATTGTTCTACTTGTTGAAATTTACAAATAATTTCCTTTAAAGGATTAACAATGGGGCTCGTAGTTCACTTAAACTTGAAGATCAAAAAATTGGCGAAAGGTACTGTTTGGATGCTTTGCATATATGTTTCTTAGATTATATAGTAGCAATATATACAAAGATTTCAACCGTCTACCTGTTCCATTCATTGTTCTACTTGTCGAAATTTACAAATAATTTCCTTTAAAGGATTAACAATGGGGCTCGTTGTTCACTTAAACTTGAAGAACAATAAATTGGCGAATTGTACTGTTTGGATTCTTTGCATATATGTTTCTTAGACTATACAGAAGCAATATATACAATGATTTCAACAGTCTACCTGTTCCATTCATTGTTCTACTTGTTGAAATTTACAAATAATTTCCTTTAAAGGATTAACAATTGGGCTCGTAGTTCACTTAAACTTGAAGATCAAAAAATTGGCGAAAGGTACTGTTTGGATGCTTTGCATATATGTTTCTTAGATTATATAGTAGCAATATATACAAAGATTTCAACCGTCTACCTGTTCCATTCATTGTTCTACTTGTCGAAAT
This sequence comes from Cerceris ruficornis, assembly GCA_963989415.1. Classification (NCBI taxonomy): domain Eukaryota; kingdom Metazoa; phylum Arthropoda; class Insecta; order Hymenoptera; family Crabronidae; genus Cerceris; species Cerceris ruficornis. The sequence goes on from CAXDIW010000415.1 coordinate 332,143, forward strand.
TTACAAATAATTTCCTTTAAATGATTAACAATGGGGCTCGTTGTTCACTTAAACTTGAAGAACAATAAATTGGCGAATTGTACTGTTTGGATGCTTTGCATATATGTTTCTTAGACTACATAGAAGCAATATATACAAAGATTTCAACCGTCTACCTGTTCCATTCATTGTTCTACTTGTCGAAATTTACAAATAATTTCCGATAAAGGATTAACCATTGGGGCTTATTGTTCACTTAAACTTGAAGAACAAAAAAATGGCGAATGGTACTGTTTGGATGCTTTGCATATATGTTTCTTAGACTATATAGAAGCAATATATACAAAGATTTCAACCGTCTACCTGTTCCATTCATTGTTCTACTTGTCGAAATTTACAAATAATTTCCTTTAAAGGATTAACAATGGGGCTCGTTGTTCACTTAAACTTGAAGAACAATAAATTGGAGAATTGTACTGTTTGGATGCTTTGCATATATGTTTCTTAGACTATATAGAAGCAATATATACAAAGATTTCAAACGTCTACGTGTTCCAATCATTGTTCTACTTGTCGAAATTTACAAATAATTTCCTTTAAAGGATTAACAATGGGGCTCGTTGTTCACTTAAACTTGAAGAACAATAAATTCGCGAATTGTACTGTTTGGATGCTTTGCATATATGTTTCTTAGACTATATAGAAGCAATATGTACAAAGATTTCAACCGTCTACCTGTTCCATTCATTGTTCTACTTGTCGAAAGTTACAAATAATTTCCGATAAAGGATTAACCATTGGGGCTCATTGTTCACTTAAACTTGAAGAACAAAAAATTGGCGAATGGTACTGTTTGGATGCTTTGCATATATGTTTCTTAGACTATATAGAAGCAATATATACATTGATTTCAACCGGCTACCTGTTCCATTCATTGTTCTACTTGTCGCAAGTTACAAATAATTTCCGTTAAAGTATTAACAATGGGGCTCGTAGTTCACTTAAACTTGAAGATCAAATAATTGGCGAATTGTACTGTTTGGATTCTTTGCATATATGTTTCTTAGACTATACAGAAGCAATATATACAATGATTTCCACAGTCTACCTGTGCCATTCATTGTTCTACTTGTCGAAATTTACAAATAATTTCCTTTAAAGGATTAACAATGGGGCTCGTAGTTCACTTAAACTAGAAGATCAAAAAATTGGCGAATGGTACTGTTTGGATGCTTTGCATATATGTTTCTTAGATTATATAGTAGCAATATATACAAAGATTTCAACCGTCTACCTGTTCCATTCATTGTTCTACTTGTCGAAAGTTACAAATAATTTCCGATAAAGGATTAACAATGGGGCTCATTGTTCACTTAAACTTGAAGGACAACAAATTGGCGAGTGGTAATGTTTGGATGCTTTGCATAAATGTTTCTTAGACTATATGGAAGCAATATATACAAAGATTTCAACTGTCTACGTGTTCCACTCATTGTTCTACTTGTCGAAAATTACAAATAATTTCCGATAAAGGATTAACCATTGGGGCTCATTGTTCACTTAAACTTGAAGAACAAAAAATTGGCGAATGGTACTGTTTGGATGCTTTGCGTATATGTTTCTTAGACTATATAGAAGCAATATATACAATGATTTCAACAGTCTACCTGTTCCATTCATTGTTGTACTTGTCGAAATTTACAAATAATTTCCTTTAAAGGATTAACAATTGGGCTCGTAGTTCACTTAAACTTGAAGAACAAAAAATTGGCGAATTGTACTGTTTGGATGCTTTGCATATATGTTTCTTAGACTATATAGAAGCAATATATACAAAGATTTCAACCGTCTACCTGTTCCATTCATTGTTCTACTTGTCGAAAGTTACAAATAATTTCCGATAAAGGATTAACAATGGGGCTCATTGTTCACTTAAACTTGAAGGACAACAAATTGGCGAGTGGTAATGTTTGGATGCTTTGCATAAATGTTTCTTAGACTATATGGAAGCAATATATACAAAGATTTCAAACGTCTACGTGTTCCAATCATTGTTCTACTTGTCGAAATTTACAAATAATTTCCTTTAAAGGATTAACCATTAGGGCTCATTGTTCACTTCAACTTGAAGAACAAAAAATTGGCGAATGGTACTGTTTGGATGCTTTGCATATATGTTTCTTAGACTATATAGAAGCAATATATACATTGATTTCAACCGGCTACCTGTTCCATTCATTGTTCTACTTGTCGCAAGTTACAAATAATTTCCGTTAAAGTATTAACAATGGGGCTCGTAGTTCACTTAAACTTGAAGATCAAATAATTGGCGAATTGTACTGTTTGGATTCTTTGCATATATGTTTCTTAGACTATACAGAAGCAATATATACAATGATTTCCACAGTCTACCTGTGCCATTCATTGTTCTACTTGTCGAAATTTACAAATAATTTCCTTTAAAGGATTAACAATGGGGCTCGTAGTTCACTTAAACTAGAAGATCAAAAAATTGGCGAATGGTACTGTTTGGATGCTTTGCATATATGTTTCTTAGATTATATAGTAGCAATATATACAAAGATTTCAACCGTCTACCTGTTCCATTCATTGTTCTACTTGTCGAAAGTTACAAATAATTTCCGATAAAGGATTAACAATGGGGCTCATTGTTCACTTAAACTTGAAGGACAACAAATTGGCGAGTGGTAATGTTTGGATGCTTTGCGTATATGTTTCTTAGACTATATAGAAGCAATATATACAATGATTTCAACAGTCTACCTGTTCCATTCATTGTTCTACTTGTCGAAATTTACAAATAATTTCCTTTAAAGGATTAACAATTGGGCTCGTAGTTCACTTAAACTTGAAGAACAAAAAATTGGCGAATTGTACTGTTTGGATGCTTTGAATATATGTTTCTTAGATTATTTAGAAGCAATATATAGAAAGATTTCACCCGTCTACCTGTACTATTCATTGTTCTACTTGTAGAAATTTACAAATAATTTCCTTTAAAGGATTAACAATGGGGCTCGTAGTTCACTTGAACTTGAAGAACAAAAAATTGGCGAATGGTACTGTTTGGATGCTTTGCATATATGTTTCTTAGACTATATAGAAGCAATATATACATTGATTTCAACCGGCTACCTGTTCCATTCATTGTTCTACTTGTCGCAAGTTACAAATAATTTCCGTTAAAGTATTAACAATGGGGCTCGTAGTTCACTTAAACTTGAAGATCAAATAATTGGCGAATTGTACTGTTTGGATTCTTTGCATATATGTTTCTTAGGCTATACAGAAGCAATATATACAATGATTTCAACAGTCTACCTGTTCCATTCATTGTTCTACTTGTCGAAATTTACAAATAATTTCCTTTAAAGGATTAACAATGGGGCTCGTAGTTCACTTAAACTTGAAGATCAAAAAATTGGCGAATGGTACTGTTTGGATGCTTTGCATATATGTTTCCTAGACTATATAGACGCAATATATTCAAGGATTTCAACCGTCTACCTGTTCCATTCGTTGTTCTACTTGTCGAAAGTTACAAATAATTACCGATAAAGGATTAACCATTGGGGCTTATTGTTCACTTAAACTTGAAGAACAAAAAATTGGCGAATTGTACTGTTTGGATGCTTTGCATATATGTTTCTTAGACTATATAGAAGCAATATATACAAAGATTTCAACCGTCTACCTGTTTCATTCAGTGTTCTACTTGTCGAAAGTTACAAATAATTTCCGATAAAGGATTAACAATGGGTCTCATTGTTCACATAAACTTGAAGAACAAAAAATTGGCGAATGGTACTGTTTGGATGCTTTGCATATATGTTTCTTAGACTATAAAGAAGCAATATATACAAAGATTTCAACCGTCTACGTGTTCCAATCATTGTTCTACTTGTCGAAATTTACAAATAATTTCCTTTAAAGGATTAACAATGGGGCTCGTTGTTCACTTAAACTTGAAGAACAATAAATTCGCGAATTGTACTGTTTTGATGCTTTGCATATATGTTTCTTAGACTATATAGAAGCAATATATACATTGATTTCAACCGGCTACCTGTTTCATTCAGTGTTCTACTTGTCGAAATTTACAAATAATTTCCTTTAAAGGATTAACAATGGGGCTCGTTGTTCACTTAAACTTGAAGAACAATAAATTGGCGAATTGTACTGTTTGGATTCTTTGCATATATGTTTCTTAGACTATACAGAAGCAATATATACAATGATTTCAACAGTCTACCTGTTCCATTCATTGTTCTACTTGTTGAAATTTACAAATAATTTCCTTTAAAGGATTAACAATGGGGCTCGTAGTTCACTTAAACTTGAAGATCAAAAAATTGGCGAAAGGTACTGTTTGGATGCTTTCCATATATGTTTCTTAGATTATATAGTAGCAATATATACAAAGATTTCAACCGTCTACCTGTTCCATTCATTGTTCTACTTGTCGAAATTTACAAATAATTTCCTTTAAAGGATTAACAATGGGGCTCGTTGTTCACTTAAACTTGAAGAACAATAAATTGGCGAATTGTACTGTTTGGATTCTTTGCATATATGTTTCTTAGACTATACAGAAGCAATATATACAATGATTTCAACCGTCTACCTGTTCCATTCATTGTTCTACTTGTCGAAATTTACAAATAATTTCCTTTAAAGGATTAACAATGGGGCTCGTAGTTCACTTAAACTTGAAGATCAAAAAATTGGCGAATGGTACTGTTTGGATGCTTTGCATATATGTTTCTTAGACTATATAGACGCAATATATTCAAGGAATTCAACCGTCTACCTCTTCCATTCGTTGTTCTACTTGTCGAAAGTTACAAATAATTACCGATAAAGGATTAACAATTGGGGCTTATTGTTCACTTAAACTTGAAGAACAAAAAATTGGCGAATTGTACTGTTTGGATGCTTTGCATATATGTTTCTTAGACTATATAGAAGCAATATATACAAAGATTTCAACCGTCTACCTGTTCCATTCATTGTTCTACTTGTCGAAAGTTACAAATAATTTCCGATAAAGGATTAACAATGGGGCTCATTGTTCACTTAAACTTGAAGGACAACAAATTGGCGAGTGGTAATGTTTGGATGCTTTGCATAAATGTTTCTTAGACTATATGGAAGCAATATATACAAAGATTTCAACCGTCTACGTGTTCCAATCATTGTTCTACTTGTCGAAAGTTACAAATAATTTCCGATAAAGGATTAACCATTGGGGCTCATTGTTCACTTAAACTTGAAGAACAAAAAATTGGCGAATGGTACTGTTTGGATGCTTTGCGTATATGTTTCTTAGACTATATAGAAGCAGTATATACAATGATTTCAACAGTCTACCTGTTCCATTCATTGTTTTACTTGTCGAAATTTACAAATAATTTCCTTTAAAGGATTAACAATTGGGCTCGTAGTTCACTTAAACTTGAAGAACAAAAAATTGGCGAATTGTACTGTTTGGATGCTTTGAATATATGTTTCTTGGATTATTTAGAAGCAATATATAGTAAGATTTCACCCGTCTACCCGTACTATTCATTGTTCTACTTGTAGAAATTTACAAATAATTTCCTTTAAAGGATTAACAATGGGGCTCGTAGTTCACTTGAACTTGAAGAACAAAAAATTGGCGAATGGTACTGTTTGGATGCTTTGCATATATGTTTCTTAGACTATATAGAAGCAATATATACATTGATTTCAACCGGCTACCTGTTCCATTCATTGTTCTACTTGTCGCAAGTTACAAATAATTTCCGTTAAAGTATTAACAATGGGGCTCGTAGTTAACTTAAACTTGAAGAACAAAAAATTGGCGAATGGTACTGTTTGGATGCTTTGCATATATGTTTCTTAGACTATACAGAAGCAATATATACATTGATTTCAACCGGCTACCTGTTCCATTCATTGTTCTACTTGTCGCAAGTTACAAATAATTTCCGTTAAAGTATTAACAATGGGGCTCGTAGTTCACTTAAACTTGAAGATCAAATAATTGACGAATTGTACTGTTTGGATTCTTTGCATATATGTTTCTTAGACTATACAGTAGCAATATATACAATGATTTCAACAGTCTACCTGTCCCATTCATTGTTCTACTTGTTGAAATTTACAAATAATTTCCTTTAAAGGATTAACAATGGGGCTCGTAGTTCACTTAAACTTGAAGATCAAAAAATTGGCGAATGGTACTGTTTGGATGCTTTGCATATATGTTTCTTAGATTATATAGTAGCAATATATACAAAGATTTCAACCGTCTACGTGTTCCAATCATTGTTCTACTTGTCGAAATTTACAAATAATTTCCTTTAAAGGATTAACAATGGGGCTCGTTGTTCACTTAAACTTGAAGAACAATAAATTCGCGAATTGTACTGTTTCGATGCCTAGCATATATGTTTCTTAGACTATATAGAAGCAATATATACATTGATTTTAACCGGCTACCTGTTCCATTCATTGTTCTACTTGTCGCAAGTTACAAATAATTTCCGTTAAAGTATTAACAATTGGGCTCGTAGTTCACTTAAACTTGAAGATCAAATAATTGGCGAATTGTACTGTTTGGATTCTTTGCATATATGTTTCTTAGACTATACAGTAGCAATATATACAATGATTTCAACAGTCTACCTGTCCCATTCATTGTTCTACTTGTTGAAATTTACAAATAATTTCCTTTAAAGGATTAACAATGGGGCTCGTAGTTCACTTAAACTTGAAGATCAAAAAATTGGCGAATGGTACTGTTTGGATGCTTTGCATATATGTTTCTTAGATTATATAGTAGCAATATATACAAAGATTTCAACCGTCTATGTGTTCCAATCATTGTTCTACTTGTCGAAATTTACAAATAATTTCCTTTAAAGGATTAACAATGGGGCTCGTTGTTCACTTAAACTTGAAGAACAATAAATTCGCGAATTGTACTGTTTCGATGCTTTGCATATATGTTTCTTAGACTATATAGAAGCAATATATACAAAGATTTCAACCGTCTACCTGTTCCATTCATTGTTCTACTTGTCGAAAGTTACAAATAATTTCCGATAAAGGATTAACCATTGGGGCTCATTGTTCACTTAAACTTGAAGAACAAAAAATTGGCGAATGGTACTGTTTGGATGCTTTGCATATATGTTTCTTAGACTATATAGACGCAATATATACAAGGATTTCAACCGTCTACCTGTTCCATTCATTGTTCTACTTGTCGAAAGTTACAAATAATTACCGATAAAGGATTAACCATTGGGGCTTATTGTTCACTTAAACTTGAAGAACAAAAAATTGGCGAATTGTACTGTTTGGATGCTTTGCATATATGTTTCTTAGACTATATAGAAGCAATATATACAAAGATTTCAACCGTCTACCTGTTCCATTCATTGTTCTACTTGTCGAAAGTTACAAATAATTTCCGATAAAGGATTAACAATGGGGCTCATTGTTCACTTAAACTTGAAGGACAACAAATTGGCGAGTGGTAATGTTTGGATGCTTTGCATAAATGTTTCTTAGACTATATGGAAGCAATATATACAAAGATTTCAACCGTCTACGTGTTCCAATCATTGTTCTACTTGTCGAAAGTTACAAATAATTTCCGATAAAGGATTAACCATTGGGGCTCATTGTTCACTTAAACTTGAGGAACAAAAAATTGGCGAATGGTACTGTTTGGATGCTTTGCGTATATGTTTCTTAGACTATATAGAAGCAATATATACAATGATTTCAACAGTCTACCTGTTCCATTCATTGTTTTACTTGTCGAAATTTACAAATAATTTCCTTTAAAGGATTAATAATTGGGCTCGTAGTTCACTTAAACTTGAAGAACAAAAAATTGGCGAATTGTACTGTTTGGATGCTTTGAATATATGTTTCTTGGATTATTTAGAAGCAATATATAGTAAGATTTCACCCGTCTACCCGTACTATTCATTGTTCTACTTGTAGAAATTTACAAATAATTTCCTTTAAAGGATTAACAATGGGGCTCGTAGTTCACTTGAACTTGAAGAACAAAAAATTGGCGAATGGTACTGTTTGGATGCTTTGCATATATGTTTCTTAGACTATATAAACGCAATATATACAAAGATTTCAACCGTCTACCTGTTCCATTCATTGTTCTACTTGTCGAAATTTACAAATAATTTCCGATAAAGGATTAACCATTGGGGCTCGTTGTTCACTTAAACTTGAAGAACAAAAAATTGGCGAATGGTACTGTTTGGATGCTTTGCATATATGTTTCTTAGACTATACAGAAGCAATATATACATTGATTTCAACCGGCTACCTGTTCCATTCATTGTTCTACTTGTCGCAAGTTACAAATAATTTCCGTTAAAGTATTAACAATGGGGCTCGTAGTTCACTTAAACTTGAAGATCAAATAATTGACGAATTGTACTGTTTGGATTCTTTGCATATATGTTTCTTAGACTATACAGTAGCAATATATACAATGATTTCAACAGTCTACCTGTCCCATTCATTGTTCTACTTGTTGAAATTTACAAATAATTTCCTTTAAAGGATTAACAATGGGGCTCGTAGTTCACTTAAACTTGAAGATCAAAAAATTGGCGAATGGTACTGTTTGGATGCTTTGCATATATGTTTCTTAGATTATATAGTAGCAATATATACAAAGATTTCAACCGTCTACGTGTTCCAATCATTGTTCTACTTGTCGAAATTTACAAATAATTTCCTTTAAAGGATTAACAATGGGGCTCGTTGTTCACTTAAACTTGAAGAACAATAAATTCGCGAATTGTACTGTTTCGATGCTTTGCATATATGTTTCTTAGACTATATAGAAGCAATATATACATTGATTTCAACCGGCTACCTGTTCCATTCATTGTTCTACTTGTCGCAAGTTACAAATAATTTCCGTTAAAGTATTAACAATTGGGCTCGTAGTTCACTTAAACTTGAAGATCAAATAATTGGCGAATTGTACTGTTTGGATTCTTTGCATATATGTTTCTTAGACTATACAGAAGCAATATATACAATGATTTCAACAGTCTACCTGTTCCATTCATTGTTCTACTTGTTGAAATTTACAAATAATTTCCTTTAAAGGATTAACAATGGGGCTCGTAGTTCACTTAAACTTGAAGATCAAAAAATTGGCGAAAGGTACTGTTTGGATGCTTTGCATATATGTTTCTTAGATTATATAGTAGCAATATATACAAAGATTTCAACCGTCTACCTGTTCCATTCATTGTTCTACTTGTCGAAAGTTACAAATAATTACCGATAAAGGATTAACCATTGGGGCTTATTGTTCACTTAAACTTGAAGAACAAAAAATTGGCGAATTGTACTGTTTGGATGCTTTGCATATATGTTTCTTAGACTATATAGAAGCAATATATACAAAGATTTCAACCGTCTACCTGTTCCATTCATTGTTCTACTTGTCGAAAGTTACAAATAATTTCCGATAAAGGATTAACAATGGGGCTCATTGTTCACTTAAACTTGAAGGACAACAAATTGGCGAGTGGTAATGTTTGGATGCTTTGCATAAATGTTTCTTAGACTATATGGAAGCAATATATACAAAGATTTCAACCGTCTACGTGTTCCAATCATTGTTCTACTTGTCGAAAGTTACAAATAATTTCCGATAAAGGATTAACCATTGGGGCTCATTGTTCACTTAAACTTGAAGAACAAAAAATTGGCGAATGGTACTGTTTGGATGCTTTGCGTATATGTTTCTTAGACTATATAGAAGCAATATATACAATGATTTCAACAGTCTACCTGTTCCATTCATTGTTTTACTTGTTGAAATTTACAAATAATTTCCTTTAAAGGATTAACAATGGGGCTCGTAGTTCACTTAAACTTGAAGATCAAAAAATTGGCGAAAGGTACTGTTTGGATGCTTTGCATATATGTTTCTTAGATTATATAGTAGCAATATATACAAAGATTTCAACCGTCTACCTGTTCCATTCATTGTTCTACTTGTCGAAAGTTACAAATAATTACCGATAAAGGATTAACCATTGGGGCTTATTGTTCACTTAAACTTGAAGAACAAAAAATTGGCGAATTGTACTGTTTGGATGCTTTGCATATATGTTTCTTAGACTATATAGAAGCAATATATACAAAGATTTCAACCGTCTACCTGTTCCATTCATTGTTCTACTTGTCGAAAGTTACAAATAATTTCCGATAAAGGATTAACAATGGGGCTCATTGTTCACTTAAACTTGAAGGACAACAAATTGGCGAGTGGTAATGTTTGGATGCTTTGCATAAATGTTTCTTATACTATATGGAAGCAATATATACAAAGATTTCAACCGTCTACGTGTTCCAATCATTGTTCTACTTGTCGAAAGTTACAAATAATTTCCGATAAAGGATTAACCATTGGGGCTCATTGTTCACTTAAACTTGAGGAACAAAAAATTGGCGAATGGTACTGTTTGGATGCTTTGCGTATATGTTTCTTAGACTATATAGAAGCAATATATACAATGATTTCAACAGTCTACCTGTTCCATTCATTGTTTTACTTGTCGAAATTTACAAATAATTTCCTTTAAAGGATTAATAATTGGGCTCGTAGTTCACTTAAACTTGAAGAACAAAAAATTGGCGAATTGTACTGTTTGGATGCTTTGAATATATGTTTCTTGGATTATTTAGAAGCAATATATAGTAAGATTTCACCCGTCTACCCGTACTATTCATTGTTCTACTTGTAGAAATTTACAAATAATTTCCTTTAAAGGATTAACAATGGGGCTCGTAGTTCACTTGAACTTGAAGAACAAAAAATTGGCGAATGGTACTGTTTGGATGCTTTGCATATATGTTTCTTAGACTATATAAACGCAATATATACAAAGATTTCAACCGTCTACCTGTTCCATTCATTGTTCTACTTGTCGAAATTTACAAATAATTTCCGATAAAGGATTAACCATTGGGGCTCGTTGTTCACTTAAACTTGAAGAACAAAAAATTGGCGAATGGTACTGTTTGGATGCTTTGCATATATGTTTCTTAGACTATACAGAAGCAATATATACATTGATTTCAACCGGCTACCTGTTCCATTCATTGTTCTACTTGTCGCAAGTTACAAATAATTTCCGTTAAAGTATTAACAATGGGGCTCGTAGTTCACTTAAACTTGAAGATCAAATAATTGACGAATTGTACTGTTTGGATTCTTTGCATATATGTTTCTTAGACTATACAGTAGCAATATATACAATGATTTCAACAGTCTACCTGTCCCATTCATTGTTCTACTTGTTGAAATTTACAAATAATTTCCTTTAAAGGATTAACAATGGGGCTCGTAGTTCACTTAAACTTGAAGATCAAAAAATTGGCGAATGGTACTGTTTGGATGCTTTGCATATATGTTTCTTAGATTATATAGTAGCAATATATACAAAGATTTCAACCGTCTACGTGTTCCAATCATTGTTCTACTTGTCGAAATTTACAAATAATTTCCTTTAAAGGATTAACAATGGGGCTCGTTGTTCACTTAAACTTGAAGAACAATAAATTCGCGAATTGTACTGTTTCGATGCTTTGCATATATGTTTCTTAGACTATATAGAAGCAATATATACATTGATTTCAACCGGCTACCTGTTCCATTCATTGTTCTACTTGTCGCAAGTTACAAATAATTTCCGTTAAAGTATTAACAATTGGGCTCGTAGTTCACTTAAACTTGAAGATCAAATAATTGGCGAATTGTACTGTTTGGATTCTTTGCATATATGTTTCTTAGACTATACAGAAGCAATATATACAATGATTTCAACAGTCTACCTGTTCCATTCATTGTTCTACTTGTTGAAATTTACAAATAATTTCCTTTAAAGGATTAACAATGGGGCTCGTAGTTCACTTAAACTTGAAGATCAAAAAATTGGCGAAAGGTACTGTTTGGATGCTTTGCATATATGTTTCTTAGATTATAAAGTAGCAATATATACAAAGATTTCAACCGTCTACCTGTTCCATTCATTGTTCTACTTGTCGAAAGTTACAAATAATTACCGATAAAGGATTAACCATTGGGGCTTATTGTTCACTTAAACTTGAAGAACAAAAAATTGGCGAATTGTACTGTTTGGATGCTTTGCATATATGTTTCTTAGACTATATAGAAGCAATATATACAAAGATTTCAACCGTCTACCTGTTCCATTCATTGTTCTACTTGTCGAAAGTTACAAATAATTTCCGATAAAGGATTAACAATGGGGCTCATTGTTCACTTAAACTTGAAGGACAACAAATTGGCGAGTGGTAATGTTTGGATGCTTTGCATAAATGTTTCTTAGACTATATGGAAGCAATATATACAAAGATTTCAACCGTCTACGTGTTCCAATCATTGTTCTACTTGTCGAAAGTTACAAATAATTTCCGATAAAGGATTAACCATTGGGGCTCATTGTTCACTTAAACTTGAAGAACAAAAAATTGGCGAATGGTACTGTTTGGATGCTTTGCGTATATGTTTCTTAGACTATATAGAAGCAATATATACAATGATTTCAACAGTCTACCTGTTCCATTCATTGTTTTACTTGTTGAAATTTACAAATAATTTCCTTTAAAGGATTAACAATGGGGCTCGTAGTTCACTTAAACTTGAAGATCAAAAAATTGGCGAAAGGTACTGTTTGGATGCTTTGCATATATGTTTCTTAGATTATATAGTAGCAATATATACAAAGATTTCAACCGTCTACCTGTTCCATTCATTGTTCTACTTGTCGAAAGTTACAAATAATTACCGATAAAGGATTAACCATTGGGGCTTATTGTTCACTTAAACTTGAAGAACAAAAAATTGGCGAATTGTACTGTTTGGATGCTTTGCATATATGTTTCTTAGACTATATAGAAGCAATATATACAATGATTTCAACAGTCTACCTGTTCCATTCATTGTTTTACTTGTCGAAATTTACAAATAATTTCCTTTAAAGGATTAACAATTGGGCTCGTAGTTCACTTAAACTTGAAGAACAAAAAATTGGCGAATTGTACTGTTTGGATGCTTTGAATATATGTTTCTTGGATTATTTAGAAGCAATATATAGTAAGATTTCACCCGTCTACCCGTACTATTCATTGTTCTACTTGTAGAAATTTACAAATAATTTCCTTTAAAGGATTAACAATGGGGCTCGTAGTTCACTTGAACTTGAAGAACAAAAAATTGGCGAATGGTACTGTTTGGATGCTTTGCATATATGTTTCTTAGACTATATAAACGCAATATATACAAAGATTTCAACCGTCTACCTGTTCCATTCATTGTTCTACTTGTCGAAATTTACAAATAATTTCCGATAAAGGATTAACCATTGGGGCTCGTTGTTCACTTAAACTTGAAGAACAAAAAATTGGCGAATGGTACTGTTTGGATGCTTTGCATATATGTTTCTTAGACTATACAGAAGCAATATATACATTGATTTCAACCGGCTACCTGTTCCATTCATTGTTCTACTTGTCGCAAGTTACAAATAATTTCCGTTAAAGTATTAACAATGGGGCTCGTAGTTCACTTAAACTTGAAGATCAAATAATTGACGAATTGTACTGTTTGGATTCTTTGCATATATGTTTCTTAGACTATACAGTAGCAATATATACAATGATTTCAACAGTCTACCTGTCCCCTTCATTGTTCTACTTGTTGAAATTTACAAATAATTTCCTTTAAAGGATTAACAATGGGGCTCGTAGTTCACTTAAACTTGAAGATCAAAAAATTGGCGAATGGTACTGTTTGGATGCTTTGCATATATGTTTCTTAGATTATATAGTAGCAATATATACAAAGATTTCAACCGTCTACGTGTTCCAATCATTGTTCTACTTGTCGAAATTTACAAATAATTTCCTTTAAAGGATTAACAATGGGGCTCGTTGTTCACTTAAACTTGAAGAACAATAAATTCGCGAATTGTACTGTTTCGATGCTTTGCATATATGTTTCTTAGACTATATAGAAGCAATATATACATTGATTTCAACCGGCTACCTGTTCCATTCATTGTTCTACTTGTCGCAAGTTACAAATAATTTCCGTTAAAGTATTAACAATTGGGCTCGTAGTTCACTTAAACTTGAAGATCAAATAATTGGCGAATTGTACTGTTTGGATTCTTTGCATATATGTTTCTTAGACTATACAGAAGCAATATATACAATGATTTCAACAGTCTACCTGTTCCATTCATTGTTCTACTTGTTGAAATTTACAAATAATTTCCTTTAAAGGATTAACAATGGGGCTCGTAGTTCACTTAAACTTGAAGATCAAAAAATTGGCGAAAGGTACTGTTTGGATGCTTTGCATATATGTTTCTTAGATTATATAGTAGCAATATATACAAAGATTTCAACCGTCTACCTGTTCCATTCATTGTTCTACTTGTCGAAATTTACAAATAATTTCCTTTAAAGGATTAACAATGGGGCTCGTTGTTCACTTAAACTTGAAGAACAATAAATTGGCGAATTGTACTGTTTGGATGCTTTGCATATATGTTTCTTAGACTATATAGAAGCAATATATACAAAGATTTCAACCGTCTACCTGTTCCATTCATTGTTCTACTTGTCGAAAGTTACAAATAATTTCCGATAAAGGATTAACCATTGAGGCTCATTGTTCACTTAAACTTGAAGAACAAAAAATTGGCGAATGGTACTGTTTGGATGCTTTGCATATATGTTTCTTAGACTATATAGACGCAATATATACAAGGATTTCAACCGTCTACCTGTTCCATTCATTGTTCTACTTGTCGAAAGTTACAAATAATTACCGATAAAGGATTAACCATTGGGGCTTATTGTTCACTTAAACTTGAAGTACAAAAAATTGGCGAATTGTACTGTTTGGATGCTTTGCATATATGTTTCTTAGACTATATAGAAGCATTATATACAAAGATTTCAACCGTCTACCTGTTCCATTCATTGTTCTACTTGTCGAAAGTTACAAATAATTTCCGATAAAGGATTAACAATGGGGCTCGTAGTTCACTTAAACTTGAAGATCAAATAATTGGCGAATTGTACTGTTTGGATTCTTTGCATATATGTTTCTTAGACTATACAGCAGCAATATATACAATGATTTCAACCGTCTACCTGATCCATTCATTGTTCTACTTGTCGAAATTTACAAATAATTTCCTTTAAAGGTTTAACAATGGGGCTCGTTGTTCACTTAAACTTGAAGATCAAAAAACTGGCGAATGGTACTGTTTGGATGCTTTGCATATATGTTTCTTAGATTATGTAGTAGCAATATATACAAGGTTTTCACCGGCTACGTGTTCCAATCATTGTTCTACTTGTCGAAAGTTACAAATAATTTCCGATAAAGGATTAACCATTGGGGCTCATTGTTCACTTAAACTTGAAGAACAAAAAATTGGCGAATGGTACTGTTTGGATGCTTTGCATATATGTTTCTTAGACTATATAGACGCAATATATACAAGGATTTCAACCGTCTACCTGTTCCATTCATTGTTCTACTTGTCGAAAGTTACAAATAATTACCGATAAAGGATTAACCATTGGGGCTTATTGTTCACTTAAACTTGAAGAACAAAAAATTGGCGAATTGTACTGTTTGGATGCTTTGCATATATGTTTCTTAGACTATATAGGAGCATTATATACAAAGATTTCAACCGTCTACCTGTTCCATTCATTGTTCTACTTGTCGAAAGTTACAAATAATTTCCGATAAAGGATTAACAATGGGGCTCTTACTTCACTTAAACTTGAAGATCAAATAATTGGCGAATTGTACTGTTTGGATTCTTTGCATATATGTTTCTTAGACTATACAGCAGCAATATATACAATGATTTCAACCGTCTACCTGATCCATTCATTGTTCTACTTGTCGAAATTTACAAATAATTTCCTTTAAAGGTTTAACAATGGGGCTCGTAGTTCACTTAAACCTGAAGATCAAAAAATTGGCGAATTGTACTGTTTGGATGCTTTGCATATATGTTTCTTAGACTATACAGAAGCAATATATACAATGATTTCAACAGTCTACCTGTTCCATTCATTGTTCTACTTGTCGAAAGTTACAAATAATTTCCGATAAAGGATTAACCATTGGGGCTCATTGTTCACTTAAACTTGAAGAACAAAAAATTGGCGAATGGTACTGTTTGGATGCTTTGCATATATGTTTCTTAGACTATATAGAAGCAATATATACAATGATTTCAACAGTCTACCTGTTCCATTCATTGTTTTACTTGTCGAAATTTACAAATAATTTCCTTTAAAGGATTAACAATTGGGCTCGTAGTTCACTTAAACTTGAAGAACAAAAAATTGGCGAATTGTACTGTTTGGATGCTTTGAATATATGTTTCTTGGATTATTTAGAAGCAATATATAGTAAGATTTCACCCGTCTACCCGTACTATTCATTGTTCTACTTGTAGAAATTTACAAATAATTTCCTTTAAAGGATTAACAATGGGGCTCGTAGTTCACTTGAACTTGAAGAACAAAAAATTGGCGAATGGTACTGTTTGGATGCTTTGCATATATGTTTCTTAGACTATATAAACGCAATATATACAAAGATTTCAACCGTCTACCTGTTCCATTCATTGTTCTACTTGTCGAAATTTACAAATAATTTCCGATAAAGGATTAACCATTGGGGCTCGTTGTTCACTTAAACTTGAAGAACAAAAAATTGGCGAATGGTACTGTTTGGATGCTTTGCATATATGTTTCTTAGACTATACAGAAGCAATATATACATTGATTTCAACCGGCTACCTGTTCCATTCATTGTTCTACTTGTCGCAAGTTACAAATAATTTCCGTTAAAGTATTAACAATGGGGCTCGTAGTTCACTTAAACTTGAAGATCAAATAATTGACGAATTGTACTGTTTGGATTCTTTGCATATATGTTTCTTAGACTATACAGTAGCAATATATACAATGATTTCAACAGTCTACCTGTCCCCTTCATTGTTCTACTTGTTGAAATTTACAAATAATTTCCTTTAAAGGATTAACAATGGGGCTCGTAGTTCACTTAAACTTGAAGATCAAAAAATTGGCGAATGGTACTGTTTGGATGCTTTGCATATATGTTTCTTAGATTATATAGTAGCAATATATACAAAGATTTCAACCGTCTACGTGTTCCAATCATTGTTCTACTTGTCGAAATTTACAAATAATTTCCGATAAAGGATTAACAATGGGGCTCGTAGTTCACTTAAACTTGAAGATCAAATAATTGGCGAATTGTACTGTTTGGATTCTTTGCATATATGTTTCTTAGACTATACAGCAGCAATATATACAATGATTTCAACCGTCTACCTGATCCATTCATTGTTCTACTTGTCGAAATTTACAAATAATTTCCTTTAAAGGTTTAACAATGGGGCTCGTTGTTCACTTAAACTTGAAGATCAAAAAACTGGCGAATGGTACTGTTTGGATGCTTTGTATATATGTTTCTTAGATTATGTAGTAGCAATATATACAAGGTTTTCACCGGCTACGTGTTCCAATCATTGTTCTACTTGTCGAAAGTTACAAATAATTTCCGATAAAGGATTAACCATTGGGGCTCATTGTTCACTTAAACTTGAAGAACAAAAAATTGGCGAATGGTACTGTTTGGATGCTTTGCATATATGTTTCTTAGACTATATAGACGCAATATATACAAGGATTTCAACCGTCTACCTGTTCCATTCATTGTTCTACTTGTCGAAAGTTACAAATAATTACCGATAAAGGATTAACCATTGGGGCTTATTGTTCACTTAAACTTGAAGAACAAAAAATTGGCGAATTGTACTGTTTGGATGCTTTGCATATATGTTTCTTAGACTATATAGGAGCATTATATACAAAGATTTCAACCGTCTACCTGTTCCATTCATTGTTCTACTTGTCGAAAGTTACAAATAATTTCCGATAAAGGATTAACAATGGGGCTCTTACTTCACTTAAACTTGAAGATCAAATAATTGGCGAATTGTACTGTTTGGATTCTTTGCATATATGTTTCTTAGACTATACAGCAGCAATATATACAATGATTTCAACCGTCTACCTGATCCATTCATTGTTCTACTTGTCGAAATTTACAAATAATTTCCTTTAAAGGTTTAACAATGGGGCTCGTAGTTCACTTAAACCTGAAGATCAAAAAATTGGCGAATTGTACTGTTTGGATGCTTTGCATATATGTTTCTTAGACTATACAGAAGCAATATATACAATGATTTCAACAGTCTACCTGTTCCATTCATTGTTCTACTTGTCGAAAGTTACAAATAATTTCCGATAAAGGATTAACCATTGGGGCTCATTGTTCACTTAAACTTGAAGAACAAAAAATTGGCGAATGGTACTGTTTGGATGCTTTGCATATATGTTTCTTAGACTATATAGACGCAATATATACAAGGATTTCAACCGTCTACCTGTTCCATTCATTGTTCTACTTGTCGAAAGTTACAAATAATTACCGATAAAGGATTAACCATTGGGGCTTATTGTTCACTTAAACTTGAAGAACAAAAAATTGGCGAATTGTACTGTTTGGATGCTTTGCATATATGTTTCTTAGACTATATAGGAGCATTATATACAAAGATTTCAACCGTCTACCTGTTCCATTCATTGTTCTACTTGTCGAAAGTTACAAATAATTTCCGATAAAGGATTAACAATGGGGCTCTTACTTCACTTAAACTTGAAGATCAAATAATTGGCGAATTGTACTGTTTGGATTCTTTGCATATATGTTTCTTAGACTATACAGCAGCAATATATACAATGATTTCAACCGTCTACCTGATCCATTCATTGTTCTACTTGTCGAAATTTACAAATAATTTCCTTTAAAGGTTTAACAATGGGGCTCGTAGTTCACTTAAACTTGAAGATCAAAAAATTGGCGAATTGTACTGTTTGGATGCTTTGCATATATGTTTCTTAGATTATATAGTAGCAATATATACAAAGATTTCAACAGTCTACCTGTTCCATTCATTGTTCTACTTGTTGAAATTTACAAATAATTTCCTTTAAAGGATTAACAATGGGGCTCGTAGTTCACTTAAACTTGAAGATCTAAAAATTGGCGAAAGGTACTGTTTGGATGCTTTGCATATATGTTTCTTAGATTATATAGTAGCAATATATACAAAGATTTCAACCGTCTACCTGTTCCATTCATTGTTCTACTTGTCGAAATTTACAAATAATTTCCTTTAAAGGATTAACAATGGGGCTCGTTGTTCACTTAAACTTGAAGAACAATAAATTGGCGAATTGTACTGTTTGGATGCTTTGCATATATGTTTCTTAGACTATATAGAAGCAATATATACAAAGATTTCAACCGTCTACCTGTTCCATTCATTGTTCTACTTGTCGAAAGTTACAAATAATTTCCGATAATGGATTAACCATTGGGGCTCATTGTTCACTTAAACTTGAAGAACAAAAAATTGGCGAATGGTACTGCTTGGATGCTTTGCATATATGTTTCTTAGACTATACA
The DNA here is from genome assembly GCA_963989415.1 of Cerceris ruficornis. Classification (NCBI taxonomy): domain Eukaryota; kingdom Metazoa; phylum Arthropoda; class Insecta; order Hymenoptera; family Crabronidae; genus Cerceris; species Cerceris ruficornis. Next base: position 351,824 of record CAXDIW010000415.1, read on the forward strand.
GAAGCAATATATACAATGATTTCAACAGTCTACCTGTTCCATTCATTGTTCTACTTGTCGAAAGTTACAAATAATTACCGATAAAGGATTAACCATTGGGGCTTATTGTTCACTTAAACTTGAAGAACAAAAAATTGGCGAATGGTACTGTTTGGATGCTTTGCATATATGTTTCTTAGACTATAAAGAAGCAATATATACAAAGATTTCAACCGTCTACGTGTTCCAATCATTGTTCTACTTGTCGAAATTTACAAATAATTTCCTTTAAAGGATTAACAATGGGGCTCGTTGTTCACTTAAACTTGAAGAACAATAAATTCGCGAATTGTACTGTTTGGATGCTTTGCATATATGTTTCTTAGACTATATAGAAGCAATATATACATTGATTTCAACCGGCTACCTGTTTCATTCAGTGTTCTACTTGTCGAAATTTACAAATAATTTCCTTTAAAGGATTAACAATGGGGCTCGTTGTTCACTTAAACTTGAAGAACAATAAATTGGCGAATTGTACTGTTTGGATTCTTTGCATATATGTTTCTTAGACTATACAGAAGCAATATATACAATGATTTCAACAGTCTACCTGTTCCATTCATTGTTCTACTTGTTGAAATTTACAAATAATTTCCTTTAAAGGATTAACAATGGGGCTCGTAGTTCACTTAAACTTGAAGATCAAAAAATTGGCGAAAGGTACTGTTTGGATGCTTTCCATATATGTTTCTTAGATTATATAGTAGCAATATATACAAAGATTTCAACCGTCTACCTGTTCCATTCATTGTTCTACTTGTCGAAATTTACAAATAATTTCCTTTAAAGGATTAACAATGGGGCTCGTTGTTCACTTAAACTTGAAGAACAATAAATTGGCGAATTGTACTGTTTGGATTCTTTGCATATATGTTTCTTAGACTATACAGAAGCAATATATACAATGATTTCAACCGTCTACCTGTTCCATTCATTGTTCTACTTGTCGAAATTTACAAATAATTTCCTTTAAAGGATTAACAATGGGGCTCGTAGTTCACTTAAACTTGAAGATCAAAAAATTGGCGAATGGTACTGTTTGGATGCTTTGCATATATGTTTCTTAGACTATATAGACGCAATATATTCAAGGAATTCAACCGTCTACCTCTTCCATTCGTTGTTCTACTTGTCGAAAGTTACAAATAATTACCGATAAAGGATTAACAATTGGGGCTTATTGTTCACTTAAACTTGAAGAACAAAAAATTGGCGAATTGTACTGTTTGGATGCTTTGCATATATGTTTCTTAGACTATATAGAAGCAATATATACAAAGATTTCAACCGTCTACCTGTTCCATTCATTGTTCTACTTGTCGAAAGTTACAAATAATTTCCGATAAAGGATTAACAATGGGGCTCATTGTTCACTTAAACTTGAAGGACAACAAATTGGCGAGTGGTAGTGTTTGGATGCTTTGCATAAATGTTTCTTAGACTATATGGAAGCAATATATACAAAGATTTCAACCGTCTACGTGTTCCAATCATTGTTCTACTTGTCGAAAGTTACAAATAATTTCCGATAAAGGATTAACCATTGGGGCTCATTGTTCACTTAAACTTGAAGAACAAAAAATTGGCGAATGGTACTGTTTGGATGCTTTGCGTATATGTTTCTTAGACTATATAGAAGCAGTATATACAATGATTTCAACAGTCTACCTGTTCCATTCATTGTTTTACTTGTCGAAATTTACAAATAATTTCCTTTAAAGGATTAACAATTGGGCTCGTAGTTCACTTAAACTTGAAGAACAAAAAATTGGCGGATTGTACTGTTTGGATGCTTTGAATATATGTTTCTTGGATTATTTAGAAGCAATATATAGTAAGATTTCACCCGTCTACCCGTACTATTCATTGTTCTACTTGTAGAAATTTACAAATAATTTCCTTTAAAGGATTAACAATGGGGCTCGTAGTTCACTTGAACTTGAAGAACAAAAAATTGGCGAATGGTACTGTTTGGATGCTTTGCATATATGTTTCTTAGACTATATAGAAGCAATATATACATTGATTTCAACCGGCTACCTGTTCCATTCATTGTTCTACTTGTCGCAAGTTACAAATAATTTCCGTTAAAGTATTAACAATGGGGCTCGTAGTTAACTTAAACTTGAAGAACAAAAAATTGGCGAATGGTACTGTTTGGATGCTTTGCATATATGTTTCTTAGACTATACAGAAGCAATATATACATTGATTTCAACCGGCTACCTGTTCCATTCATTGTTCTACTTGTCGCAAGTTACAAATAATTTCCGTTAAAGTATTAACAATGGGGCTCGTAGTTCACTTAAACTTGAAGATCAAATAATTGACGAATTGTACTGTTTGGATTCTTTGCATATATGTTTCTTAGACTATACAGTAGCAATATATACAATGATTTCAACAGTCTACCTGTCCCATTCATTGTTCTACTTGTTGAAATTTACAAATAATTTCCTTTAAAGGATTAACAATGGGGCTCGTAGTTCACTTAAACTTGAAGATCAAAAAATTGGCGAATGGTACTGTTTGGATGCTTTGCATATATGTTTCTTAGATTATATAGTAGCAATATATACAAAGATTTCAACCGTCTACGTGTTCCAATCATTGTTCTACTTGTCGAAATTTACAAATAATTTCCTTTAAAGGATTAACAATGGGGCTCGTTGTTCACTTAAACTTGAAGAACAATAAATTCGCGAATTGTACTGTTTCGATGCTTTGCATATATGTTTCTTAGACTATATAGAAGCAATATATACATTGATTTCAACCGGCTACCTGTTCCATTCATTGTTCTACTTGTCGCAAGTTACAAATAATTTCCGTTAAAGTATTAACAATTGGGCTCGTAGTTCACTTAAACTTGAAGATCAAATAATTGGCGAATTGTACTGTTTGGATTCTTTGCATATATGTTTCTTAGACTATATAGACGCAATATATACAAGGATTTCAACCGTCTACCTGTTCCATTCATTGTTCTACTTGTCGAAAGTTACAAATAATTACCGATGAAGGATTAACCATTGGGGCTTACTGTTCACTTAAACTTGAAGAACAAAAAATTGGCGAATTGTACTGTTTGGATGCTTTGCATATATGTTTCTTAGACTATATGGAAGCAGTATATACAATGATTTCAACCGTCTACGTGTTCCATTCATTGTTCTACTTGTCGAAAGTTACAAATAATTTCCGATAAAGGATTAACAATGGGCCTCATTGTTCACTTAAACTTGAAGGACAAAAAATTGGAGAATGGTACTGTTTGTATGCTTTGCATATATGTTTCTTAGACTATATAGACGCAATATATACAAGGATTTCAACCGTCTACCTGTTCCATTCATTGTTCTACTTGTCGAAAGTTACAAATAATTACCGATAAAGGATTAACCATTGGGGCTTATTGTTCACTTAAACTTGAAGAACAAAAAATTGGCGAATTGTACTGTTTGGATGCTTTGCATATATGTTTCTTAGACTATATAGAAGCATTATATACAAAGATTTCAACCGTCTACCTGTTCCATTCATTGTTCTACTTGTCGAAAGTTACAAATAATTTCCGATAAAGGATTAACAATGGGGCTCGTAGTTCACTTAAACTTGAAGATCAAATAATTGGCGAATTGTACTGTTTGGATTCTTTGCATATATGTTTCTTAGACTATACAGCAGCAATATATACAATGATTTCAACCGTCTACCTGATCCATTCATTGTTCTACTTGTCGAAATTTACAAATAATTTCCTTTAAAGGTTTAACAATGGGGCTCGTAGTTCACTTAAACTTGAAGATCAAAAAATTGGCGAATGGTACTGTTTGGATGCTTTGCATATATGTTTCTTAGATTATGTAGTAGCAATATATACAAAGATTTCAACCGTCTACGTGTTCCAATCATTGTTCTACTTGTCGAAATTTACAAATAATTTCCTTTAAAGGATTAACAATGGGGCTCGTTGTTCACTTAAACTTGAAGAACAATAAATTGGCGAATTGTACTGTTTGGATGCTTTGCATATATGTTTCTTAGACTATATAGAAGCAATATATACAAAGATTTCAACCGTCTACCTGTTCCATTCATTGTTCTACTTGTCGAAAGTTACAAATAATTTCCGATAAAGGATTAACCATTGGGGCTCATTGTTCACTTAAACTTGAAGAACAAAAAATTGGCGAATGGTACTGTTTGGATGCTTTGCATATATGTTTCTTAGACTATATAGACGCAATATATACAAGGATTTCAACCGTCTACCTGTTCCATTCATTGTTCTACTTGTCGAAAGTTACAAATAATTACCGATAAAGGATTAACCATTGGGGCTTATTGTTCACTTAAACTTGAAGAACAAAAAATTGGCGAATTGTACTGTTTGGATGCTTTGCATATATGTTTCTTAGACTATATAGAAGCAATATATACAAAGATTTCAACCGTCTACCTGTTCCATTCATTGTTCTACATGTCGAAAGTTACAAATAATTTCCGATAAAGGATTAACAATGGGGCTCATTGTTCACTTAAACTTGAAGGACAACAAATTGGCGAGTGGTAATGTTTGGATGCTTTGCATAAATGTTTCTTAGACTATATGGAAGCAATATATACAAAGATTTCAACCGTCTACGTGTTCCAATCATTGTTCTACTTGTCGAAAGTTACAAATAATTTCCGATAAAGGATTAACCATTGGGGCTCATTGTTCACTTAAACTTGAGGAACAAAAAATTGGCGAATGGTACTGTTTGGATGCTTTGCGTATATGTTTCTTAGACTATATAGAAGCAGTATATACAATGATTTCAACAGTCTACCTGTTCCATTCATTGTTTTACTTGTCGAAATTTACAAATAATTTCCTTTAAAGGATTAACAATTGGGCTCGTAGTTCACTTAAACTTGAAGAACAAAAAATTGGCGAATTGTACTGTTTGGATGCTTTGAATATATGTTTCTTGGATTATTTAGAAGCAATATATAGTAAGATTTCACCCGTCTACCCGTACTATTCATTGTTCTACTTGTAGAAATTTACAAATAATTTCCTTTAAAGGATTAACAATGGGGCTCGTAGTTCACTTGAACTTGAAGAACAAAAAATTGGCGAATGGTACTGTTTGGATGCTTTGCATATATGTTTCTTAGACTATATAGAAGCAATATATACATTGATTTCAACCGGCTACCTGTTCCATTCATTGTTCTACTTGTCGCAAGTTACAAATAATTTCCGTTAAAGTATTAACAATGGGGCTCGTAGTTAACTTAAACTTGAAGAACAAAAAATTGGCGAATGGTACTGTTTGGATGCTTTGCATATATGTTTCTTAGACTATACAGAAGCAATATATACATTGATTTCAACCGGCTACCTGTTCCATTCATTGTTCTACTTGTCGCAAGTTACAAATAATTTCCGTTAAAGTATTAACAATGGGGCTCGTAGTTCACTTAAACTTGAAGATCAAATAATTGACGAATTGTACTGTTTGGATTCTTTGCATATATGTTTCTTAGACTATACAGTAGCAATATATACAATGATTTCAACAGTCTACCTGTCCCATTCATTGTTCTACTTGTTGAAATTTACAAATAATTTCCTTTAAAGGATTAACAATGGGGCTCGTAGTTCACTTAAACTTGAAGATCAAAAAATTGGCGAATGGTACTGTTTGGATGCTTTGCATATATGTTTCTTAGATTATATAGTAGCAATATATACAAAGATTTCAACCGTCTACGTGTTCCAATCATTGTTCTACTTGTCGAAATTTACAAATAATTTCCTTTAAAGGATTAACAATGGGGCTCGTTGTTCACTTAAACTTGAAGAACAATAAATTCGCGAATTGTACTGTTTCGATGCTTTGCATATATGTTTCTTAGACTATATAGAAGCAATATATACATTGATTTCAACCGGCTACCTGTTCCATTCATTGTTCTACTTGTCGCAAGTTACAAATAATTTCCGTTAAAGTATTAACAATTGGGCTCGTAGTTCACTTAAACTTGAAGATCAAATAATTGGCGAATTGTACTGTTTGGATTCTTTGCATATATGTTTCTTAGACTATATAGACGCAATATATACAAGGATTTCAACCGTCTACCTGTTCCATTCATTGTTCTACTTGTCGAAAGTTACAAATAATTACCGATGAAGGATTAACCATTGGGGCTTACTGTTCACTTAAACTTGAAGAACAAAAAATTGGCGAATTGTACTGTTTGGATGCTTTGCATATATGTTTCTTAGACTATATGGAAGCAGTATATACAATGATTTCAACCGTCTACGTGTTCCATTCATTGTTCTACTTGTCGAAAGTTACAAATAATTTCCGATAAAGGATTAACAATGGGCCTCATTGTTCACTTAAACTTGAAGGACAAAAAATTGGAGAATGGTACTGTTTGTATGCTTTGCATATATGTTTCTTAGACTATATAGACGCAATATATACAAGGATTTCAACCGTCTACCTGTTCCATTCATTGTTCTACTTGTCGAAAGTTACAAATAATTACCGATAAAGGATTAACCATTGGGGCTTATTGTTCACTTAAACTTGAAGAACAAAAAATTGGCGAATTGTACTGTTTGGATGCTTTGCATATATGTTTCTTAGACTATATAGAAGCATTATATACAAAGATTTCAACCGTCTACCTGTTCCATTCATTGTTCTACTTGTCGAAAGTTACAAATAATTTCCGATAAAGGATTAACAATGGGGCTCGTAGTTCACTTAAACTTGAAGATCAAATAATTGGCGAATTGTACTGTTTGGATTCTTTGCATATATGTTTCTTAGACTATACAGCAGCAATATATACAATGATTTCAACCGTCTACCTGATCCATTCATTGTTCTACTTGTCGAAATTTACAAATAATTTCCTTTAAAGGTTTAACAATGGGGCTCGTAGTTCACTTAAACTTGAAGATCAAAAAATTGGCGAATGGTACTGTTTGGATGCTTTGCATATATGTTTCTTAGATTATGTAGTAGCAATATATACAAAGATTTCAACCGTCTACGTGTTCCAATCATTGTTCTACTTGTCGAAATTTACAAATAATTTCCTTTAAAGGATTAACAATGGGGCTCGTTGTTCACTTAAACTTGAAGAACAATAAATTGGCGAATTGTACTGTTTGGATGCTTTGCATATATGTTTCTTAGACTATATAGAAGCAATATATACAAAGATTTCAACCGTCTACCTGTTCCATTCATTGTTCTACTTGTCGAAAGTTACAAATAATTTCCGATAAAGGATTAACCATTGGGGCTCATTGTTCACTTAAACTTGAAGAACAAAAAATTGGCGAATGGTACTGTTTGGATGCTTTGCATATATGTTTCTTAGACTATATAGACGCAATATATACAAGGATTTCAACCGTCTACCTGTTCCATTCATTGTTCTACTTGTCGAAAGTTACAAATAATTACCGATAAAGGATTAACCATTGGGGCTTATTGTTCACTTAAACTTGAAGAACAAAAAATTGGCGAATTGTACTGTTTGGATGCTTTGCATATATGTTTCTTAGACTATATAGAAGCAATATATACAAAGATTTCAACCGTCTACCTGTTCCATTCATTGTTCTACATGTCGAAAGTTACAAATAATTTCCGATAAAGGATTAACAATGGGGCTCATTGTTCACTTAAACTTGAAGGACAACAAATTGGCGAGTGGTAATGTTTGGATGCTTTGCATAAATGTTTCTTAGACTATATGGAAGCAATATATACAAAGATTTCAACCGTCTACGTGTTCCAATCATTGTTCTACTTGTCGAAAGTTACAAATAATTTCCGATAAAGGATTAACCATTGGGGCTCATTGTTCACTTAAACTTGAGGAACAAAAAATTGGCGAATGGTACTGTTTGGATGCTTTGCGTATATGTTTCTTAGACTATATAGAAGCAATATATACAATGATTTCAACAGTCTACCTGTTCCATTCATTGTTTTACTTGTCGAAATTTACAAATAATTTCCTTTAAAGGATTAACAATTGGGCTCGTAGTTCACTTAAACTTGAAGAACAAAAAATTGGCGAATTGTACTGTTTGGATGCTTTGAATATATGTTTCTTGGATTATTTAGAAGCAATATATAGTAAGATTTCACCCGTCTACCCGTACTATTCATTGTTCTACTTGTAGAAATTTACAAATAATTTCCTTTAAAGGATTAACAATGGGGCTCGTAGTTCACTTGAACTTGAAGAACAAAAAATTGGCGAATGGTACTGTTTGGATGCTTTGCATATATGTTTCTTAGACTATATAAACGCAATATATACAAAGATTTCAACCGTCTACCTGTTCCATTCATTGTTCTACTTGTCGAAATTTACAAATAATTTCCGATAAAGGATTAACCATTGGGGCTCGTTGTTCACTTAAACTTGAAGAACAAAAAATTGGCGAATGGTACTGTTTGGATGCTTTGCATATATGTTTCTTAGACTATACAGAAGCAATATATACATTGATTTCAACCGGCTACCTGTTCCATTCATTGTTCTACTTGTCGCAAGTTACAAATAATTTCCGTTAAAGTATTAACAATGGGGCTCGTAGTTCACTTAAACTTGAAGATCAAATAATTGACGAATTGTACTGTTTGGATTCTTTGCATATATGTTTCTTAGACTATACAGTAGCAATATATACAATGATTTCAACAGTCTACCTGTCCCATTCATTGTTCTACTTGTTGAAATTTACAAATAATTTCCTTTAAAGGATTAACAATGGGGCTCGTAGTTCACTTAAACTTGAAGATCAAAAAATTGGCGAATGGTACTGTTTGGATGCTTTGCATATATGTTTCTTAGATTATATAGTAGCAATATATACAAAGATTTCAACCGTCTACGTGTTCCAATCATTGTTCTACTTGTCGAAATTTACAAATAATTTCCTTTAAAGGATTAACAATGGGGCTCGTTGTTCACTTAAACTTGAAGAACAATAAATTCGCGAATTGTACTGTTTCGATGCTTTGCATATATGTTTCTTAGACTATATAGAAGCAATATATACATTGATTTCAACCGGCTACCTGTTCCATTCATTGTTCTACTTGTCGCAAGTTACAAATAATTTCCGTTAAAGTATTAACAATTGGGCTCGTAGTTCACTTAAACTTGAAGATCAAATAATTGGCGAATTGTACTGTTTGGATTCTTTGCATATATGTTTCTTAGACTATACAGAAGCAATATATACAATGATTTCAACAGTCTACCTGTTCCATTCATTGTTCTACTTGTTGAAATTTACAAATAATTTCCTTTAAAGGATTAACAATGGGGCTCGTAGTTCACTTAAACTTGAAGATCAAAAAATTGGCGAAAGGTACTGTTTGGATGCTTTGCATATATGTTTCTTAGATTATATAGTAGCAATATATACAAAGATTTCAACCGTCTACCTGTTCCATTCATTGTTCTACTTGTCGAAAGTTACAAATAATTACCGATAAAGGATTAACCATTGGGGCTTATTGTTCACTTAAACTTGAAGAACAAAAAATTGGCGAATTGTACTGTTTGGATGCTTTGCATATATGTTTCTTAGACTATATAGAAGCAATATATACAAAGATTTCAACCGTCTACCTGTTCCATTCATTGTTCTACTTGTCGAAAGTTACAAATAATTTCCGATAAAGGATTAACAATGGGGCTCATTGTTCACTTAAACTTGAAGGACAACAAATTGGCGAGTGGTAATGTTTGGATGCTTTGCATAAATGTTTCTTAGACTATATGGAAGCAATATATACAAAGATTTCAACCGTCTACGTGTTCCAATCATTGTTCTACTTGTCGAAAGTTACAAATAATTTCCGATAAAGGATTAACCATTGGGGCTCATTGTTCACTTAAACTTGAAGAACAAAAAATTGGCGAATGGTACTGTTTGGATGCTTTGCGTATATGTTTCTTAGACTATATAGAAGCAATATATACAATGATTTCAACAGTCTACCTGTTCCATTCATTGTTTTACTTGTTGAAATTTACAAATAATTTCCTTTAAAGGATTAACAATGGGGCTCGTAGTTCACTTAAACTTGAAGATCAAAAAATTGGCGAAAGGTACTGTTTGGATGCTTTGCATATATGTTTCTTAGATTATATAGTAGCAATATATACAAAGATTTCAACCGTCTACCTGTTCCATTCATTGTTCTACTTGTCGAAAGTTACAAATAATTACCGATAAAGGATTAACCATTGGGGCTTATTGTTCACTTAAACTTGAAGAACAAAAAATTGGCGAATTGTACTGTTTGGATGCTTTGCATATATGTTTCTTAGACTATATAGAAGCAATATATACAAAGATTTCAACCGTCTACCTGTTCCATTCATTGTTCTACTTGTAGAAATTTACAAATAATTTCCTTTAAAGGATTAACAATGGGGCTCGTAGTTCACTTGAACTTGAAGAACAAAAAATTGGCGAATGGTACTGTTTGGATGCTTTGCATATATGTTTCTTAGACTATATAGAAGCAATATATACAAAGATTTCAACCGTCTACCTGTTCCATTCATTGTTCTACTTGTAGAAATTTACAAATAATTTCCTTTAAAGGATTAACAATGGGGCTCGTAGTTCACTTGAACTTGAAGAACAAAAAATTGGCGAATGGTACTGTTTGGATGCTTTGCATATATGTTTCTTAGATTATATAGTAGCAATATATACAAAGATTTCAACCGTCTACGTGTTCCAATCATTGTTCTACTTGTCGAAATTTACAAATAATTTCCTTTAAAGGATTAACAATGGGGCTCGTTGTTCACTTAAACTTGAAGAACAATAAATTCGCGAATTGTACTGTTTCGATGCTTTGCATATATGTTTCTTAGACTATATAGAAGCAATATATACATTGATTTCAACCGGCTACCTGTTCCATTCATTGTTCTACTTGTCGCAAGTTACAAATAATTTCCGTTAAAGTATTAACAATTGGGCTCGTAGTTCACTTAAACTTGAAGATCAAATAATTGGCGAATTGTACTGTTTGGATGCTTTGCATATATGTTTCTTAGACTATATGGAAGCAGTATATACAATGATTTCAACCGTCTACGTGTTCCATTCATTGTTCTACTTGTCGAAAGTTACAAATAATTTCCGATAAAGGATTAACAATGGGCCTCATTGTTCACTTAAACTTGAAGGACAAAAAATTGGAGAATGGTACTGTTTGTATGCTTTGCATATATGTTTCTTAGACTATATAGACGCAATATATACAAGGATTTCAACCGTCTACCTGTTCCATTCATTGTTCTACTTGTCGAAAGTTACAAATAATTACCGATAAAGGATTAACCATTGGAGCTTATTGTTCACTTAAACTTGAAGAACAAAAAATTGGCGAATTGTACTGTTTGGATGCTTTGCATATATGTTTCTTAGACTATATAGAAGCATTATATACAAAGATTTCAACCGTCTACCTGTTCCATTCATTGTTCTACTTGTCGAAAGTTACAAATAATTTCCGATAAAGGATTAACAATGGGGCTCGTAGTTCACTTAAACTTGAAGATCAAATAATTGGCGAATTGTACTGTTTGGATTCTTTGCATATATGTTTCTTAGACTATACAGCAGCAATATATACAATGATTTCAACCGTCTACCTGATCCATTCATTGTTCTACTTGTCGAAATTTACAAATAATTTCCTTTAAAGGATTAACAATGGGGCTCGTTGTTCACTTAAACTTGAAGAACAAAAAATTGGCGAATTGTACTGTTTGGATGCTTGCATATTTGTTTCGTAGACTATATAGAAGCAATATATACAATGATTTCAACCGTCTACCTATTCCATTCATTGTTCTACTTGCCGAAAATAACAAATAATTTCCGATAAAGGATTAACCATTGGGGCTCATTGTTCACTTAAACTTGGAAAACAAAAAATTGGCGAATTGTACTGTTTGGATGCTTTGCATATATGTTTCTTAGACTATATGGAAGCAATATATACAATGATTTCAACCGTCTACGTGTTCCATTCATTGTTCTACTTGTCGAAAGTTACAAATAATTTCCGATAAAGGATTACCAATGGGCCTCATTGTTCACTTAAACTTGAAGGACAAAAAATTGGAGAATGGTACTGTTTGGATGCTTTGCATATATGTTTCTTAGATTATATAGAAGCAATATATACAAAGATTTCAACCGTCTACCTGTTCCATTCATTGTTCTACTTGTCGCAAGTTACAAATAATTTCCGTTAAAGGATTAACAATGGGGCTCATTGTTCACTTAAACTTGAAGGACAACAAATTGGCGAGTGGTAATGTTTGGATGCTTTGCATAAATGTTTCTTAGACTATATGGAAGCAATATATACAAAGATTTCAACCGTCTACGTGTTCCAATCATTGTTCTACTTGTCGAAAGTTACAAATAATTTCCGATAAAGGATTAACCATTGGGGCTCATTGTTCACTTAAACTTGAAGAACAAAAAATTGGCGAATGGTACTGTTTGGATGCTTTGCGTATATGTTTCTTAGACTATATAGAAGCAATATATACAAAGATTTCAACCGTCTACGTGTTCCAATCATTGTTCTACTTGTCGAAAGTTACAAATAATTTCCGATAAAGGATTAACCATTGGGGCTCATTGTTCACTTAAACTTGAAGAACAAAAAATTGGCGAATGGTACTGTTTGGATGCTTTGCGTATATGTTTCTTAGACTATATAGAAGCAATATATACAATGATTTCAACAGTCTACCTGTTCCATTCATTGTTTTACTTGTTGAAATTTACAAATAATTTCCTTTAAAGGATTAACAATGGGGCTCGTAGTTCACTTAAACTTGAAGATCAAAAAATTGGCGAAAGGTACTGTTTGGATGCTTTGCATATATGTTTCTTAGATTATATAGTAGCAATATATACAAAGATTTCAACCGTCTACCTGTTCCATTCATTGTTCTACTTGTCGAAAGTTACAAATAATTACCGATAAAGGATTAACCATTGGGGCTTATTGTTCACTTAAACTTGAAGAACAAAAAATTGGCGAATTGTACTGTTTGGATGCTTTGCATATATGTTTCTTAGACTATATAGAAGCATTATATACAAAGATTTCAACCGTCTACCTGTTCCATTCATTGTTCTACTTGTCGAAAGTTACAAATAATTTCCGATAAAGGATTAACAATGGGGCTCGTAGTTCACTTAAACTTGAAGATCAAATAATTGGCGAATTGTACTGTTTGGATTCTTTGCATATATGTTTCTTAGACTATACAGCAGCAATATATACAATGATTTCAACCGTCTACCTGATCCATTCATTGTTCTACTTGTCGAAATTTACAAATAATTTCCTTTAAAGGATTAACAATGGGGCTCGTTGTTCACTTAAACTTGAAGAACAAAAAATTGGCGAATTGTACTGTTTGGATGCTTGCATATTTGTTTCGTAGACTATATAGAAGCAATATATACAATGATTTCAACCGTCTACCTATTCCATTCATTGTTCTACTTGCCGAAAATAACAAATAATTTCCGATAAAGGATTAACCATTGGGGCTCATTGTTCACTTAAACTTGGAAAACAAAAAATTGGCGAATTGTACTGTTTGGATGCTTTGCATATATGTTTCTTAGACTATATGGAAGCAATATATACAATGATTTCAACCGTCTACGTGTTCCATTCATTGTTCTACTTGTCGAAAGTTACAAATAATTTCCGATAAAGGATTACCAATGGGCCTCATTGTTCACTTAAACTTGAAGGACAAAAAATTGGAGAATGGTACTGTTTGGATGCTTTGCATATATGTTTCTTAGATTATATAGAAGCAATATATACAAAGATTTCAACCGTCTACCTGTTCCATTCATTGTTCTACTTGTCGCAAGTTACAAATAATTTCCGTTAAAGGATTAACAATGGGGCTCATTGTTCACTTAAACTTGAAGGACAACAAATTGGCGAGTGGTAATGTTTGGATGCTTTGCATAAATGTTTCTTAGACTATATGGAAGCAATATATACAAAGATTTCAACCGTCTACGTGTTCCAATCATTGTTCTACTTGTCGAAAGTTACAAATAATTTCCGATAAAGGATTAACCATTGGGGCTCATTGTTCACTTAAACTTGAAGAACAAAAAATTGGCGAATGGTACTGTTTGGATGCTTTGCGTATATGTTTCTTAGACTATATAGAAGCAATATATACAATGATTTCAACAGTCTACCTGTTCCATTCATTGTTTTACTTGTTGAAATTTACAAATAATTTCCTTTAAAGGATTAACAATGGGGCTCGTAGTTCACTTAAACTTGAAGATCAAAAAATTGGCGAAAGGTACTGTTTGGATGCTTTGCATATATGTTTCTTAGATTATATAGTAGCAATATATACAAAGATTTCAACCGTCTACCTGTTCCATTCATTGTTCTACTTGTCGAAAGTTACAAATAATTACCGATAAAGGATTAACCATTGGGGCTTATTGTTCACTTAAACTTGAAGAACAAAAAATTGGCGAATTGTACTGTTTGGATGCTTTGCATATATGTTTCTTAGACTATATAGAAGCAATATATACAAAGATTTCAACCGTCTACCTGTTCCATTCATTGTTCTACTTGTAGAAATTTACAAATAATTTCCTTTAAAGGATTAACAATGGGGCTCGTAGTTCACTTGAACTTGAAGAACAAAAAATTGGCGAATGGTACTGTTTGGATGCTTTGCATATATGTTTCTTAGACTATATAGAAGCAATATATACAAAGATTTCAACCGTCTACCTGTTCCATTCATTGTTCTACTTGTAGAAATTTACAAATAATTTCCTTTAAAGGATTAACAATGGGGCTCGTAGTTCACTTGAACTTGAAGAACAAAAAATTGGCGAATGGTACTGTTTGGATGCTTTGCATATATGTTTCTTAGATTATATAGTAGCAATATATACAAAGATTTCAACCGTCTACGTGTTCCAATCATTGTTCTACTTGTCGAAATTTACAAATAATTTCCTTTAAAGGATTAACAATGGGGCTCGTTGTTCACTTAAACTTGAAGAACAATAAATTCGCGAATTGTACTGTTTCGATGCTTTGCATATATGTTTCTTAGACTATATAGAAGCAATATATACATTGATTTCAACCGGCTACCTGTTCCATTCATTGTTCTACTTGTCGCAAGTTACAAATAATTTCCGTTAAAGTATTAACAATTGGGCTCGTAGTTCACTTAAACTTGAAGATCAAATAATTGGCGAATTGTACTGTTTGGATGCTTTGCATATATGTTTCTTAGACTATATGGAAGCAGTATATACAATGATTTCAACCGTCTACGTGTTCCATTCATTGTTCTACTTGTCGAAAGTTACAAATAATTTCCGATAAAGGATTAACAATGGGCCTCATTGTTCACTTAAACTTGAAGGACAAAAAATTGGAGAATGGTACTGTTTGTATGCTTTGCATATATGTTTCTTAGACTATATAGACGCAATATATACAAGGATTTCAACCGTCTACCTGTTCCATTCATTGTTCTACTTGTCGAAAGTTACAAATAATTACCGATAAAGGATTAACCATTGGAGCTTATTGTTCACTTAAACTTGAAGAACAAAAAATTGGCGAATTGTACTGTTTGGATGCTTTGCATATATGTTTCTTAGACTATATAGAAGCATTATATACAAAGATTTCAACCGTCTACCTGTTCCATTCATTGTTCTACTTGTCGAAAGTTACAAATAATTTCCGATAAAGGATTAACAATGGGGCTCGTAGTTCACTTAAACTTGAAGATCAAATAATTGGCGAATTGTACTGTTTGGATTCTTTGCATATATGTTTCTTAGACTATACAGCAGCAATATATACAATGATTTCAACCGTCTACCTGATCCATTCATTGTTCTACTTGTCGAAATTTACAAATAATTTCCTTTAAAGGATTAACAATGGGGCTCGTTGTTCACTTAAACTTGAAGAACAAAAAATTGGCGAATTGTACTGTTTGGATGCTTGCATATTTGTTTCGTAGACTATATAGAAGCAATATATACAATGATTTCAACCGTCTACCTATTCCATTCATTGTTCTACTTGCCGAAAATAACAAATAATTTCCGATAAAGGATTAACCATTGGGGCTCATTGTTCACTTAAACTTGGAAAACAAAAAATTGGCGAATTGTACTGTTTGGATGCTTTGCATATATGTTTCTTAGACTATATGGAAGCAATATATACAATGATTTCAACCGTCTACGTGTTCCATTCATTGTTCTACTTGTCGAAAGTTACAAATAATTTCCGATAAAGGATTACCAATGGGCCTCATTGTTCACTTAAACTTGAAGGACAAAAAATTGGAGAATGGTACTGTTTGGATGCTTTGCATATATGTTTCTTAGATTATATAGAAGCAATATATACAAAGATTTCAACCGTCTACCTGTTCCATTCATTGTTCTACTTGTCGCAAGTTACAAATAATTTCCGTTAAAGTATTAACAATGGGGCTCGTAGTTCACTTAAACTTGAAGATCAAATAATTGGCGAATTGTACTGTTTGGATGCTTTGCATATTTGTTTCGTAGACTATATAGAAGCAATATATACAATGATTTCAACCGTCTACCTATTCCATTCATTGTTCCACTTGCCGAAAATAACAAATAATTTCCGATAAAGGATTAACCATTGGGGCTCATTGTTCACTTAAACTTGGAAAACAAAAAATTGGCGAATTGTACTGTTTGGATGCTTTGCATATATGTTTCTTAGACTATATGGAAGCAATATATACAATGATTTCAACCTTCTACCTATTCCATTCATTGTTCTACTTGCCGAAAGTAACAAATAATTTCCGTTAAAGGATTAACAATGGGGCTCGTAGTTCACATAAATTTGAAGAACAAAAAATGGGCGAAGTGTACTGTTTGGATGCTTTGCATATTTGTTTCTTAGACTATATGGAAGCAATATATACAAAGATTTCAACCGTCTACCTGTTCTATTCATTGTTCTACTTGTAGAAAGTTACAAATAATTTCCGTTTCATGATTATCAATGGGGCTCGTTGTTCACTTAAACTTGAAGAACAAAAAATTGGCAAATGGTACTGTTTGGATGCTTTGCATATATGTTTCTTAAATTATATAGAAGCAATATATACAAAGATTTCAACCGTCTACGTGTTCCAATCATTGTTCTACTTGTAGAAAGTTACAATTAATTTCCGTTAAAGGATTAACAATGGGGCTCGTAGTTCACATAAACTTGAAGAACAAAAAATGGGCGAATTGTACTGTTTGGATGCTTTGCATATTTGTTTCGTAGACTATATAGAAGCAATATATACAAAGATTTCAACCGTCTACCTGTTCCATTCATTGTTCTACTTGTCGAAATTTACAAACAATTTCCTTTAAAGGATTAACAATGGGGCTCGTTGTACACTTAAACTTGAAGAACAATGAATTGGCGAATTGTACTGTTTGGATGCTTTGCATATATGTTTCTTAGATTATATAGAAGCAATATATACAAAGATTTCAACCGTCTACCTGTACCATTCATTGTTCTGCTTGTCGAAAATTACAAATAATTTCCTTTAAAGGATTAACAATGGGGCTCGTTGTACACTTAAACTTGAAGAACAATAAATTGGCGAATTGTACTGTTTGGATGGTTTGCATTTATGTTTCTTAGACTATATAGAAGCAATATATACAAAGAATTCAACCGTCTACCTGTTCCATTCATTGTTCTACTTGTCGAATGTTACAAATAATTTCCGATAAAGGATTAACCATTGGGGCTCGTTGTTCACTTAAACTTGAAGAACAATAAATTGGCGAATTGTACTGTTTGGATGCTTTGCATATATGTTTCTTAGACTATATAGACGCAATATATACAAGGATTTCAACCGTCTACCTGTTCCATTCATTGATCTACTTGTCGAAATTTACAAATAATTTCCTTTAAAGGTTTAACAATGGGGCTCGTAGTTCACTTAAACTTGAAGATCAAAAAATTGGCGAATGGTACTGTTTGGATGCTTTGCATATATGTTTCTTAGATTATGTAGTAGCAATATATACAAAGATTTCAACCGTCTACGTGTTCCAATCATTGTTCTACTTGTTGAAATTTACAAATAATTTCCTTTAAAGGATTAACAATGGGGCTCGTTGTTCACTTAAACTTGAAGAACAAAAAATTGGCGAATTGTACTGTTTGGATGCTTGCATATTTGTTTCGTAGACTATATAGAAGCAATATATACAATGATTTCAACCGTCTACCTATTCCATTCATTGTTCTACTTGCCGAAAATAACAAATAATTTCCGATAAAGGATTAACCATTGGGGCTCATTGTTCACTTAAACTTGGAAAACAAAAAATTGGCGAATTGTACTGTTTGGATGCTTTGCATATATGTTTCTTAGACTATATGGAAGCAATATATACAATGATTTCAACCGTCTACGTGTTCCATTCATTGTTCTACTTGTCGAAAGTTACAAATAATTTCCGATAAAGGATTACCAATGGGCCTCATTGTTCACTTAAACTTGAAGGACAAAAAATTGGAGAATGGTACTGTTTGGATGCTTTGCATATATGTTTCTTAGATTATATAGAAGCAATATATACAAAGATTTCAACCGTCTACCTGTTCCATTCATTGTTCTACTTGTCGCAAGTTACAAATAATTTCCGTTAAAGTATTAACAATGGGGCTCGTAGTTCACTTAAACTTGAAGATCAAATAATTGGCGAATTGTACTGTTTGGATGCTTTGCATATTTGTTTCGTAGACTATATAGAAGCAATATATACAATGATTTCAACCGTCTACCTATTCCATTCATTGTTCTACTTGCCGAAAATAACAAATAATTTCCGATAAAGGATTAACCATTGGGGCTCATTGTTCACTTAAACTTGGAAAACAAAAAATTGGCGAATTGTACTGTTTGGATGCTTTGCATATATGTTTCTTAGACTATATGGAAGCAATATATACAATGATTTCAACCGTCTACGTGTTCCATTCATTGTTCTACTTGTCGAAAGTTACAAATAATTTCCGATAAAGGATTAACAATGGGCCTCATTGTTCACTTAAACTTGAAGGACAAAAAATTGGAGAATGGTACTGTTTGGATGCTTTGCATATATGTTTCTTAGATTATATAGAAGCAATATATACAAAGATTTCAACCGTCTACCTGTTCCATTCATTGTTCTACTTGTCGCAAGTTACAAATAATTTCCGTTAAAGTATTAACAATGGGGCTCGTAGTTCACTTAAACTTGAAGATCAAATAATTGGCGAATTGTACTGTTTGGATGCTTGCATATTTGTTTCGTAGACTATATAGAAGCAATATATACAATGATTTCAACCGTCTACCTATTCCATTCATTGTTCTACTTGCCGAAAATAACAAATAATTTCCGATAAAGGATTAACCATTGGGGCTCATTGTTCACTTAAACTTGGAAAACAAAAAATTGGCGAATTGTACTGTTTGGATGCTTTGCATATATGTTTCTTAGACTATATGGAAGCAATATATACAATGATTTCAACCGTCTACGTGTTCCATTCATTGTTCTACTTGTCGAAAGTTACAAATAATTTCCGATAAAGGATTACCAATGGGCCTCATTGTTCACTTAAACTTGAAGGACAAAAAATTGGAGAATGGTACTGTTTGGATGCTTTGCATATATGTTTCTTAGATTATATAGAAGCAATATATACAAAGATTTCAACCGTCTACCTGTTCCATTCATTGTTCTACTTGTCGCAAGTTACAAATAATTTCCGTTAAAGTATTAACAATGGGGCTCGTAGTTCACTTAAACTTGAAGATCAAATAATTGGCGAATTGTACTGTTTGGATGCTTTGCATATTTGTTTCGTAGACTATATAGAAGCAATATATACAATGATTTCAACCGTCTACCTATTCCATTCATTGTTCTACTTGCCGAAAATAAATAATAATTTCCGATAAAGGATTAACCATTGGGGCTCATTGTTCACTTAAACTTGGAAAACAAAAAATTGGCGAATTGTACTGTTTGGATGCTTTGCATATATGTTTCTTAGACTATATGGAAGCAATATATACAATGATTTCAACCTTCTACCTATTCCATTCATTGTTCTACTTGCCGAAAGTAACAAATAATTTCCGTTAAAGGATTAACAATGGGGCTCGTAGTTCACATAAATTTGAAGAACAAAAAATGGGCGAAGTGTACTGTTTGGATGCTTTGCATATTTGTTTCTTAGACTATATGGAAGCAATATATACAAAGATTTCAACCGTCTACCTGTTCTATTCATTGTTCTACTTGTAGAAAGTTACAAATAATTTCCGTTTCATGATTATCAATGGGGCTCGTTGTTCACTTAAACTTGAAGAACAAAAAATTGGCAAATGGTACTGTTTGGATGCTTTGCATATATGTTTCTTAAATTATATAGAAGCAATATATACAAAGATTTCAACCGTCTACGTGTTCCAATCATTGTTCTACTTGTAGAAAGTTACAATTAATTTCCGTTAAAGGATTAACAATGGGGCTCGTAGTTCACATAAACTTGAAGAACAAAAAATGGGCGAATTGTACTGTTTGGATGCTTTGCATATTTGTTTCGTAGACTATATAGAAGCAATATATACAAAGATTTCAACCGTCTACCTGTTCCATTCATTGTTCTACTTGTCGAAATTTACAAACAATTTCCTTTAAAGGATTAACAATGGGGCTCGTTGTACACTTAAACTTGAAGAACAATGAATTGGCGAATTGTACTGTTTGGATGCTTTGCATATATGTTTCTTAGATTATATAGAAGCAATATATACAAAGATTTCAACCGTCTACCTGTACCATTCATTGTTCTGCTTGTCGAAAATTACAAATAATTTCCTTTAAAGGATTAACAATGGGGCTCGTTGTACACTTAAACTTGAAGAACAATAAATTGGCGAATTGTACTGTTTGGATGGTTTGCATTTATGTTTCTTAGACTATATAGAAGCAATATATACAAAGAATTCAACCGTCTACCTGTTCCATTCATTGTTCTACTTGTCGAATGTTACAAATAATTTCCGATAAAGGATTAACCATTGGGGCTCGTTGTTCACTTAAACTTGAAGAACAATAAATTGGCGAATTGTACTGTTTGGATGCTTTGCTTATATGTTTCTTAGACTATATAGACGCAATATATACAAGGATTTCAACCGTCTACCTGTTCCATTCATTGATCTACTTGTCGAAATTTACAAATAATTTCCTTTAAAGGATTAACAATGGGGCTCGTTGTACACTTAAACTTGAAGAACAATAAATTGGCGAATTGTACTGTTTGGATGCTGTGCATATATGTTTCGTAGATTATATAGAAGCAATATGTACAATGATTTCAACCGTCTACCTGATCCATTCATTGTTCTACTTGTCGAAAGTTACAAATAATTTCCTTTAAAGGATTAACAATGGGGCTCGTAGTTCACTTAAACTTGAAGAACAAAAAATTGTCGATTGTTACTGTTTAGATGCTTTGCATATATGTTTCTTAGATTATATAGAAGCAATATATACAAAGATTTCAACCGTCTACCTGTTCTATTCATTGTTCTACTTGTAGAAAGTTACAAATAATTTCCGTTTCATGATTATCAATGGGGCTCGTAGTTCACTTAAACTTGAAGAACAAAAAATTGGCGAATGGTACTGTTTGGATGCTTTGCATATATGTTTCTTAGATTATATAGAAGCAATATATACAAAGATTTCAACCGTCTACCTGTTCCATTCATTGTTCTACTTGTCGAAAATTACAAATAATTTCCGATAAAGGATTAACCATTGGGGCTCATTGTTCACTTAAACTTGAAGAACAAAAAATTGGCGAATGGTACTGTTTGGACGCTTTGCATATATGTTTCTTAGACTACATAGAAGCAATATATACAAAGAATTCAACCGTCTACCTGTTCCATTCATTGTTCTACTTGTCGAAATTTACAAATAATTTCCGATAAAGGATTAGCCAATGGGGCTCGTTGTTCACTTAAACTTGAAGAACAAAAAATTGGCGAATGGTACTGTTTGGATGCTTTGCATATATGTTTCTTAGATTATATAGAAGCAATATATACAAAGATTTCAACCGTCTACCTGTTCCATTCATTGTTCTACTTGTCGAAAGTTACAAATAATTTTCTTTAAAGGATTAACAATGGGGCTCGTAGTTCACTTAAATTTGAAGAACAAAAAATTGGCGAATTGTACTGTTTGGATGCTTTGCATATGTGTTTCTTAGACTATTTAGAAGCAATATATAGAAAGATTTCACACGTCTACCTGTACTATTCATTGTTCTACTTGTAGAAACTTACAAATAATTTCCATTTCATGATTATCAATGGGGCTCGCTGTTCACTTAAACTTGAAGATCAAAAAATTGGCGATTGTTACTGTTTGGATGCTTTGCATATATGTTTCTTAGATTATATAGAAGCAATATATACAAAGATTTCAACCGTCTACCTGTTCCATTCATTGTTCTACTTGTCGAAAATTAAAAATAATTTCCGATAAAGGATTAACCATTGGGGCTCGTAGTTCACTTAAATTTGAAGAACAAAAAATTGGCGAATTGTACTGTTTGGATGCTTTGCTTATGTGTTTCTTAGACTATTTAGAAGCAATATATAGAAAGATTTCACCCTTCTACCCGTACTATTCATTGTTCTACTTGTAGAAAGTTACAAATAATTTCAATTTCATGATTATCAATGGGGCTCGCTGTTCACTTAAACTTGAAGATCAAAAAATTGGCGATTGTTACTGTTTAGATGCTTTGCATATATGTTTCTTAGACTATATAGAAGCAATATCTACAATGATTTCAACCGTCTACCTATTCCATTCATTGTTCTACTTGACGAAATTTACAAATAATTTCCTTTAAAGGATTAACAATGGGGCTCGTAGTTCACTTAAACTTGAAGAGCAAAAAATTTGCGAATTGTACTGTTTGGACGCTTTGCATATATGTTTCTTAGACTATATAGAAGCAATATATACAAAGAATTCAACCGTCTACCTGTTCCATTCATTGTTCTACTTGTCGAAAGTTACAAATAATTTCCGATAAAGGATTAACCAATGGGGCTCGTTGTTCACTTAAACTTGAAGGACAAAAAATTGGCGAATGGTACTGTTTGGATGCTTTGCATATATGTTTCTTAGATTATATAGAAGCAATATATACAAAGATTTCAACCGTCTACCTGTACCATTCATTGTTCTGCTTGTCGAAAATTACAAATAATTTCCATTAAAGGATTAACAATGGGGCTCGTAGTTCACTTAAACTTGAAGAACAAAAAATTGGGGAATGGTACTGTTTGGATGCTTTGCATATATGTTTCTTAGATTATATAGAAGCAATATATACAAAGATTTCAACCGTCTACCTGTTCCATTCATTGTTCTACTTGTCGAAATTTACAAATAATTTCCTTTAAAGGATTAACAATGGGGCTCGTAGTTCACTTAAAATTGAAGAACAAAAAATTGGCGAATGGTACTGTTTGGATGCTTTGCATATATGTTTCTTAGATTATATAGAAGTAATATATACAAAGATTTCAACCGTCTACCTGTTCCATTCATTGTTCTACTTGTCGAAATTTACAAATAATTTCCTTTAAAGGATTAACAATGGGGCTCGTTGTTCGCTTAAACTTGAAGAACAATAAATTGGCGAATTGTACTGTTTGGATGCTTTGCATATATGTTTCTTAGACTATATAGACGCAATATATACAAGGATTTCAACCGTCTACCTGTTCCATTCATTGTTCTACTTGTCGAAAGTTACAAATAATTACCGATAAAGGATTAACCATTGGGGCTCATTGTTCACGTAAACATGAAGAAGAAATAATTGGCGAATTGTACTGTTTGGATGCTTTGCATATATGTTTCTTAGACTATATAGAAGCAATATATACAATGATTTCAACCGTCTACCCATTCCATTCATTGTCCTACTTGTCGAAATTTACAAATAATTCCCATTAAAGGATTAACAATGGGGCTCGTTGTTCACTTAAACTTGAAGAACAAAAAATTGGCGAATGGTCCTGTTTGGATGCTTTGCATATATGTTTCTTAGATTATATAGAAGCAATATATACACAGATTTCAACCGTCTACCTGTTCCATTCATTGTTCTACTTGTCGAAATTTACAAATAATTTCCGTTAAAGGATTAACAATGGGGCTCGTAGTTCACTTAAACTTGAGGAACAAAAAATTGGCGAATGGTACTGTTTGGATGCTTTGCATATATGTTTCTTAGACTATATAGACGCAATATATACAAAGATTTCAACCGTCTACATGATCCATTCATTGTTCTACTTGTCGAAATTTACAATTAATTTCCGTTAAAGGATTAACAATGGGGCTCGTAGTACACTTAAACTTGAGGAACAAAAAATTGGCGAATTGTACTGTTTGGATGCTTTGCATATATGTTTCGTAGACTATATAGAAGCAATATATACAATGATTTCAACCGTCTACATGATCCATTCATTGTTCTACTTGTCGAAATTTACAAATAATTTCCGTTAAAGGATTAACAATGGGGCTCGTAGTTCACTTAAACTTGAGGAACAAAAAATTGGCGAA
The DNA here is from genome assembly GCA_963989415.1 of Cerceris ruficornis. Lineage (NCBI taxonomy): Eukaryota > Metazoa > Arthropoda > Insecta > Hymenoptera > Crabronidae > Cerceris > Cerceris ruficornis. The sequence goes on from CAXDIW010000415.1 coordinate 376,737, forward strand.
TTGTACTGTTTGGATTCTTTGCATATATGTTTCTTAGACTATACAGCAGCAATATATACAATGATTTCAACCGTCTACCTGATCCATTCATTGTTCTACTTGTCGAAATTTACAAATAATTTCCTTTAAAGGTTTAACAATGGGGCTCGTAGTTCACTTAAACTTGAAGATCAAAAAATTGGCGAATGGTACTGTTTGGATGCTTTGCATATATGTTTCTTAGATTATGTAGTAGCAATATATACAAAGATTTCAACCGTCTACGTGTTCCAATCATTGTTCTACTTGTTGAAATTTACAAATAATTTCCTTTAAAGGATTAACAATGGGGCTCGTTGTTCACTTAAACTTGAAGAACAAAAAATTGGCGAATTGTACTGTTTGGATGCTTGCATATTTGTTTCGTAGACTATATAGAAGCAATATATACAATGATTTCAACCGTCTACCTATTCCATTCATTGTTCTACTTGCCGAAAATAACAAATAATTTCCGATAAAGGATTAACCATTGGGGCTCATTGTTCACTTAAACTTGGAAAACAAAAAATTGGCGAATTGTACTGTTTGGATGCTTTGCATATATGTTTCTTAGACTATATGGAAGCAATATATACAATGATTTCAACCGTCTACGTGTTCCATTCATTGTTCTACTTGTCGAAAGTTACAAATAATTTCCGATAAAGGATTACCAATGGGCCTCATTGTTCACTTAAACTTGAAGGACAAAAAATTGGAGAATGGTACTGTTTGGATGCTTTGCATATATGTTTCTTAGATTATATAGAAGCAATATATACAAAGATTTCAACCGTCTACCTGTTCCATTCATTGTTCTACTTGTCGCAAGTTACAAATAATTTCCGATAAAGTATTAACAATGGGGCTCGTAGTTCACTTAAACTTGAAGATCAAATAATTGGCGAATTGTACTGTTTGGATGCTTTGCATATTTGTTTCGTAGACTATATAGAAGCAATATATACAATGATTTCAACCGTCTACCTATTCCATTCATTGTTCTACTTGCCGAAAATAACAAATAATTTCCGATAAAGGATTAACCATTGGGGCTCATTGTTCACTTAAACTTGGAAAACAAAAAATTGGCGAATTGTACTGTTTGGATGCTTTGCATATATGTTTCTTAGACTATATGGAAGCAATATATACAATGATTTCAACCTTCTACCTATTCCATTCATTGTTCTACTTGCCGAAAGTAACAAATAATTTCCGTTAAAGGATTAACAATGGGGCTCGTAGTTCACATAAATTTGAAGAACAAAAAATGGGCGAAGTGTACTGTTTGGATGCTTTGCATATTTGTTTCTTAGACTATATGGAAGCAATATATACAAAGATTTCAACCGTCTACCTGTTCTATTCATTGTTCTACTTGTAGAAAGTTACAAATAATTTCCGTTTCATGATTATCAATGGGGCTCGTTGTTCACTTAAACTTGAAGAACAAAAAATTGGCAAATGGTACTGTTTGGATGCTTTGCATATATGTTTCTTAAATTATATAGAAGCAATATATACAAAGATTTCAACCGTCTACGTGTTCCAATCATTGTTCTACTTGTAGAAAGTTACAATTAATTTCCGTTAAAGGATTAACAATGGGGCTCGTAGTTCACATAAACTTGAAGAACAAAAAATGGGCGAATTGTACTGTTTGGATGCTTTGCATATTTGTTTCGTAGACTATATAGAAGCTATATATACAAAGATTTCAACCGTCTACCTGTTCCATTCATTGTTCTACTTGTCGAAAGTTACAAATAATTACCGATAAAGGATTAACCATTGGGGCTTATTGTTCACTTAAACTTGAAGAACAAAAAATTGGCGAATTGTACTGTTTGGATGCTTTGCATATATGTTTCTTAGACTATATAGAAGCATTATATACAAAGATTTCAACCGTCTACCTGTTCCATTCATTGTTCTACTTGTCGAAAGTTACAAATAATTTCCGATAAACGATTAACAATGGGGCTCGTAGTTCACTTAAACTTGAAGATCAAATAATTGGCGAATTGTACTGTTTGGATTCTTTGCATATATGTTTCTTAGACTATACAGCAGCAATATATACAATGATTTCAACCGTCTACCTGATCCATTCATTGTTCTACTTGTCGAAATTTACAAATAATTTCCTTTAAAGGTTTAACAATGGGGCTCGTAGTTCACTTAAACTTGAAGATCAAAAAATTGGCGAATGGTACTGTTTGGATGCTTTGCATATATGTTTCTTAGATTATGTAGTAGCAATATATACAAAGATTTCAACCGTCTACGTGTTCCAATCATTGTTCTACTTGTTGAAATTTACAAATAATTTCCGATAAAGGATTAACCATTGGGGCTCGTTGTTCACTTAAACTTGAAGAACAAAAAATTGGCGAATGGTACTGTTTGGATGCTTTGCATATATGTTTCTTAGACTATACAGAAGCAATATATACATTGATTTCAACCGGCTACCTGTTCCATTCATTGTTCTACTTGTCGCAAGTTACAAATAATTTCCGTTAAAGTATTAACAATGGGGCTCGTAGTTCACTTAAACTTGAAGATCAAATAATTGACGAATTGTACTGTTTGGATTCTTTGCATATATGTTTCTTAGACTATACAGTAGCAATATATACAATGATTTCAACAGTCTACCTGTCCCCTTCATTGTTCTACTTGTTGAAATTTACAAATAATTTCCTTTAAAGGATTAACAATGGGGCTCGTAGTTCACTTAAACTTGAAGATCAAAAAATTGGCGAATGGTACTGTTTGGATGCTTTGCATATATGTTTCTTAGACTATATAGAAGCAATATATACAAAGATTTCAACCGTCTACCTGTTCCATTCATCGTTCTACTCGTCGAAAATTACAAATAATTACCGATAAAGGATTAACCATTGGGGCTCATTGTTCACTTAAACTTGAAGAACAAAAAATTGGCGAATTTTACTGTTTGGATGCTTTGCATATATGTTTCTTAGACTATATAGAAGCAAAATATACAATGATTTCAACCGTCTACCTGTTCCATTCATTGTTCTACTTGTCGAATGTTACAAATAATTTCCGTTAAGGGATTAACAATGGGGATCGTAGTTTACTTAAACTTGAAGAACAAAAAATTGGCGAATAGTACTGGTTGGATGCTTTGCATATATGTTTCTTAGACTATATAGAAGCAAAATATACAATGATTTCAACCGTCTACCTGTTCCATTCATTGTTCTACTTGTCGAATGTTACAAATAATTTCCGTTAAGGGATTAACAATGGGGATCGTAGTTTACTTAAACTTGAAGAACAAAAAATTGGCGAACTGTACTGTTTGGATGCTTTGCATATATGTTTCTTAGACTATATAGAAGCAATATATACAATGATTTCAACCGTCTACCTGTTCTATTCATTGTTCTACTTGTAGAAAGTTACAAATAATTTCCGTTTCATGATTATCAATGGGGCTCGTAGTTCACTTAAACTAGATGAACAAAAAATTGGCGAATTGTACTGTTTGGATGGTTTGCATATTTGTTTCGCACACTATATAGAAGCAATATATGCAATGATTTCAACCGTCTACATGATCCATTCATTGTTCTACTTGTCGAAATTTACAAATAATTTCCTTTAAAGGATTAACAATGGGGCTCGTAGTTCACTTAAACTTGAAGAACAATAAATTGGCGAATTGTACTGTTTGGACGCTTTGCATATATGTTTCTTAGACTATATAGAAGCAATATATACAAAGATTTCAACCGTCTACCTGTTCCATTCATTGTTCTACTTGTCGAAAATTACAAATAATTTCCGATAAAGGATTAACCATTGGGGCTCGTAGTTCACTTAAACTTGAAGATCAAATAATTGGCGAATTGTACTGTTTGGACGCTTTGCATATATGTTTCTTAGATTATATAGACGCAATATATACAAGGATTTCAACCGTCTACCTGTTCCATTCATTGTTCTACTTGTCGAAAGTTACAAATAATTACCGATAAAGGATTAACCATAGGGGCTCATTGTTCACTTAAACTGGAAAACCAAAAAATTGGCGAATGGTACTGTTTGGATGCTTTGCATATAGGTTTCTTAGACTATATAGAAGCAACATATACAAAGATTTCAACCGTCTACCTGTTCTATTCATTGTTCTACTTGTAAAAAGTTACAAATAATTTCCGTTTCATGATTATCAATGGGGCTCGTTGTTCACTTAAACTTGAAGAACAAAAAATTGGCGAATGGTACTGTTTGGATGCTTTGCATATATGTTTCTTAGATTATATAGAAGCAATATATACAAAGATTTCAACCGTCTACCTGTTCCATTCATTGTTCTACTTGTCGAAAGTTACAAATAATTTCCGATAAAGGATTAACCATTGGGGCTCATTGTTCACTTAAACTTGAAGAACAAAAAATTGGCGAATGGTACTGTTTGGATGCTTTGCGTACATGTTTCTTAGACTATATGGAAGCAATATATACAAAGATTTCAACCGTCTACGTGTTCCAATCATTGTTCTACTTGTCGAAATTTACAAATAATTTCCTTTAAAGGATTAACAATGGGGCTCGTTGTTCACTTAAACTTGAAGAACAAAAAATTGGCGAATGGTACTGTTTGGATGCTTTGCATATATGTTTCTTAGACTATATAGAAGCAATATATACATTGATTTCAACCGGGTACCTGTTCCATTCATTGTTCTACTTTTCGCAAGTTACAAATAATTTCCGTTAAAGTATTAACAATGGGGCTCGTAGTTCACTTAAACTTGAAGATCAAATAATTGGCGAATTGTACTGTTTGGACGCTTTGCATATATGTTTCTTAGACTATTTAGAAGCAATATATACAATGATTTCAACAGTCTACCTGTTCCATTCATTGTTCTACTTGTCGAAATTTACAAATAATTTCCTTTAAAGGATTAACAATGGGGCTCGTAGTTCACTTAAACTTGAAGGACAAAAAATTGGCGAATGGTACTGTATGGATGCTTTGCACATATGTTTCTTAGATTATACAGAGGCAACATATACAAGGATTTCAACCGTCTACCTGTTCCATTCATTGTTCTACTTGTCGAAATTTACAAATAATTACCGATAAAGGATTAACCATTGGGGCTCATTGTTCACTTAAACTTGAAGAACAAAAAATTGGCGAATTGTACTGTTTGGATGCTTTGCATATATGTTTTTAGACTATATAGAAGCAATATATACAAAGATTTCTACCGTCTACCTTTTCCATTCATTGTTCTACTTGTCGAAAGTTACAAATAATTTCCGATAAAGGATTAACAATGGGGCTCATTGTTCACTTAAACTTGAAGGACAAAAAATTGGCGAATGGTACTGTTTGGATGCTTTGCGTACTTGTTTCTTAGACTATATGGTAGCAATATATACAAGGATTTCAACCGTCTACCTGTTCCATTCATTGTTCTACTTGTCGAAAGTTACAAATAATTACCGATAAAGGATTAACCATTGGGGCTCATTGTTCACTTAAACTTGAAGAACAAAAAATTGGCGAATTGTACTGTTTGGATGCTTTGCATATATGTTTCTTAGACTATATAGAAGCAATATATACAAAGATTTCAACCGTCTACCTGTTCCATTCATTGTTCTACTTGTCGAAAGTTACAAATAATTTCCTATAAAGGATTAACAATGGGGCTCATTGTTCACTTAAACTTGAAGAACAAAAAATTGGCGAATGGTACTGTTTGGATGCTTTGCGTACATGTTTCTTAGACTATATGGAAGCAATATATACAAAGATTTCAACCGTCTACGTGTTCCAATCATTGTTCTACTTGTCGAAATTTACAAATAATTTCCTTTAAAGGATTAACAATGGGGCTCGTTGTTCACTTAAACTTGAAGAACATTAAATTGGCGAATGGTACTGTTTGGATGCTTTGCGTACATGTTTCTTAGACTATATAGAAGCAATATATACATTGATTTCAACCGGCTACCTGTTCCATTCATTGTTCTACTTGTCGCAAGTTAGAAATAATTTCCGTTAAAGTATTAACAATGGGGCTCGTAGTTCACCTAAACTTGAAGATCAAATAATTGGCGAATTGTACTGTTTGGACGCTTTGCATATATGTTTCTTAGACTATATTGAAACAATATATACAATGATTTCAACAGTCTACCTGTTCCATTCATTGTTCTACTTGTCGAAATTTACAAATAATTTCCGATACAGGATTAACAATGGGGTTCATTGTTCACTTAAACTTGAAGAACAAAAAATTGGCGAATGGTACTGTTTAGATGCTTTGCATATATGTTTCTTAGATTATATAGACGCAATATATACAAAGATTTCAACCGTCTACCTGTTCCATTCATTGTTCTACTTGTCGAAAATTACAAGTAATTTCCGATAAAGGATTAACCATTGTGGCTCATTGTTCATTTGAACTTGAAGAACAAAAAATTGGCGAATGGTACTGTTTGGATGCTTTGCGTACATGTTTCTTAGACTATATAGAAGCAATATATACATTGATTTCAACCGTCTACCTGTTCCATTCATTGTTCTACTTGTCGAAATTTACAAATAATTTCCTTTAAAGGATTAACAATGGGGCTCGTAGTTCACTTAAACTTGAAGCACAAAAAATTGGCGAATGGTACTGTTTGGATGCTTTGCATATATGTTTCTTAGACTATATAGAAGCAATATATACAAAGATTTCAACCGTCTACCAGTTCCATTCATTGTTCTACTTGTCGAAATTTACAAATAATTTCCGATAAAGGATTAACCATTGGGGCTCATTGTTCACTTAAACTTGAAGAACAAAAAATTGGCGAATTGTACTGTTTGGATGCTTTGCATATATGTTTTTAGACTATATAGAAGCAATATATACAAAGATTTCTACCGTCTACCTTTTCCATTCATTGTTCTACTTGTCGAAAGTTACAAATAATTTCCGATAAAGGATTAACAATGGGGCTCATTGTTCACTTAAACTTGAAGGACAAAAAATTGGCGAATGGTACTGTTTGGATGCTTTGCGTACTTGTTTCTTAGACTATATGGTAGCAATATATACAAGGATTTCAACCGTCTACCTGTTCCATTCATTGTTCTACTTGTCGAAAGTTACAAATAATTACCGATAAAGGATTAACCATTGGGGCTCATTGTTCACTTAAACTTGAAGAACAAAAAATTGGCGAATTGTACTGTTTGGATGCTTTGCATATATGTTTCTTAGACTATATAGAAGCAATATATACAAAGATTTCAACCGTCTACCTGTTCCATTCATTGTTCTACTTGTCGAAAGTTACAAATAATTTCCTATAAAGGATTAACAATGGGGCTCATTGTTCACTTAAACTTGAAGAACAAAAAATTGGCGAATGGTACTGTTTGGATGCTTTGCGTACATGTTTCTTAGACTATATGGAAGCAATATATACAAAGATTTCAACCGTCTACGTGTTCCAATCATTGTTCTACTTGTCGAAATTTACAAATAATTTCCTTTAAAGGATTAACAATGGGGCTCGTTGTTCACTTAAACTTGAAGAACAAAAAATTGGCGAATGGTACTGTTTGGATGCTTTGCGTACATGTTTCTTAGACTATATAGAAGCAATATATACATTGATTTCAACCGGCTACCTGTTCCATTCATTGTTCTACTTGTCGCAAGTTAGAAATAATTTCCGTTAAAGTATTAACAATGGGGCTCGTAGTTCACCTAAACTTGAAGATCAAATAATTGGCGAATTGTACTGTTTGGACGCTTTGCATATATGTTTCTTAGACTATATAGAAACAATATATACATTGATTTCAACCGGCTACCTGTTCCATTCATTGTTCTACTTGTCGCAAGTTACAAATAATTTCCGTTAAAGTATTAACAATGGGGCTCGTAGTTCACTTAAACTTGAAGATCAAATAATTGGCGAATTGTACTGTTTGGATGATTTGCATATATGTTTCTTAGACTTTATAGAAGCAATATATAAAAAGAATTCAGCCGTCTACCTGTTCCATTCATTGTTCTACTTGTAGAAAGTTACAAATAATTTCCGTTAAGGCATTAACAATGGGGATCGTAGTTTACTTAAACTTGAGGAACAAGAAATTGGCGAATTGTACTGTTTGGATGCTTTGCATATATGTTTCTTAGACTATATAGAAGCAATATATACAAAGATTTCAACCGTCTACTTGTTCCATTCATTGTTCTACTTGTCGAAAGTTACAAATAATTTCCTTTAAAGGATTAACAATGGGGCTCATTGTTCACTTAAACTTGAAGAACAAAAAATTGGCGAATGGTACTGTTTGGATGCGTTGCATATATGTTTCTTAGACTATATAGAAGCAATATATACAAAGATTTCAACCGTCTACCTGTTCCATTCATTGTTCTACTTGTCGAAAATTACAAATAATTACCGATAAAGGATTAACCATTGGGGCTCATTGTTCACTTAAACTTGAAGAACAAAAAATTGGCGAATTGTACTGTTTGGATGCTTTGCATATATGTTTCTTATACTATATAGAAGCAATATATACAAAGATTTCAACCGTCTACCTGTTCCATTCATCGTTCTACTCGTCGAAAATTACAAATAATTACCGATAAAGGATTAACCATTGGGGCTCATTGTTCACTTAAACTTGAAGAACAAAAAATTGGCGAATTTTACTGTTTGGATGCTTTGCATATATGTTTCTTAGACTATATAGAAGCAATATATACAAAGATTTCAACCGTGTACCTGTTCCATTCATTGTTCTACTTGTCGAAATTTACAAATAATTTCCGATACAGGATTAACAATGGGGTTCATTGTTCACTTAAACTTGAAGAACAAAAAATTGGCGGATGGTACTGTTTGGATGCTTTGCATATATGTTTCTTAGACTATATAGAAGCAATATATACATTGATTTCAACCGTCTACCTGTTCCACTCATTGTTCTACTTGTCGAAAGTTACAAATAATTTCCGATAACGGATTAACAATTGGGGCTCATTGTTCACTTAAACTTGAAGAACAAAAAATTGGCGAATTGTACTGTTTGGATGTTTTGCATATATGTTTCTTATACTATATAGAAGCAATATATACAAAGATTTCAACCGTCTACCTGTTCCATTCACTGTTCTACTTGTCGAAAGTTACAAATAATCTCCGTTAAGGGATTAACAATGGGGATCGTAGTTTACTTAAACTTGAAGAACAAAAAATTGGCGAATTGTACTGTTTGGATGCTTTGCATAAATGTTTCTTAGACTATATAGAAGCAATATATACAATGATTTCAACAGTCTACCTGTTCCATTCATTGTTCTACTTGTCGAAATTTACAAATAATTTCCTTTAAAGGATTAACAATGGGGCTCGTAGTTCACTTAAACTTGAAGAACAAAAAATTGGCGAATTGTACTGTTTGGATGCTTTGCATATATGTTTCTTAGACTATATAGAAGCAATATATACAAAGATTTCAACCGTCTACCTGTTCCATTCATTGTTCTACTTGTCGAAAGTTACAAATAATTTCCTTTAAAGGATTAACAATGGGGCTCATTGTTCACTTAAACTAGAAGAACAAAAAATTGGCGAATTGTACTGTTTGGATGCTTTGCATATATGTTTCTTAGACTATATAGAAGCAATATATACAAAGATTTCAACCGTCTACCTGTTCCATTCATTGTTCTACTTGTCGAAAGTTACAAACAATTTCCGATAAAGGATGAACCATTGGGGCTCAATGTTCTCTTAAACTTGAAGAACAAAAAATTGGCGAATTGTACTGTTTGGATGCTTTGCATATATGTTTCTTAGGCTATTTAGAAGCAATATATAGAAAGATTTCACCCGTCTACCTATACTATTCATCGTTCTACGTGTAGAAAGTTACAAATAATTTCCATTTCATGATTATCAATGGGGCTCGCTGTTCACTTAAACTTGAAGATCAAAAAACTGGCGATTGTTACTGTTTAGATGCTTTGCATATAGGTTTCGTAGACTATATAGAAGCAACATATACAAAGGTTTCAACCGTCTACCTGTTCTATTCATTGTTCTACTTGTAGAAAGTTACAAATAATTTCCGTTTCATGATTATCAATGGGGCTCGTTGTTCACTTAAACTTGAAGAACAAAAAATTGGCGAATTGTACTGTTTGGATGCTTTGCATATATGTTTCTTAGACTATATGGAAGAAATATATACAAACATTTCAACCGTCTACGTGTTCCAATCATTGTTCTACTTGTCGAAAGTTACAAATAATTTCCGTTAAAGGATTAACAATGGGGCTCGTAGTTCACTTAAACTTGAAAAACAAAAAATTGACGAATTGTACTGTTTGGATGCTTTGCATATGTGTTTCTTAGACTATTTAGAAGTAATATATACAATGATTTCAACCGTCTACATCATCCATTCATTGTTCTACTTGTCGAAAATTACAAATAATTTCCTTTAAAGGATTAACAATGGGGCTCATTGTTCACTTAAACTTGAAGAACAAAAAATTGGCGAATGGCACTGTTTGGATGCTTTGCATATATGTTTCATAGACTATATAGAAGCAATATATACATTGATTTCAACCGTCCACCTGTTCCACTCATTGTTCTACTTGTCGAAATTTACAAATAATTTCCTTTAAAGGATTAACAATGGGGCTCATTGTTCACTTAAACTTGAAGAACAAAAAATTGGCGAATTGTACTGTTTGGATGCTTTGCATATATGTTTCTTAGACTATATAGAAGCAATATATACGATGATTTCAACCGTCTACCTATTCCATTCATTGTTCTACTTGCCGAAATTTACAAATAATTTCCTTTAAAGGATTAACAATGGGGCTCGTAGTTCACTTAAACTTGAAGAGCAAAAAATTGTCGAATTGTACTGTTTGGATGCTTTGCATATATGTTTCTTAGACTATATAGAAGCAATATATACAATGATTTCAACCGTCTACCTGTTCCATTCATTGTTCTACTTGTCGAAAGTTACAAATAATTTCCGTTAAGGGATTAACAATGGGGATCGTAGTTTACTTAAACTTGAAGAACAAAAAATTGGCGTATTGTACTGTTTGGATGCTTTGCATTTATGTTTCTTAGACTATATAGAAGCAATATATACAAAGATTTCAACCGTCTACCTGTTCCATTCATTGTTCTACTTGTCGAAAGTTACAAATAATTTCCGATAAAGGATTAACAATGGGGCTCATTGTTCACTTAAACTTGAAGGACAAAAAATTGGCGAATGGTACTGTTTGGATGCTTGGCGTACATGTTTCTTAGACTATATGGAAGCAATATATACAAGGATTTCAACCGTCTACCTGTTCCATTCATTGTTCTACTTGTCGAAAGTTACAAATAATTACCGATAAAGGATTAACCATTGGGGCTCATTGTTCACTTAAACTTGAAGAACAAAAAATTGGCGAATTGTACTGTTTGGATGCTTTGCATATATGTTTCTTAGACTATATAGAAGCAATATATACAATGATTTCAACAGTCTACCTGTTCCATTCATTGTTCTACTTGTCGAAAGTTACAAATAATTACCGATAAAGGATTAACCATTGGGGCTCATTGTTCACTTAAACTTGAAGAACAAAAAATTGGCGAATGGTACTGTTTGGATGCTTTGCATATATGTTTCTTAGACTATATAGAAGCAATATATACAAAGATTTCAACCGTCTACCTTTTCCATTCATTGTTGTACTTGTCGAAAGTTACAAGTAATTTCCGATAAAGGATTAACCATTGGGGCTCAATGTTCACTTAAACTTGAAGAACAAAAAATTGGCGAATGGTACTGTTTGGATGCTTTGCGTACATGTTTCTTAGATTATATGGAAGCAATATATAAAAAGATTTCAACCGTCTAAGTGTTCCAGTCATTGTTCTACTTGTAGAAAGTTACAATTAATTTCCGTTAAAGGATTAACAAAGGGGCTCGTAGTTCACTTAAACTTGAAGATCAAAAAATTGGCGATTGTTACTGTTTAGATGCTTTGCATATATGTTTCTTAGATTATATAGAAGCAATAGATACAAAGATTTCAACCGTCTACCTGTTCCATTCATTGTTCTACTTGTCGAAAGTTACAAATAATTTCCTTTAAAGGATTAACAATGGGGCTCATTGTTCACTTAAACTTGAAGAACAAAAAATTGGCGAATTGTACTGTTTGGATGCTTTGCATATATGTTTCTTAGACTATATAGAAGCAATATATACAATGATTTCAACCGTCTACCTGTTCCATTCATTGTTCTACTTGTCGAATGTTACAAATAATTTCCGTTAAGGGATTAACAATGGGGATCGTAGTTTACTTAAACTTGAAGAACAAAAAATTGGCGAATTGTACTGTTTGGATGCTTTGCATATATGTTTCTTAGACTATATAGAAGCAATATATACAATGATTTCAACCGTCTACCTATTCCATTCATTGTTCTACTTGCCGAAATTTACAAATAATTTCCTTTAAAGGATTAACAATGGGGCTCGTAGTTCACTTGAACTTGAAGAGCAAAAAATTGTCGAATTGTACTGTTTGGATGCTTTGCATATATGTTTCTTAGACTATATAGAAGCAATATATACAAAGATTTCAACCGTCTACCTGTTCCATTCATTGTTCTACTTGTCGAAAGTTACAAATAATTTCCGTTAAGGGATTAACAATGGGGATCGTAGTTTACTTAAACTTGAAGAACAAAAAATTGGCGAATTGTACTGTTTGGATGCTTTGCATATATGTTTCTTAGACTATATAGAAGCAATATATACAAAGATTTCAACCGTCTACCTGTTCCATTCATTGTTCTACTTGTCGAAAGTTACAAATAATTTCCTTTAAAGGATTAACAATGGGGCTCATTGTTCACTTAAACTTGAAGAACAAAAAATTGGCGAATTGTACTGTTTGGATGCTTTGCATATATGTTTCTTAGACTATATAGAAGCAATATATACAATGATTTCAACCGTCTACCTGTTCCATTCATTGTTCTACTTGTCGAATGTTACAAATAATTTCCGTTAAGGGATTAATAATGGGGATCGTAGTTTACTTAAACTTGAAGAACAAAAAATTGGCGAATTGTACTGTTTGGCTGCTTTGCATATATGTTTCTTAGACTATATAGAAGCAATATATACAATGATTTCAACCGTCTACCTGTTCCATTCATTGTTCTACTTGTCGAAAGTTACAAATAATTTCCGTTAAGGGATTAACAATGGGGATCGTAGTTTACTTAAACTTGAAGAACAAAAAATTGGCGAATTGTACTGTTTGGATGCTTTGCATAGATGTTTCTTAGACTATTTAGAAGCAATATATAGAAAGATTTCACCCGTCTACCTGTACTATTCATTGTTCTACTTGTAGAAAGTTACAAATAGTTTCCATTTAATGATTATCAATGGGGCTCGCTGTTCACTTAAACTTGAAGAACATAAAATTGGCGAATTGTACTGTTTGGATGCTTTGCATATATGTTTCTTAGACTATATAGAAGTAATATATACAATGATTTCAACCGTCTACCTGTTCCATTCATTGTTCTACTTGTCGAAAGTTACAAATAATTTCCGTTAAGGGATTAACAATGGGGATCGTAGTTTACTTAAACTTGAAGAACAAAAAATTGGCGAATTGTACTGTTTGGATGCTTTGCATATATGTTTCTTAGACTATATAGAAGCAATATATACAATGATTTCAACCGTCTACCTGATCCATTCATTGTTCTACTTGTCGAAATTTACAAATAATTTCCTTTAAAGGTTTAACAATGGGGCTCGTAGTTCACTTAAACTTGAAGATCAAAAAATTGGCGAATTGTACTGTTTGGATGCTTTGCATATATGTTTCTTAGACTATATAGAAGCAATATATACAATGATTTCAACCGTCTACCTGTTCCATTCATTGTTCTACTTGTCGAAAGTTACAAATAATTTCCGTTAAGGGATTAACAATGGGGATCGTAGTTTACTTAAACTTGAAGAACAAAAAATTGGCGAATTGTACTGTTTGGATGCTTTGCATATATGTTTCTTAGACTATATAGAAGCAATATATACAAAGATTTCAACCGTCTACCTGTTCCATTCATTGTTCTACTTGTCGAAAGTTACAAATAATTTCCGTTAAGGGATTAACAATGGGGATCGTAGTTTACTTAAACTTGAAGAACAAAAAATTGGCGAATTGTACTGTTTGGATGCTTTGCATATATGTTTCTTAGACTATATAGAAGCAATATATACAAAGATTTCAACCGTCTACCTGTTCCATTCATTGTTCTACTTGTCGAAAGTTACAAATAATTTCCGATAAAGGATTAACAATGGGGCTCATTGTTCACTTAAACTTGAAGAACAAAAAATTGGCGAATTGTACTGTTTGGATGCTTTGCATATATGTTTCTTAGACTATATAGAAGCAATATATACAATGATTTCAACCGTCTACCTGTTCTATTCATTGTTCTACTTGTCGAATGTTACAAATAATTTCCGTTAAGGGATTAATAATGGGGATCGTAGTTTACTTAAACTTGAAGAACAAAAAATTGGCGAATTGTACTGTTTGGATGCTTTGCATATATGTTTCTTAGACTATATAGAAGCAATATATACAATGATTTCAACCGTCTACCTGTTCCATTCATTGTTCTACTTGTCGAAAGTTACAAATAATTTCCGTTAAGGGATTAACAATGGGGATCGTAGTTTACTTAAACTTGAAGAACAAAAAATTGGCGAATTGTACTGTTTGGATGCTTTGCATATATGTTTCTTAGACTATATAGAAGCAATATATACAAAGATTTCAACCGTCTACCTGTTCCATTCATTGTTCTACTTGTCGAAAGTTACAAATAATTTCCGTTAAGGGATTAACAATGGGGATCGTAGTTTACTTAAACTTGAAGAACAAAAAATTGGCGAATTGTACTGTTTGGATGCTTTGCATATATGTTTCTTAGACTATATAGAAGCAATATATACAAAGATTTCAACCGTCTACCTGTTCCATTCATTGTTCTACTTGTCGAAAGTTACAAATAATTTCCGATAAAGGATTAACAATGGGGCTCATTGTTCACTTAAACTTGAAGAACAAAAAATTGGCGAATTGTACTGTTTGGATGCTTTGCATATATGTTTCTTAGACTATATAGAAGCAATATATACAATGATTTCAACCGTCTACCTGTTCTATTCATTGTTCTACTTGTCGAATGTTACAAATAATTTCCGTTAAGGGATTAATAATGGGGATCGTAGTTTACTTAAACTTGAAGAACAAAAAATTGGCGAATTGTACTGTTTGGATGCTTTGCATATATGTTTCTTAGACTATATAGAAGCAATATATACAATGATATCAACCGTCTACCTGTTCCATTCATTGTTCTACTTGTCGAAAGTTACAAATAATTTCCGTTAAGGGATTAACAATGGGGATCGTAGTTCACTTAAACTTGAAGAACAAAAAATTGACGAATTGTACTGTTTGGATGCTTTGCGTACATGTTTCTTAGACTATATAGAAGCAATATATACATTGATTTCAACCGGCTACCTGTCCCATTCATTGTTCTACTTGTCGAAATTTACAAATAATTTCCGATAAAGGATTAACCATTGGGGCTCATTGTCCACTTAAACTTGAAGAACAAAAAATTGGCGAATTATACTGTTTGGATGCTATACATATATGTTTCATAGACTATATAGAAGCAATATATACAAAGATTTCAACCGGCTACCTGTTCCATTCATTGTTCTACTTGGCGAAATTTACAAATAATTTCCGATAAAGGATTAACCATTAGGGCTCATTGTTCACTTAAACTTGAAGAACAAAAAATTGGCGAATTGTACTGTTTGGATGCTTTGCATATATTTTTCTTAGACTATATAGAAGCAATATATACAAAGATTTCAACCGTCTACCTGTTCCATTCATTGTTCTATTTGTCGAAAGTTACAATTAATTTCCGTTAATGGATTAACAATGGGGCTCGTAGTTCACTTAAACTTGAAGTACAAAAAATTGGCGAATTGTACTGTTTGGATGCTTTGCATATATGTTTCGTAGACTATATACAAGCAATATATACAATTTTTTCAACCGTCTACATGATCCATTCATTGTTCTACTTGTCGAAATTTACAAATAATTTCCTTTAAAGGATTAACAATGGGGCTCGTAGTTCACTTAAACTTGAAGAACAAAAAATTGGCGATTGTTACTGTTTAGATGCTTTGCATATATGTTTCTTAGATTATATAGAAGCAATATATACAAATATTTCAACCGTCTAACTGTTCCATTCATTGTTCTACTTGTCGAAAATTACAAATAATTTCCGATAAAGGATTAACCATTGGGGCTCATTGTTCACTTAAACTTGAAGAACAAAAAATTGGCGAATGGTACTGTTTGGATGCTTTGCGTACATATTTCTTAGACTATATGGAAGCAATATATACAAAGATTTCAACCGTCTACGTGTTCCTATCATTGTTCTACTTGTCGAAATTTACAAATAATTTCCTTTAAAGGATTAACAATGGGGCTCGTTGTTCACTTAAACTTGAAGAACAAAAAAGTGGCGAATGGTACTGTTTGGATGCTTTGCATATATATTTCTTAGATTATATAGAAGCAATATATACATTGATTTCAACCGTCTACCTGTTCCATTCATTGTTCTACTTGTCGCAAGTTACAAATAATTTCCGTTAAAGTATTAACAATGGGGCTCGTAGTTCACTTAAACTTGAAGATCAAATAATTGGCGAATTGTACTGTTTGGATGATTTGCATATATGTTTCTTAGACTTTATAGAAGCAATATATACAAAGATTTCAACCGTCTACCTGTTCCATTCATTGTTCTACTTGTCGAAATTTACAAATAATTTCCGTTAAGGCATTAACAATGGGGCTCGTAGTTCACTTAAACTTGAAGAGCAAAAGATTGTCGAATTGTACTGTTTGGATGCTTTGCATATATGTTTCTTAGATTATATAGAAGCAATATATACAAATATTTCAACCGTCTAACTGTTCCATTCATTGTTCTACTTGCCGAAATTTACAAATAATTTCCTTTAAAGGATTAACAATGGGGCTCGTAGTTCACTTAAACTTGTAGAGCAAAAAATTGTCGAATTGTACTGTTTGGATGCTTTGCATATATGTTTCTTAGACTATATAGAAGCAATATATACAAAGATTTCAACCGTCTACCTGTTCCATTCATTGTTCTACTTGTCGAAAGTTACAAATAATTTCCGATAAAGGATTAACAATGGGGCTCATTGTTCACTTAAACTTGAAGAACAAAAAATTGTCGAATTGTACTGTTTGGATGCTTTGCATATATGTTTCTTAGATTATATAGAAGCAATATATACAAATATTTCAACCGTCTAACTGTTCCATTCATTGTTCTACTTGCCGAAATTTACAAATAATTTCCTTTAAAGGATTAACAATGGGGCTCGTAGTTCACTTAAACTTGTAGAGCAAAAAATTGTCGAATTGTACTGTTTGGATGCTTTGCATATATGTTTCTTAGACTATATAGAAGCAATATATACAAAGATTTCAACCGTCTACCTGTTCCATTCATTGTTCTACTTGTCGAAAGTTACAAATAATTTCCGATAAAGGATTAACAATGGGGCTCATTGTTCTCTTAAACTTGAAGAACAAAAAATTGGCGAATGGTACTGTTTGGATGCTTTGCATATATGTTTCTTAGACTATATAGAAGCAATATATACAAAGATTTCAACCGTCTACCTGTTCCATTCATTTTTCTACTTGTCGAAAGTTACAAATAATTTCCTTTAAAGGATTAACAATGGGGCTCATTGTTCACTTAAACTTGAAGAACAAAAAATTGGCGAATTGTACTGTTTGGATGCTTTGCATATATGTTTCTTAGACTATATGGAAGCAATATATACAAAGATTTCAACCGTCTACGTGTTCCAATCATTGTTCTACTTGTCGGAATTTACAAATAATTTCTTTTAAAGGATTAACAATGGGGCTCATTGTTCACTTAAACTTGAAGGACAAAAAATTGGCGAATGGTACTGTTTGGATGCTTTGCGTACATGTTTCTTATACTATATGGAAGCAATATATACAAGAATTTCAACCGTCTACCTGTTCCATTCATTGTTCTACTTGTCGAAAGTTACAAATAATTTCCTTTAAAGGATTAACAATGGGGCTCATTGTTCACTTAATCTTGAAGAACAAAAAATTGGCGAATTGTACTGTTTGGATGCTTTGCATATATGTTTCTTAGACTATATAGAAGCAATATATACAAAGATTTCAACCGTCTACCTGTTCCATTCATTGTTCTACTTGTCGAAAGTTACAAATAATTTCCTTTAAAGGATTAACAATGGGGCTCATTGTTCACTTAATCTTGAAGAACAAAAAATTGGCGAATTGTACTGTTTGGATGCTTTGCATATATGTTTCTTAGACTATATAGAAGCAATATATACAATGATTTCAACAGTCTACCTGTTCCATTCATTGTTCTACTTGTCGAAATTTACAAATAATTTCCTTTAAAGGATTAACAATGGGGCTCGCAGTTCACTTAAACTTGAAGAACAAAAAATTGGCGAATGGTACTGTTTGGATGCTTTGCATATATGTTTCTTAGACTATATAGAAGCAATATATACAAAGATTTCAACCGTCTACGTGTTCCATTCACTGTTCTACTTGTCGAAAGTTACAAATAATTTCCGTTAAGGGATTAACAATGGGGATCGTAGTTCACTTAAACTTGAAGAACAAAAAATTGGCGAATTGTACTGTTTGGATGCTTTGCGTACATGTTTCTTAGACTATATAGAAGCAATATATACATTGATTTCAACCGGCTACCTGTCCCATTCATTGTTCTACTTGTCGAAATTTACAAATAATTTCCGATAAAGGATTAACCATTGGGGCTCATTGTCCACTTAAACTTGAAGAACAAAAAATTGGCGAATTATACTGTTTGGATGCTTTGCATATATGTTTCATAGACTATATAGAAGCAATATATACAAAGATTTCAACCGGCTACCTGTTCCATTCATTGTTCTACTTGGCGAAATTTACAAATAATTTCCGATAAAGGATTAACCATTAAGGCTCATTGTTCACTTAAACTTGAAGAACAAAAAATTGGCGAATTGTACTGTTTGGATGCTTTGCATATATTTTTCTTAGACTATATAGAAGCAATATATACAAATATTTCAACCGTCTAACTGTTCCATTCATTGTTCTACTTGCCGAAATTTACAAATAATTTCCTTTAAAGGATTAACAATGGGGCTCGTAGTTCACTTAAACTTGTAGAGCAAAAAATTGGCGAATGGTACTGTTTGGATGCTTTGCATATATGTTTCTTAGACTATATAGAAGCAATATATACAAAGATTTCAACCGTCTACCTGTTCCATTCATTGTTCTACTTGTCGAAAGTTACAAATAATTTCCTTTAAAGGGTTAACAATGGGGCTCATTGTTCACTTAAACTTGAAGAACAATAAATTGGCGAATTGTACTGTTTGGATGCTTTGCATATATGTTTCTTAGACTATATAGAAGCAATATATACAAAGATTTCAACCGTCTACCTGTTCCATTCATTGTTCTACTTGTCGAAAGTTACAAATAATTTCCTTTAAAGGATTAACAATGGGGCTCATTGATCACTTAAACTTGAAGAACAAAAAATTGGCGAATTGTACTGTTTGGATGCTTTGCATATATGTTTCTTAGATTATATAGAAGCAATATATACAAATATTTCAACCGTCTAACTGTTCCATTCATTGTTCTACTTGCCGAAATTTACAAATAATTTCCTTTAAAGGATTAACAATGGGGCTCGTAGTTCACTTAAACTTGTAGAGCAAAAAATTGTCGAATTGTACTGTTTGGATGCTTTGCATATATGTTTCTTAGACTATATAGAAGCAATATATACAAAGATTTCAACCGTCTACCTGTTCCATTCATTGTTCTACTTGTCGAAAGTTACAAATAATTTCCTTTAAATGATTAACAATGGGGCTCATTGTTCACTTAAACTTGAAGAACAAAAAATTGGCGAATTGTACGGTTTGGATGCTTTGCATATATGTTTCTTAGACTATATAGAAGCAATATATACAAAGATTTCAACCGTCTACCTGTTCCATTCATTGTTCTACTTGTCGAAAGTTACAAATAATTTCCTTTAAAGGATTAACAATGGGGCTCATTGTTCACTTAAACTTGAAGAACAAAAAATTGGCGAATTGTACTGTTTGGTTGCTTTGCATATATGTTTCTTAGACTATATAGAAGCAATATATACAATGATTTCAACCGTCTACCTGTTCCATTCATTGTTCTACTTGTCGAATGTTACAAATAATTTCCGTTAAGGGATTAACAATGGGGATCGTAGTTTACTTAAACTTGAAGAACAAAAAATTGGCGAATGGTACTGTTTGGATGCTTTGCATATATGTTTCTTAGACTATATAGAAGCAATATATACAAAGATTTCAACCGTCTACCTGTTCCATTCATTGTTCTACTTGTCGAAAGTTACAAATAATTTCCGATAAAGGATTAACAATGGGGCTCATTGTTCACTTAAACTTGAAGAACAAAAAATTGGCGAATTGTACTGTTTGGATACTTTGCATATATGTTTCTTAGACTATATAGAAGCAATATATACAATGATTTCAACCGTCTACCTGCTCCATTCATTGTTCTACTTGTCGAATGTTACAAATAATATCCGTTAAGGGATTAACAATGGGGATCGTAGTTTACTTAAACTTGAAGATCAAAAAATTGGCGAATTGTACTGTTTGGATGCTTTGCATATATGTTTCTTAGACTATATAGAAGCAATATATACAATGATTTCAACCGTCTACCTATTCCATTCATTGTTCTGCTTGCCGAAATTTACAAATAATTTCCTTTAAAGGATTAACAATGGGGCTCGTAGTTCACTTAAACTTGAAGAGCAAAAAATTGTCGAATTGTACTGTTTGGATGCTTTGCATATATGTTTCTTAGACTATATAGAAGCAATATATACAATGATTTCAACCGTCTACCTGTTCCATTCATTGTTCTACTTGTCGAAAGTTACAAATAATTTCCGTTAAGGGATTAACAATGGGGATCGTAGTTTACTTAAACTTGAAGAACAAAAAATTGGCGAATTGTACTGTTTGGATGCTTTGCATATATGTTTCTTAGACTATATAGAAGCAATATATACAATGATTTCAACCGTCTACCTGCTCCATTCATTGTTCTACTTGTCGAAAGTTACAAATAATTTCCGTTAAGGGTTTAACAATGGGGATCGTAGTTTACTTAAACTTGAAGAACAAAAAATTGGCTAATTGTACTGTTTGGATGCTTTGCATATATGTTTCTTAGACTATATAGAAGCAATATATACAATGATTTCAACCGTCTACCTGTTCCATTCATTGTTCTACTTGTCGAAAGTTACAAATAATTTCCGTTAAGGGATTAACAATGGGGATCGTAGTTTACTTAAACTTGAAGAACAATAAATTGGCGAATTGTACTGTTTGGATGCTTTGCATATATGTTTCTTAGACTATATAGAAGCAATATATACAAAGATTTCAACCGGCTACCTGTTCCATTCATTGTTCTACTTGTCGAAAGTTACAATTAATTTCCGTTAAAGGATTAACAATGGGGCTCGTAGTTCACTTAAACTTGAAGTACAAAAAATTGGCGAATTGTACTGTTTGGATGCTTTGCATATATGTTTCGTAGACTATATACAAGCAATATATACAATTTTTTCAACCGTCTACATGATCTATTCATTGTTCTACTTGTCGAAATTTACAAATAATTTCCTTTAAAGGATTAACAATGGGGCTCGTAGTTCACTTAAACTTGAAGAACAAAAAATTGGCGAATTGTACTGTTTGGATGCTTTGCATATATGTTTCGTAGACTATATAGAAGCAATATATACAATTTTTTCAACCGTCTACATGATCCATTCATTGTTCTACTTGTCGAAAATTACAAATAATTTCCGATAAA
The DNA here is from genome assembly GCA_963989415.1 of Cerceris ruficornis. Taxonomy (NCBI): domain Eukaryota; kingdom Metazoa; phylum Arthropoda; class Insecta; order Hymenoptera; family Crabronidae; genus Cerceris; species Cerceris ruficornis. The sequence continues at coordinate 399,023 of CAXDIW010000415.1, forward strand.
GGATTAACCATTGGGGCTCATTGTTCACTTAAACTTGAAGAACAAAAAATTGGCGAATGGTACTGTTTGGATGCTTTGCGTACATGTTTCTTAGACTATATGGAAGCAATATATACAAAGATTTCAACCGTCTACGTGTTCCTATCATTGTTCTACTTGTCGAAATTTACAAATAATTTCCTTTAAAGGATTAACAATGGGGCTCGTTGTTCACTTAAACTTGAAGAACAAAAAAGTGGCGAATGGTACTGTTTGGATGCTTTGCATATATGTTTCTTAGACTATATAGAAGCAATATATACAATGATTTCAACAGTCTACCTGTTCCATTCATTGTTCTACTTGTCGAAAGTTACAAATAATTTCCTTTAAAGGATTAACAATGGGGCTCGTAGTTCACTTAAACTTGAAGAACAAAAAATTGGCGAATGGTACTGTTTGGATGCTTTGCATATATGTCTCTTATACTATATAGAAGCAATAGATACAAAGATTTCAACCGTCTACCTGTTCCATTCATTGTTCTACTTGTCGAATGTTACAAATAATTTCCGTTAAGGGATTAACAATGGGGATCGTAGTTTACTTAAACTTGAAGAACAAAAAATTGGCTAATTGTACTGTTTGGATACTTTGCATATATGTTTCTTAGACTATATAGAAGCAATATATACAAAGATTTCAACTGTCTACCTGTTCCATTGACTGTTCTACTTGTCGAAAGTTACAAATAATTTCCGTTAAGGGATTAACAATGGGGATCGTAGTTCACTTAAACTTGAAGAACAAAAAATTGGCGAATTGTACTGTTTGCATGCTTTGCATATATGTTTCTTAGACTATATAGAAGTAATATATACAAAGATTTCAACCGTCTACCTGTTCCATTCATTGTTCTATTTGTCGAAAGTTACAATTAATTTCCGTTAAGGGATTAACAATGGGGCTCGTAGTTCACTTAAACTTGAAGAACAAGAAATTGGCGAATGGTACTGTTTGGATGCTTTGCATATATGTTTCTTAGACTATATAAAAGCAATATATACATTGATTTCAACCGGCTACCTGTTCCATTCATTGTTCTACTTGTCGAAATTTACAAATAATTTCCGATAATGGATTAACCATTGGGGCTCATTGTCCACTTAAACTTGAAGATCAAAAAATTGGCGATTGTTACTGTTTAGATGCTTTGCATATATGTTTCTTAGATTATATAGAAGCAATATGTACAAATATTTCAACCGTCTAACTGTTCCATTCATTGTTCTACTTGTCGAAAATTACAAATAATTTCCGATAAAGGATTAACCATTGGGGCTCATTGTTCACTTAAACTTGAAGAACAAAAAATTGGCGAATGGTACTGTTTGGATGCTTTGCGTACATGTTTCTTAGACTATATGGAAGCAATATATACAAAGATTTCAACCGTCTAAGTGTTCCAATCATTGTTCTACTTGTCGAAATTTACAAATAATTTCCTTTAAAGGATTAACAATGGGGCTCGTTGTTCACTTAAACTTGAAGAACAAAAAAGTGGCGAATGGTACTGTTTGGATGCTTTGCATATATGTTTCTTAGACTATATAGAAGCAATGTATACAAAGATTTCAACCGTCTACCTGTTCCATTCATTGTTCTACTTGTCGAAAGTTACAAATAATTTCCGATAAAGGATTAACAATGGGGCTCATTGTTCACTTAAACTTGAAGAACAAAAAATTGGCGAATTGTACTGTTTGGATGCTTTACATATATGTTTCATAGACTATATAGAAGCAATATATACAAAGATTTCAACCGGCTACCTGTTCCATTCATTGTTCTACTTGTCGAAAGTTACAAATAATTTCCGTTAAGGCATTAACAATGGAGCTCGTAGTTCACTTAAACTTGAAGAGCAAAAGATTGTCGAATTGTACTGTTTGGATGCTTTGCATATATGTTTCTTAGATTATATAGAAGCAATATATACAAATATTTCAACCGTCTACATGATCCATTCATTGTTCTACTTGTCGAAATTTACAAATAATTTCCTTTAAAGGATTAACAATGGGGCTCGTAGTTCACTTAAACTTGAAGAACAAAAAATTGGCGAATTGTACTGTTTGGATGCTTTGCATAGATGTTTCTTAGACTATTTAGAAGCAATATATAGAAAGATTTCACCCGTCTACCTGTACTATTCATTGTTCTACTTGTAGAAAGTTACAAATAATTTCCATTTCATGATTATCAATGGGGCTCGCTGTTCACTTAAACTTGAAGATCAAAAAATTGGCGATTGTTACTGTTTAGATGCTTTGCATAAATGTTTCTTAGATTATATAGAAGCAATATATACAAATATTTCAACCGTCTAACTGTTCCATTCATTGTTCTACTTGTCGAAAATTACAAATAATTTCCGATAAAGGATTAACCATTGGGGCTCATTGTTCACTTAAACTTGAAGAACAAAAAATTGGCGAATGGTACTGTTTGGATTCTTTGCATATATGTTTCTTAGACTATACAGGAGCAATATATACAATGATTTCAACAGTCTACCTGTTCCATTCATTGTTCTACTTGTTGAAATTTACAAATAATTTCCTTTAAAGGATAAACAATGGGGCTCGTAGTTCACTTAAACTTGAAGATCAAAAAATTGGCGAATGGTACTGTTTGGATGCTTTGCATATATGTTTCTTAGATTATATAGTAGCAATATATACAAAGATTTCAACCGTCTACCTGTTCCATTCATTGTTCTACTTGTCGAAAGTTACAAATAATTTCTGATAAAGGATTAACAATGGGTCTCATTGTTCACTTAAACTTGAAGATCAAAAAATTGGCGCTTGGTACTGCTTGGATGCTTTGCATATATGTTTCTTAGACTATATGGAAGCAATATATACAAAGATTTCAACCGTCTACGTGTTCCAATCATTGTTCTTCTTGTCGAAATTTACAAATAATTTCCTTTAAAGGATTAACAATGGGGCTCGTAGTTCACTTGAACTTGAAGAACAAAAAATTGGCGAATGGTACTGTTTGGATGCTTTGCATATATGTTTCTTAGACTATATAAACGCAATATATACAAAGATTTCAACCGTCTACCTGTTCCATTCATTGTTCTACTTGTCGAAAGTTACAAATAATTTCCGATAAAGGATTAACCATTGGGGCTCGTTGTTCACTTAAACTTGAAGACCAAAAAATTGGCGAATGGTACTGTTTGGATGCTTTGCATATATGTTTCTTAGACTATATAAACGCAATATATACAAAGATTTCAACCGTCTACCTGTTCCATTCATTGTTCTACTTGTCGAAAGTTACAAATAATTACCGATAAAGGATTAACCATTGGGGCTCATCGTTCACTTAAACTTGAAGAACAAAAAATTGGCGAATTGTACTGTTTGGATGCTTTGCATATATGTTTCTTAGACTATATGGAAGCAATATATACAAAGATTTCAACCGTCTACGTGTTCCAATCATTGTTCTTCTTGTCGAAATTTACAAATAATTTCCTTTAAAGGATTAACAATGGGGCTCGTAGTTCACTTGAACTTGAAGAATAAAAAATTGGCGAATGGTACTGTTTGGATGCTTTGCATATATGTTTCTTAGACTATATAAACGCAATATATACAAAGATTTCAACCGTCTACCTGTTCCATTCATTGTTCTACTTGTCGAAAGTTACAAATAATTTCTGATAAAGGATTAACAATGGGTCTCATTGTTCACTTAAACTTGAAGATCAAAAAATTGGCGCTTGGTACTGCTTGGATGCTTTGCATATATGTTTCTTAGGCTATACTGAAGCAATATATACAATGATTTCACCCGACTACCTGTTCCATTCATTGTTCTACTTGTCGAAATTTACAAATAATTACCGATAAAGGATTAACCATTGGGGCTCGTAGTTCACTTAAACTTGAAGATCAAATAATTGGCGAATTGTACTGTTTGGATTCTTTGCATATATGTATCTTAGAGTATACAGAAGCAATATATACAATGATTTCAACAGTCTACCTGTTCCATTCATTGTTCTACTTGCCGAAATTTACATATAATTTCCTTTAAAGGATTAACAATGGGGCTCGTAGTTCACTTAAACTTGAAGAACAAGAAATTGGCGAATTGTACTGTTTGGATGCTTTGCATATATGTTTCTTAGACTATATAGAAGCAATATATAGAAAGATTTCACCCGTCTAACTGTACTATTCATTGTTCTACTTGTAGAAAGTTACAAATAATTTCCATTTCATGATTATCAATTGGGCTCGCTGTTCACTTAAACTTGAAGATCCAAAAATTGGCGATTATTACTGTTTAGATGCTTTGCATATATGCTTCTTAGATTATATAGAAGCAATATATACAAAGATTTCAACCGTCTACCTGTTCCATTCATTGTTCTACTTGTTGAAATTTACAAATAATTTCCTTTAAAGGATTAACAATGGGGCTCGTAGTTCACTTAAACTTGAAGATCAAAAAATTGGCGAAAGGTACTTTTTGGATGCTTTGCATATATGTTTCTTAGATTATATAGAAGCAATATATACAAAGATTTCAACCGTCTACCTGTTCCATTCATTGTTCTACTTGTCGAAAGTTACAAATAATTTCCGATGAAGGATTAACAATGGGTCTCATTGTTCACTTAAACTTGAAGATCAAAAAATTGGCGAATGGTACTGCTTGGATGCTTTGCATATATGTTTCTTAGACTATATGGAAGCAATATATACAAAGATTTCAACCGTCTACGTGTTCCAATCATTGTTCTTCTTGTCGAAATTTACAAATAATTTCCTTTAAAGGATTAACAATGGGGCTCGTAGTTCACTTGAACTTGAAGAACAAAAAATTGGCGAATGGTACTGTTTGGATGCTTTGCATATATGTTTCTTAGACTATATAAACGCAATATATACAAAGATTTCAACCGTCTACCTGTTCCATTCATTGTTCTACTTGTCGAAAGTTACAAATAATTTCCGATAAAGGATTAACCATTGGGGCTCGTTGTTCACTTAAACTTGAAGAACAAAAAATTGGCGAATGGTACTGTTTGGATGCTTTGCATATATGTTTCTTAGACTATATAGAAGCAATATATACATTGATATCAACCGGCTACCTGTTCCATTCATTGTTCTACTTGTCGCAAGTTACAAATAATTTCCGTTAAAGTATTAACAATGGGGCTCGTAGTTCACTTAAACTTGAAGATCAAATAATTGGCGAATTGTACTGTTTGGATTCTTTGCATATACGTTTCTTAGACTATACAGAAGCAATATATACAATGATTTCAACAGTCTACCTGTTCCATTCATTGTTCTACTTGTTGAAATTTACAAATAATTTCCTTTAAAGGATTAACAATGGGGCTCGTAGTTCACTTAAACTTGAAGAACAATAAATTGGCGAATGGTACTGCTTGGATGCTTTGCATATATGTTTCTTAGACTATACAGAAGCAATATATACAATGATTTCAACAGTCTACCTGTTCCATTCATTGTTCTACTTGTTGAAATTTACAAATAATTTCCTTTAAAGGATAAACAATGGGGCTCGTAGTTCACTTAAACTTGAAGATCAAAAAATTGGCGAATGGTACTGTTTGGATGCTTTGCATATATGTTTCTTAGATTATATAGTAGCAATATATACAAAGATTTCAACCGTCTACCTGTTCCATTCATTGTTCTACTTGTCGAAAGTTACAAATAATTTCTGATAAAGGATTAACAATGGGTCTCATTGTTCACTTAAACTTGAAGATCAAAAAATTGGCGAATGGTACTGCTTGGATGCTTTGCATATATGTTTCGTAGATTATATAGAAGCAATATATACAATTATTTCAACCGTCTACCTGATCCATTCATTGTTCTACTTGTCGAAATTTACAAATAATTTCCTTTAAAGGATTAACAATGGGGCTTGTAGTTCACTTAAACTTGAAGAACAAAAAATTGGCGGATGGTACTGTTTGGATGCTTTGAATATATGTTTCTTAGATTATATAGACGCAATATATACATTGATTTCAACCGTCTACCTGTTCCATTCATTGTTCTACTTGTCGAAAGTTACAAATAATTTCCGATAAAGGATTAACAATGGGGCTCATTGGTCACTTAAACTTGAAGGACAAAAAATTGGCGAATGGTACTGTTTGGATGCTTTGCATATATGTTTCTTAGACTATATAGAAGCAATATATACATTGATTTCAACCGTCTACCTGTTCCATTCATTGTTCTACTTGTCGCAAGTTACAAATAATTTCCGTTAAAGTATTAACAATGGGGCTCGTAGTTCACTTAAACTTGAAGATCAAATAATTGGCAAATTGTACTGTTTGGATGATTTGCAGATCTGTTTCTTAGACTATATAGAAGCAATATATACAATGATTTCAACCGTCTACCTGTTCCATTCATTGTTCTACTTGTCGGAAGTTACAAATAATTTCCGTTAAGGGATTAACAATGGGGATCGTAGTTTACTTAAACTTGAAGATCAAAAAATTGGCGATAGTTACTGTTTAGATGCTTTGCATATATGTTTCTTAGATTATATAGAAGCAATATATAAAAAGATTTCAACCGTCTACCTGTTCCATTCATTGTTCTACTTGTCGAAATTTACAAATAATTTCCTTTAAAGGATTAACAATGGGGCTCGTAGTTCACTTAAACTTGAAGAACAAAAAATTGGCGAATGGTACTGTTTGGATGCTTTGAATATATGTTTCTTATATTATATAGAAGCAATATATACAAATATTTCAACCGTCTACCTGTTCCATTCATTGTTCTACTTGTCGAAAGTTACAAATAATTTCCGATAAAGGATTAACAATGGGGCTCATTGTTCACTTAAACTTGAAGGACAAAAAATTGGCGAATGGTACTGTTTGGATGCTTTGCATATATGTTTCTTAGACTATATGGAAGCAATATATACAAAGATTTCAACCGTCTACCTGTTCCATTCATTGTTCTACTTGTCGGAAGTTACAAATAATTTCCGTTAAGGGATTAACAATGGGGATCGTAGTTTACTTAAACTTGAAGAACAAGAAATTGGCGAATTGTACTGTTTGGATGCTTTGCATATATGTTTCTTAGACTATATAGAAGCAATATATACAATGATTTCAACCGTCTACCTATTCCATTCATTGTTCTACTTGCCGAAATTTACAAATAATTTCCTTTAAAGGATTAACAATGGGGCTCGTAGTTCACTTAAACTTGAAGAACAAAAAATTGGCGAATGGTACTGTTTGGATGCTTTGAATATATGTTTCTTATATTATATAGAAGCAATATATACAAATATTTCAACCGTCTACCTGTTCCATTCATTGTTCTACTTGTCGAAAGTTACAAATAATTTCCGATAAAGGATTAACAATGGGGCTCATTGTTCACTTAAACTTGAAGGACAAAAAATTGGCGAATGGTACTGTTTGGATGCTTTGCATATATGTTTCTTAGACTATATGGAAGCAATATATACAAAGATTTCAACCGTCTACGTGTTGCAATCATTGTTCTACTTGTAGAAAGTTACAATTAATTTCCGTTAAAGGATTAACAATGGGGCTCGTAGTTCACTTAAACATGAAGAACAAAAAATTGGCGAATGGTACTGTTTGGATGCTTTGCATATATGTTTCTTAGATTATATAGAAGCAATATATACAAAGATTTCAACCGTCTACCTGTCCCATTCATTGTTCTACTTGTCGAAATTTACAAATAATTTCCTTTAAAGGATTAACAATGGGGCTCGTTGTTCACTTAAACTTGAAGAACAATAAATTGGCGAATTGTACTGTTTGGATGCTTTGCATATATGTTTCTTAGACTATATAGAAGCAATATATACATTGATTTCAACCGGCTACCTGTTCCATTCATTGTTCTACTTGTCGCAAGTTACAAATAATTTCCGTTAAAGTATTAACAATGGGGCTCGTAGTTCACTTAAACTTGAAGATCAAATAATTGACGAATTGTACTGTTTGGATTCTTTGCATATATGTTTCTTAGACTATACAGAAGCAATATATACAATGATTTCAACAGTCTACCTGTTCCATTCATTGTTCTACTTGTTGAAATTTACAAATAATTTCCTTTAAAGGATTAACAATGGGGCTCGTAGTTCACTTAAAGTTGAAGATCAAAAAATTGGCGAATGGTACTGTTTGGTTGCTTTGCATATATGTTTCTTAGATTATATAGTAGCAATATATACAAAGATTTCAACCGTCTACCTGTTCCATTCATTGTTCTACTTGTCGAAATTTACAAATAATTTCCTTTAAAGGATTAACCATTGGGGCTCATTGGTCACTTAAACTTGAAGGACAAAAAATTGGCGAATGGTACTGTTTGGATGCTTTGCATATATGTTTCTTAGACTATATAGAAGCAATATATACATTGATTTCAACCGTCTACCTGTTCCATTCATTGTTCTACTTGTCGCAAGTTACAAATAATTTCCGTTAAAGTATTAACAATGGGGCTCGTAGTTCACTTAAACTTGAAGATCAAATAATTGACGAATTGTACTGTTTGGATTCTTTGCATATATGTTTCTTAGACTATACAGAAGCAATATATACAATGATTTCAACAGTCTACCTGTTCCATTCATTGTTCTACTTGTTGAAATTTACAAATAATTTCCTTTAAAGGATAAACAATGGGGCTCGTAGTTCACTTAAACTTGAAGATCAAAAAATTGGCGAATGGTACTGTTTGGATGCTTTGCATATATGTTTCTTAGATTATATAGTAGCAATATATACAAAGATTTCAACCGTCTACCTGTTCCATTCATTGTTCTACTTGTCGAAAGTTACAAATAATTTCTGATAAAGGATTAACAATGGGTCTCATTGTTCACTTAAACTTGAAGATCAAAAAATTGGCGAATGGTACTGCTTGGATGCTTTGCATATATGTTTCTTAGACTATATGGAAGCAATATATACAAAGATTTCAACCGTCTACGTGTTCCAATCATTGTTCTTCTTGTCGAAATTTACAAATAATTTCCTTTAAAGGATTAACAATGGGGCTCGTAGTTCACTTGAACTTGAAGGACAAAAAATTGGCGAATGGTACTGTTTGGATGCTTTGCATATATGTTTCTTAGACTATATAAACGCAATATATACAAAGATTTCAACCGTCTACCTGTTCCATTCATTGTTCTACTTGTCGAAAGTTACAAATAATTTCCGATAAAGGATTAACCATTGGGGCTCGTTGTTCACTTAAACTTGAAGACCAAAAAATTGGCGAATGGTACTGTTTGGATGCTTTGCATATATGTTTCTTAGACTATATAAACGCAATATATACAAAGATTTCAACCGTCTACCTGTTCCATTCATTGTTCTACTTGTCGAAAGTTACAAATAATTACCGATAAAGGATTAACCATTGGGGCTCATCGTTCACTTAAACTTGAAGAACAAAAAATTGGCGAATTGTACTGTTTGGATGCTTTGCATATATGTTTCTTAGACTATATGGAAGCAATATATACAAAGATTTCAACCGTCTACGTGTTCCAATCATTGTTCTTCTTGTCGAAATTTACAAATAATTTCCTTTAAAGGATTAACAATGGGGCTCGTAGTTCACTTGAACTTGAAGAACAAAAAATTGGCGAATGGTACTGTTTGGATGCTTTGCATATATGTTTCTTAGACTATATAAACGCAATATATACAAAGATTTCAACCGTCTACCTGTTCCATTCATTGTTCTACTTGTCGAAAGTTACAAATAATTTCCGATAAAGGATTAACCATTGGGGCTCGTTGTTCACTTAAACTTGAAGAACAAAAAATTGGCGAATGGTACTGTTTGGATGCTTTGCATATATGTTTCTTAGGCTATACTGAAGCAATATATACAATGATTTCACCCGACTACCTGTTCCATTCATTGTTCTACTTGTCGAAATTTACAAATAATTACCGATAAAGGATTAACCATTGGGGCTCGTAGTTCACTTAAACTTGAAGATCAAATAATTGGCGAATTGTACTGTTTGGATTCTTTGCATATATGTATCTTAGAGTATACAGAAGCAATATATACAATGATTTCAACAGTCTACCTGTTCCATTCATTGTTCTACTTGCCGAAATTTACATATAATTTCCTTTAAAGGATTAACAATGGGGCTCGTAGTTCACTTAAACTTGAAGAACAAGAAATTGGCGAATTGTACTGTTTGGATGCTTTGCATATATGTTTCTTAGACTATATAGAAGCAATATATAGAAAGATTTCACCCGTCTAACTGTACTATTCATTGTTCTACTTGTAGAAAGTTACAAATAATTTCCATTTCATGATTATCAATTGGGCTCGCTGTTCACTTAAACTTGAAGATCCAAAAATTGGCGATTGTTACTGTTTAGATGCTTTGCATATATGCTTCTTAGATTATATAGAAGCAATATATACAAAGATTTCAACCGTCTACCTGTTCCATTCATTGTTCTACTTGTTGAAATTTACAAATAATTTCCTTTAAAGGATTAACAATGGGGCTCGTAGTTCACTTAAACTTGAAGATCAAAAAATTGGCGAAAGGTACTGTTTGGATGCTTTGCATATATGTTTCTTAGATTATATAGAAGCAATATATACAAAGATTTCAACCGTCTACCTGTTCCATTCATTGTTCTACTTGTCGAAAGTTACAAATAATTTCCGATGAAGGATTAACAATGGGTCTCATTGTTCACTTAAACTTGAAGATCAAAAAATTGGCGAATGGTACTGCTTGGATGCTTTGCATATATGTTTCTTAGACTATATGGAAGCAATATATACAAAGATTTCAACCGTCTACGTGTTCCAATCATTGTTCTTCTTGTCGAAATTTACAAATAATTTCCTTTAAAGGATTAACAATGGGGCTCGTAGTTCACTTGAACTTGAAGAACAAAAAATTGGCGAATGGTACTGTTTGGATGCTTTGCATATATGTTTCTTAGACTATATAAACGCAATATATACAAAGATTTCAACCGTCTACCTGTTCCATTCATTGTTCTACTTGTCGAAAGTTACAAATAATTTCCGATAAAGGATTAACCATTGGGGCTCGTTGTTCACTTAAACTTGAAGACCAAAAAATTGGCGAATGGTACTGTTTGGATGCTTTGCATATATGTTTCTTAGACTATATAAACGCAATATATACAAAGATTTCAACCGTCTACCTGTTCCATTCATTGTTCTACTTGTCGAAAGTTACAAATAATTACCGATAAAGGATTAACCATTGGGGCTCATCGTTCACTTAAACTTGAAGAACAAAAAATTGGCGAATTGTACTGTTTGGATGCTTTGCATATATGTTTCTTAGACTATATGGAAGCAATATATACAAAGATTTCAACCGTCTACGTGTTCCAATCATTGTTCTTCTTGTCGAAATTTACAAATAATTTCCTTTAAAGGATTAACAATGGGGCTCGTAGTTCACTTGAACTTGAAGAACAAAAAATTGGCGAATGGTACTGTTTGGATGCTTTGCATATATGTTTCTTAGACTATATAAACGCAATATATACAAAGATTTCAACCGTCTACCTGTTCCATTCATTGTTCTACTTGTCGAAAGTTACAAATAATTTCCGATAAAGGATTAACCATTGGGGCTCGTTGTTCACTTAAACTTGAAGAACAAAAAATTGGCGAATGGTACTGTTTGGATGCTTTGCATATATGTTTCTTAGGCTATACTGAAGCAATATATACAATGATTTCACCCGACTACCTGTTCCATTCATTGTTCTACTTGTCGAAATTTACAAATAATTACCGATAAAGGATTAACCATTGGGGCTCGTAGTTCACTTAAACTTGAAGATCAAATAATTGGCGAATTGTACTGTTTGGATTCTTTGCATATATGTATCTTAGAGTATACAGAAGCAATATATACAATGATTTCAACAGTCTACCTGTTCCATTCATTGTTCTACTTGCCGAAATTTACATATAATTTCCTTTAAAGGATTAACAATGGGGCTCGTAGTTCACTTAAACTTGAAGAACAAGAAATTGGCGAATTGTACTGTTTGGATGCTTTGCATATATGTTTCTTAGACTATATAGAAGCAATATATAGAAAGATTTCACCCGTCTAACTGTACTATTCATTGTTCTACTTGTAGAAAGTTACAAATAATTTCCATTTCATGATTATCAATTGGGCTCGCTGTTCACTTAAACTTGAAGATCCAAAAATTGGCGATTGTTACTGTTTAGATGCTTTGCATATATGCTTCTTAGATTATATAGAAGCAATATATACAAAGATTTCAACCGTCTACATGTTCCATTCATTGTTCTACTTGTTGAAATTTACAAATAATTTCCTTTAAAGGATTAACAATGGGGCTCGTAGTTCACTTAAAATTGAAGATCAAAAAATTGGCGAAAGGTACTGTTTGGATGCTTTGCATATATGTTTCTTAGATTATATAGAAGCAATATATACAAAGATTTCAACCGTCTACCTGTTCCATTCATTGTTCTACTTGTCGAAAGTTACAAATAATTTCCGATGAAGGATTAACAATGGGTCTCATTGTTCACTTAAACTTGAAGATCAAAAAATTGGCGAATGGTACTGCTTGGATGCTTTGCATATATGTTTCTTAGACTATATGGAAGCAATATATACAAAGATTTCAACCGTCTACGTGTTCCAATCATTGTTCTTCTTGTCGAAATTTACAAATAATTTCCTTTAAAGGATTAACAATGGGGCTCGTAGTTCACTTGAACTTGAAGAACAAAAAATTGGCGAATGGTACTGTTTGGATGCTTTGCATATATGTTTCTTAGACTATATAAACGCAATATATACAAAGATTTCAACCGTCTACCTGTTCCATTCATTGTTCTACTTGTCGAAAGTTACAAATAATTTCCGATAAAGGATTAACCATTGGGGCTCGTTGTTCACTTAAACTTGAAGAACAAAAAATTGGCGAATGGTACTGTTTGGATGCTTTGCATATATGTTTCTTAGACTATATAGAAGCAATATATACATTGATATCAACCGGCTACCTGTTCCATTCATTGTTCTACTTGTCGCAAGTTACAAATAATTTCCGTTAAAGTATTAACAATGGGGCTCGTAGTTCACTTAAACTTGAAGATCAAATAATTGGCGAATTGTACTGTTTGGATTCTTTGCATATATGTTTCTTAGACTATACAGAAGCAATATATACAATGATTTCAACAGTCTACCTGTTCCATTCATTGTTCTACTTGTTGAAATTTACAAATAATTTCCTTTAAAGGATTAACAATGGGGCTCGTAGTTCACTTAAACTTGAAGATCAAAAAATTGGCGAAAGGTACTGTTTGGATGCTTTGCATATATGTTTCTTAGATTATATAGTAGCAATATATACAAAGATTTCAACCGTCTACATGTTCCATTCATTGTTCTACTTGTCGAAATTTACAAATAATTTCCTTTAAAGGATTAACAATGGGGCTCGTTGTTCACTTAAACTTGAAGAACAATAAATTGGCGAATGGTACTGCTTGGATGCTTTGCATATATGTTTCTTAGACTATATGGAAGCAATATATACAAAGATTTCAACCGTCTACGTGTTCCAATCATTGTTCTTCTTGTCGAAATTTACAAATAATTTCCTTTAAAGGATTAACAATGGGGCTCGTAGTTCACTTAAACTTGAAGAACAATAAATTGGCGAATGGTACTGCTTGGATGCTTTGCATATATGTTTCTTAGACTATACAGAAGCAATATATACAATGATTTCAACAGTCTACCTGTTCCATTCATTGTTCTACTTGTTGAAATTTACAAATAATTTCCTTTAAAGGATAAACAATGGGGCTCGTAGTTCACTTAAACTTGAAGATCAAACAATTGGCGAATGGTACTGTTTGGATGCTTTGCATATATGTTTCTTAGATTATATAGTAGCAATATATACAAAGATTTCAACCGTCTACCTGTTCCATTCATTGTTCTACTTGTCGAAAGTTACAAATAATTTCTGATAAAGGATTAACAATGAGTCTCATTGTTCACTTAAACTTGAAGATCAAAAAATTGGCGAATGGTACTGCTTGGATGCTTTGCATATATGTTTCTGAGACTATATGGAAGCAATATATACAAAGATTTCAACCGTCTACGTGTTCCAATCAGTGTTCTTCTTGTCGAAATTTACAAATAATTTCCTTTAAAGGATTAACAATGGGGCTCGTAGTTCACTTGAACTTGAAGAACAAAAAATTGGCGAATGGTACTGTTTGGATGCTTTGCATATATGTTTCTTAGACTATATAAACGCAATATATACAAAGATTTCAACCGTCTACCTGTTCCATTCATTGTTCTACTTGTCGAAAGTTACAAATAATTTCCGATAAAGGATTAACCATTGGGGCTCGTTGTTCACTTAAACTTGAAGACCAAAAAATTGGCGAATGGTACTGTTTGGATGCTTTGCATATATGTTTCTTAGACTATATAAACGCAATATATACAAAGATTTCAACCGTCTACCTGTTCCATTCATTGTTCTACTTGTCGAAAGTTACAAATAATTACCGATAAAGGATTAACCATTGGGGCTCATCGTTCACTTAAACTTGAAGAACAAAAAATTGGCGAATTGTACTGTTTGGATGCTTTGCATATATGTTTCTTAGACTATATGGAAGCAATATATACAAAGATTTCAACCGTCTACGTGTTCCAATCATTGTTCTTCTCGTCGAAATTTACAAATAATTTCCTTTAAAGGATTAACAATGGGGCTCGTAGTTCACTTGAACTTGAAGAACAAAAAATTGGCGAATGGTACTGTTTGGATGCTTTGCATATATGTTTCTTAGACTATATAAACGCAATATATACAAAGATTTCAACCGTCTACCTGTTCCATTCATTGTTCTACTTGTCGAAATTTACAAATAATTTCCGATAAAGGATTAACCATTGGGGCTCGTTGTTCACTTAAACTTGAAGAACAAAAAATTGGCGAATGGTACTGTTTGGATGCTTTGCATATATGTTTCTTAGGCTATACTGAAGCAATATATACAATGATTTCACCCGACTACCTGTTCCATTCATTGTTCTACTTGTCGAAATTTACAAATAATTACCGATAAAGGATTAACCATTGGGGCTCGTAGTTCACTTAAACTTGAAGATCAAATAATTGGCGAATTGTACTGTTTGGATTCTTTGCATATATGTATCTTAGAGTATACAGAAGCAATATATACAATGATTTCAACAGTCTACCTGTTCCATTCATTGTTCTACTTGCCGAAATTTACATATAATTTCCTTTAAAGGATTAACAATGGGGCTCGTAGTTCACTTAAACTTGAAGAACAAGAAATTGGCGAATTGTACTGTTTGGATGCTTTGCATATATGTTTCTTAGACTATATAGAAGCAATATATACAATGATTTCAACCGTCTACCTGTTCCATTCATTGTTCTACTTGTCGAAAGTTAGAAATAATTTCTGATAAAGGATTAACAATGGGTCTCATTGTTCACTTAAACTTGAAGATCAAAAAATTGGCGAATGGTACTGCTTGGATGCTTTGCATATATGTTTCTTAGACTATATGGAAGCAATATATACAAAGATTTCAACCGTCTACGTGTTCCAATCATTGTTCTTCTTGTCGAAATTTACAAATAATTTCCTTTAAAGGATTAACAATGGGGCTCGTAGTTCACTTGAACTTGAAGAACAAAAAATTGGCGAATGGTACTGTTTGGATGCTTTGCATATATGTTTCTTAGACTATATAAACGCAATATATAAAAAGTTTTCAACCGTCTACCTGTTCCATTCATTGTTCTACTTGTCGAAAGTTACAAATAATTTCCGATAAAGGATTAACCATTGGGGCTCGTTGTTCACTTAAACTTGAAGAACAAAAAATTGGCGAATGGTACTGTTTGGATGCTTTGCATATATGTTTCTTAGACTATATAGAAGCAATATATACAAAGATTTCAACCGTCTACGTGTTCCAATCATTGTTCTACTTGTCGAAATTTACAAATAATTTCCTTTAAAGGATTAACAATGGGGCTCGTTGTTCACTTAAACTTGAAGAACAATAAATTCGCGAATTGTACTGTTTGGATGCTTTGCATATATGTTTCTTAGACTATATAGAAGCAATATATACATTGATTTCAACCGGCTACCTGTTCCATTCATTGTTCTACTTGTCGCAAGTTACAAATAATTTCCGTTAAAGTATTAACAATGGGGCTCGTAGTTCACTTAAACTTGAAGATCAAATAATTGGCGAATTGTACTGTTTGGATTCTTTGCATATATGTTTCTTAGACTATACAGAAGCAAAATATACAATGATTTCAACAGTCTACCTGTTCCATTCATTGTTCTACTTGTTGAAATTTACAAATAATTTCCTTTAAAGGATTAACAATGGGGCTCGTAGTTCACTTAAACTTGAAGATCAAAAAATTGGCGAAAGGTACTGTTTGGATGCTTTGCATATATGTTTCTTAGATTATGTAGTAGCAATATATACAAAGATTTCAACCGTCTACCTGTTCCATTCATTGTTCTACTTGTCGAAATTTACAAATAATTTCCTTTAAAGGATTAACAATGGGGCTCGTTGTTCACTTAAACTTGAAGAACAATAAATTGGCGAATTGTACTGTTTGGATGCTTTGCATATATGTTTCTTAGACTACATAGAAGCAATATATACAAAGATTTCAACCGTCTACCTGTTCCATTCATTGTTCTACTTGTCGAAAGTTACAAATAATTTCCGATAAACGATTAACCATTGGGGCTCATTGTTCACTTAAACTTGAAGAACAAAAAATTGGCGAATTGTACTGTTTGGATGCTTTGCATATATGTTTCTTAGACTATATAGAAGCAATATATACAATGATTTCAACCGTCTACCTGTTCCATTCATTGTTCTACTTGTCGAAAGTTACAAATAATTTCTGTTAAAGGATTAACAATGGGTCTCATTGTTCACTTAAACTTGAAGATCAAAAAATTGCCGAATGGTACTGCTTGGATGCTTTGCATATATGTTCCTTAGACTATATGGAAGCAATATATACAAAGATTTCAACCGTCTACGTGTTCCAATCATTGTTCTTCTTGTCGAACTTTACAAATAATTTCCTTTAAAGGATTAACAATGGGGCTCGTAGTTCACTTGAACTTGAAGAACAAAAAATTGGCGAATGGTACTGTTTGGATGCTTTGCATATATGTTTCTTAGACTATATAAACGCAATATATACAAAGATTTCAACCGTCTACCTGTTCCATTCATTGTTCTACTTGTCGAAATTTACAAATAATTTCCTTTAAAGGATTAACAATGGGGCTCGTTGTTCACTTAAACTTGAAGAACAATAAATTGGCGAATTGTACTGTTTGGATGCTTTGCATATATGTTTCTTAGTCTTTATAGAAGCAATATATACAAAGATTTCAACCGTCTACCTATTCCGTTCATTGTTCTACTTGTCGAAAGTTACAAATAATTTCCGATAAAGGATTAACCATTGGGGCTTATTGTTCACTTAAACTTGAAGAACAAAAAATTGGCGAATTGTACTGTTTGGATGCTTTGCACATATGTTTCTTAGACTATATAGAAGCAATATGTACAAAGATTTCAACCGTCTACCTGTTCCATTCATTGTTCTACTTGTCGAAAGTTACAAATAATTTCCGATAAAGGATTAACCATTGGGGCTCATTGTTCACTTAAACTTGAAGAACAAAAATTTGGCGAATGGTACTGTTTGGATGCTTTGCATATATGTTTCTTAGACTATATAGAAGCAATATATACATTGATTTCAACCGGCTACCTGTTCCATTCATTGTTCTACTTGTCGCAAGTTACAAATAATTTCCGTTAAAGTATTAACAATGGGGCTCGTAGTTCACTTAAACTTGAAGATCAAATTATTGGCGAATTGTACTGTTTGGATTCTTTGCATATATGTTTCTTAGACTATACAGAAGCAATATATACAATGATTTCCACAGTCTACCTGTGCCATTCATTGTTCTACTTGTCGAAATTTACAAATAACTTCCTTTAAAGGATTAACAATGGGGCTCGTAGTTCACTTAAACTAGAAGATCAAAAAATTGGCGAATGGTACTGTTTGGATGCTTTGCATATATGTTTCTTAGACTATATAGACGCAATATATACAAGGATTTCAACCGTCTACCTGTTCCATTCATTGTTCTACTTGTCGAAAGTTACAAATAATTTCCTTTAAAGGATTAACAATGGGGCTCGTAGTTCACTTGAACTTGAAGAACAAAAAATTGGCGAATGGTACTGTTTGGATGCTTTGCATATATGTTTCTTAGACTATATAAACGCAATATATACAAAGATTTCAACCGTCTACCTGTTCCATTCATTGTTCTACTTGTCGAAAGTTACAAATAATTTCCGATAAAGGATTAACCATTGGGGCTCGTTGTTCACTTAAACTTGAAGAACAATAAATTGGCGAATTGTACTGTTTGGATGCTTTGCATATATGTTTCTTAGACTATATAGAAGCAATATATACAAAGATTTCAACCGTCTACCTGTTTCATTCAGTGTTCTACTTGTCGAAAGTTACAAATAATTTCCGATAAAGGATTAACAATGGGTCTCATTGTTCACATAAACTTGAAGAACAAAAAATTGGCGAATGGTACTGTTTGGATGCTTTGCATATATGTTTCTTAGACTATATAGAAGCAATATATACAAAGATTTCAACCGTCTACGTGTTCCAATCATTGTTCTACTTGTCGAAATTTACAAATAATTTCCTTTAAAGGATTAACAATGGGGCTCGTTGTTCACTTAAACTTGAAGAACAATAAATTCGCGAATTGTACTGTTTGGATGCTTTGCATATATGTTTCTTAGACTATATAGAAGCAATATATACATTGATTTCAACCGGCTACCTGTTCCATTCATTGTTCTACTTGTCGCAAGTTACAAATAATTTCCGTTAAAGTATTAACAATGGGGCTCGTAGTTCACTTAAACTTGAAGATCAAATAATTGGCGAATTGTACTGTTTGGATTCTTTGCATATATGTTTCTTAGACTATACAGAAGCAATAGATACAATGATTTCAACAGTCTACCTGTTTCATTCATTGTTCTACTTGTTGAAATTTACAAATAATTTCCTTTAAAGGATTAACAATGGGGCTCGTAGTTCACTTAAACTTGAAGACCAAAAAATTGGCGAATGGTACTGTTTGGATGCTTTGCATATATGTTTCTTAGACTATATAAACGCAATATATACAAAGATTTCAACCGTCTACCTGTTCCATTCATTGTTCTACTTGTCGAAAGTTACAAATAATTACCGATAAAGGATTAACCATTGGGGCTCGTCGTTCACTTAAACTTGAAGAACAAAAAATTGGCGAATTGTACTGTTTGGATGCTTTGCATATATGTTTCTTAGACTATATGGAAGCAATATATACAAAGATTTCAACCGTCTACCTGTTCCATTCATTGTTCTACTTGTCGAAATTTACAAATAATTTCCTTTAAAGGATTAACAATGGGGCTCGTTGTTCACTTAAACTTGAAGAACAATAAATTGGCGAATTGTACTGTTTGGATGCTTTGCATATATGTTTCTTAGACTACATAGAAGCAATATATACAAAGATTTCAACCGTCTACCTGTTCCATTCATTGTTCTACTTGTCGAAATTTACAAATAATTTCCGATAAAGGATTAACCATTGGGGCTTATTGTTCACTTAAACTTGAAGAACAAAAAATTGGCGAATGGTACTGTTTGGATGCTTTGCATATATGTTTCTTAGACTATATAGAAGCAATATATACAAAGATTTCAACCGTCTACCTGTTCCATTCATTGTTCTACTTGTCGAAAGTTACAAATAATTTCCGAAAAAGGATTAACCATTGGGGCTCATTGTTCACTTAAACTTGAAGAACACAAAATTGGCGAATGGTACTGTTTGGATGCTTTGCATATATGTTTCTTAGACTATATAGAAGCAATATATACATTGATTTCAACCAGCTACCTGTTCCATTCATTGTTCTACTTGTCGCAAGTTACAAATAATTTCCGTTAAAGTATTAACAATGGGGCTCGTAGTTCACTTAAACTTGAAGATCAAATAATTGGCGAATTGTACTGTTTGGATTCTTTGCATATATGTTTCTTAGACTATACAGAAGCAATATATACAATGATTTCAACAGTCTACCTGTTCCATTCATTGTTCTACTTGTTGAAATTTACAAATAATTTCCATTAAAGGATTAATAATAGGGGCTCGTAGTTCACTTAAACTTGAAGATCAAAAAATTGGCGAATGGTACTGTTTGGATGCTTTGCATATATGTTTCTTAGATTATATAGTAGCAATATATACAAAGATTTCAACCGTCTACAAGTTCCATTCATTCTTCTACTTGTCGAAATTTACAAATAATTTCCTTTAAAGGATTAACAATGGGGCTCGTTGTTCACTTAAACTTGAAGAACAATAAATTGGCGAATTGTACTGTTTGGATGATTTGCATATATGTTTCTTAGACTATATAGAAGCAATATATACAAAGATTTCAACCGTCTACCTGTTCCATTCATTGTTCTACTTGTCGAAAGTTACAAATAATTTCCGATAAAGGATTAACCATTGGGACTCATTGTTCACTTAAACTTGAAGAACAAAAAATTGGCGAATGGTACTGTTTGGATGCTTTGCATATATGTTTCTTAGACTATATAGAAGCAATATATACATTGATTTCAACCGGCTACCTGTTCCATTCATTGTTCTACTTGTCGAAAGTTACAAATAATTTCCGTTAAAGTATTAACAATGAGGCTCGTAGTTCACTTAAACTTGAAGATCAAATAATTGACGAATTGTACTGTTTGGATTCTTTGCATATAGGTTTCTTAGACTATACAGAAGCAATATATACAATGATTTCAACAGTCTACCTGTTCCATTCATTGTTCTACTTGTTGAAATTTACAAATAATTTCCTTTAAAGAATTAACAATGGGGCTCGTAGTTAACTTAAACTTGAAGATCAAAAAATTGGCGAACGGTACTGTTTGGATGCTTTGCATATATGTTTCTTATATTATATAGTAGCAATATATACAAAGATTTCAACCGTCTACCTGATCCATTCATTGATCTACTTGTCGAAATTTACAAATAATTTCCTTTAAAGGATTAACAATGGGGCTCGTTGTTCACTTAAACTTGAAGAACAATAAATTGGCGAATTGTACTGTTTGGATGCTTTGCATATATGTTTCTTAGACTATATAGAAGCAATATATACAAAGATTTCAACCGTCTACCTATTCCGTTCATTGTTCTACTTGTCGAAAGTTACAAATAATTTCCGATAAAGGATTAACCATTGGGGCTTATTGTTCACTTAAACTTGAAGTACAAAAAATTGGCGAATTGTACTGTTTGGATGCTTTGCATATATGTTTCTTAGACTATATAGAAGCAATATATACAATGATTTCAACAGTCTACCTGTTCCATTCATTGTTTTACTTGTCGAAATTTACAAATAATTTCCTTTAAAGGATTAACAATTGGGCTCGTAGTTCACTTAAACTTGAAGAACAAAAAATTGGCGAATTGTACTGTTTGGATGCTTTGAATATATGTTTCTTAGATTATTTAGAAGCAATATATAGTAAGATTTCACCCGTCTACCCGTACTATTCATTGTTCTACTTGTAGAAAGTTACAAATAATTTCCGATGAAGGATTAACAATGGGTCTCATTGTTCACTTAAACTTGAAGATCAAAAAATTGGCGAATGGTACTGCTTGGATGCTTTGCATATATGTTTCTTAGACTATATGGAAGCAATATATACAAAGATTTCAACCGTCTACGTGTTCCAATCATTGTTCTTCTTGTCGAAATTTACAAATAATTTCCTTTAAAGGATTAACAATGGGGCTCGTAGTTCACTTGAACTTGAAGAACAAAAAATTGGCGAATTGTACTGTTTGGATGCCATGCATATATGTTTCTTAGACTATATAGAAGCAATATATACAAAGATTTCAACCGTCTACCTGTTCCATTCATTGTTCTACTTGTCGAAAGTTACAAATAATTTCCGATAAACGATTAACCATTGGGGCTCATTGTTCACTTAAACTTGAAGAACAAAAAATTGGCGAATTGTACTGTTTGGATGCTTTGCATATATGTTTCTTAGACTATATAGAAGCAATATATACAATAATTTCAACCGTCTACCTGTTCCATTCATTGTTCTACTTGTCGAAAGTTACAAATAATTTCTGATAAAGGATTAACAATGGGTCTCATTGTTCACTTAAACTTGAAGATCAAAAAATTGGCGAATGGTACTGCTTGGATGCTTTGCATATATGTTTCTTAGACTATATGGAAGCAATATATACAAAGATTTCAACCGTCTACGTGTTCCAATCATTGTTCTTCTTGTCGAAATTTACAAATAATTTCCTTTAAAGGATTAACAATGGGGCTCGTAGTTCACTTGAACTTGAAGAACAAAAAATTGGCGAATGGTACTGTTTGGATGCTTTGCATATATGTTTCTTAGACTACATAGAAGCAATATATACAAAGATTTCAACCGTCTACCTGTTCCATTCATTGTTCTACTTGTCGAAAGTTACAAATAATTTCCGATGAAGGATTAACAATGGGTCTCATTGTTCACTTAAACTTGAAGATCAAGAAATTGGCGAATGGTACTGCTTGGATGCTTTGCATATATGTTTCTTAGACTATATGGAAGCAATATATACAAAGATTTCAACCGTCTACGTGTTCCAATCATTGTTCTTCTTGTCGAAATTTACAAATAATTTCCTTTAAAGGATTAACAATGGGGCTCGTAGTTCACTTAAACTTGAAGAACAAAAAATTGGCGAATTGTACTGTTTGGATGCTTTGTATATATGTTTCTTAGACTATATAGAAGCAATATATACAAAGATTTCAACCGTCTACCTGTTCCATTCATTGTTCTACTTGTCGAAAGTTACAAATAATTTCCGATGAAGGATTAACAATGGGTCTCATTGTTCACTTAAACTTGAAGATCAAAAAATTGGCGAATGGTACTGCTTGGATGCTTTGCATATATGTTTCTTAGACTATATGGAAGCAATATATACAAAGATTTCAACCGTCTACGTGTTCCAATCATTGTTCTTCTTGTCGAAATTTACAAATAATTTCCTTTAAAGGATTAACAATGGGGCTCGTAGTTCACTTGAACTTGAAGAACAAAAAATTGGCGAATGGTACTGTTTGGATGCTTTGCATATATGTTTCTTAGACTATATAAACGCAATATATACAAAGATTTCAACCGTCTACCTGTTCCATTCATTGTTCTACTTGTCGAAAGTTACAAATAATTTCCGATAAAGGATTAACCATTGGGGCTCGTTGTTCACTTAAACTTGAAGACCAAAAAATTGGCGAATGGTACTGTTTGGATGCTTTGCATATATGTTTCTTAGGCTATACTGAAGCAATATATACAATGATTTCACCCGACTACCTGTTCCATTCATTGTTCTACTTGTCGAAATTTACAAATAATTACCGATAAAGGATTAACCATTGGGGCTCGTAGTTCACTTAAACTTGAAGATCAAATAATTGGCGAATTGTACTGTTTGGATTCTTTGCATATATGTATCTTAGAGTATACAGAAGCAATATATACAATGATTTCAACAGTCTACCTGTTCCATTCATTGTTCTACTTGCCGAAATTTACATATAATTTCCTTTAAAGGATTAACAATGGGGCTCGTAGTTCACTTAAACTTGAAGATCAAAAAATTGGCGAAAGGTACTGTTTGGATGCTTTGCATATATGTTTCTTAGATTATATAGAAGCAATATATACAAAGATTTCAACCGTCTACCTGTTCCATTCATTGTTCTACTTGTCGAAAGTTACAAATAATTTCCGATGAAGGATTAACAATGGGTCTCATTGTTCACTTAAACTTGAAGATCAAAAAATTGGCGAATGGTACTGCTTGGATGCTTTGCATATATGTTTCTTAGACTATATGGAAGCAATATATACAAAGATTTCAACCGTCTACGTGTTCCAATCATTGTTCTTCTTGTCGAAATTTACAAATAATTTCCTTTAAAGGATTAACAATGGGGCTCGTAGTTCACTTGAACTTGAAGAACAAAAAATTGGCGAATTGTACTGTTTGGATGCCATGCATATATGTTTCTTAGACTATATAGAAGCAATATATACAAAGATTTCAACCGTCTACCTGTTCCATTCATTGTTCTACTTGTCGAAAGTTACAAATAATTTCCGATAAACGATTAACCATTGGGGCTCATTGTTCACTTAAACTTGAAGAACAAAAAATTGGCGAATTGTACTGTTTGGATGCTTTGCATATATGTTTCTTAGACTATATAGAAGAAATATATACAATAATTTCAACCGTCTACCTGTTCCATTCATTGTTCTACTTGTCGAAAGTTACAAATAATTTCTGATAAAGGATTAACAATGGGTCTCATTGTTCACTTAAACTTGAAGATCAAAAAATTGGCGAATGGTACTGCTTGGATGCTTTGCATATATGTTTCTTAGACTATATGGAAGCAATATATACAAAGATTTCAACCGTCTACGCGTTCCAATCATTGTTCTTCTTGTCGAAATTTACAAATAATTTCCTTTAAAGGATTAACAATGGGGCTCGTAGTTCACTTGAACTTGAAGAACAAAAAATTGGCGAATGGTACTGTTTGGATGCTTTGCATATATGTTTCTTAGACTACATAGAAGCAATATATACAAAGATTTCAACCGTCTACCTGTTCCATTCATTGTTCTACTTGTCGAAAGTTACAAATAATTACCGATAAAGGATTAACCATTGGGGCTCATTGTTCACGTAAACATGAAGATGAAATAATTGGCGAATTGTACTGTTTGGATGCTTTGCATATGTGTCTCTTAGATTATATAGAAGCAATATATACAATGATTTCAACCGTCTACGTGTTCCTATCATTGTTCTACTTGTCGCAAGTTACAAATAATTTCCGTTAAAGTATTAACAATGGGGCTCGTAGTTCACTTAAACTTGAAGATCAAATAATTGACGAATTGTACTGTTTGGATTCTTTGCATATATGTTTCTTAGACTATACAGATGCAATATATACAATGATTTCAACAGTCTACCTGTCCCATTCATTGTTCTACTTGTTGAAATTTACAAATAATTTCCTTTAAAGGATTAACAATGGGGCTCGTAGTTCACTTAAACTTGAAGATCAAAAAATTGGCGAATGGTACTGTTTGGATGCTTTGCATATATGTTTCTTAGATTATATAGTAGCAATATATACAAAGATTTCAACCGTCTACCTGTTCCATTCATTGTTCTATTTGTCGAAATTTACAAACAATTTCCTTTAAAGGATTAACAATGGGGCTCGTTGTTCACTTAAACTTGAAGAACAATAAATTCGCGAATTGTACTGTTTCGATGCTTTGCATATGTGTTTCTTAGACTATATAGAAGCAATATATACATTGATTTCAACCGGCTACCTGTTCCATTCATTGTTCTACTTGTCGCAAGTTACAAATAATTTCCGTTAAAGTATTAACAATGGGGCTCGTAGTTCACTTAAACTTGAAGATCAAATAATTGGCGAATTGTACTGTTTGGATTCTTTGCATATATGTTTCTTAGACTATACAGAAGCAATACTTACAATGATTTCAACAGTCTAACTGTTCGATTCATTGTTCTACTTGTTGAAATTTACAAATAATTTCCTTTAAGGGATTAACAATGGGGCTCGTAGTTCACTTAAACTTGAAGATCAAAAAATTGGCGAAAGGTACTGTTTGGATGCTTTGCATATATGTTTCTTAGATTATATAGTAGCAATATATACAAAGATTTCAACCGTCTACCTGTTCCATTCATTGTTCTACTTGTCGAAAGTTACAAATAATTTCTGATAAAGGATTAACAATGGGTCTCATTGTTCACTTAAACTTGAAGATCAAAAAATTGGCGAATGGTACTGCTTGGATGCTTTGCATATATGTTTCGTAGATTATATAGAAGCAATATATACAATTATTTCAACCGTCTACCTGATCCATTCATTGTTCTACTTGTCGAAATTTACAAATAATTTCCTTTAAAGGATTAACAATGGGGCTTGTAGTTCACTTAAACTTGAAGAACAAAAAATTGGCGGATGGTACTGTTTGGATGCTTTGAATATATGTTTCTTAGATTATATAGACGCAATATATACAATGATTTCCACAGTCTACCTGTGCCATTCATTGTTCTACTTGTCGAAATTTACAAATAACTTCCTTTAAAGGATTAACAATGGGGCTCGTAGTTCACTTAAACTTGAAGATCAAATAATTGGCGAATTGTACTGTTTGGATTCTTTGCATATATGTTTCTTAGACTATACAGAAGCAATACTTACAATGATTTCAACAGTCTAACTGTTCGATTCATTGTTCTACTTGTTGAAATTTACAAATAATTTCCTTTAAGGGATTAACAATGGGGCTCGTAGTTCACTTAAACTTGAAGATCAAAAAATTGGCGAAAGGTACTGTTTGGATGCTTTGCATATATGTTTCTTAGATTATATAGTAGCAATATATACAAAGATTTCAACCGTCTACCTGTTCCATTCATTGTTCTACTTGTCGAAAGTTACAAATAATTTCTGATAAAGGATTAACAATGGGTCTCATTGTTCACTTAAACTTGAAGATCAAAAAATTGGCGAATGGTACTGCTTGGATGCTTTGCATATATGTTTCGTAGATTATATAGAAGCAATATATACAATTATTTCAACCGTCTACCTGATCCATTCATTGTTCTACTTGTCGAAATTTACAAATAATTTCCTTTAAAGGATTAACAATGGGGCTTGTAGTTCACTTAAACTTGAAGAACAAAAAATTGGCGGATGGTACTGTTTGGATGCTTTGAATATATGTTTCTTAGATTATATAGACGCAATATATACATTGATTTCAACCGTCTACCTGTTCCATTCATTGTTCTACTTGTCGAAAGTTACAAATAATTTCCGATAAAGGATTAACCATTGGGGCTCATTGTTCACTTAAACTTGAAGAACAAAAATTTGGCGAATGGTACTGTTTGGATGCTTTGCATATATGTTTCTTAGACTATATAGAAGCAATATATACATTGATTTCAACCGGCTACCTGTTCCATTCATTGTTCTACTTGTCGCTAGTTACAAATAATTTCCGTTAAAGTATTAACAATGGGGCTCGTAGTTCACTTAAACTTGAAGATCAAATAATTGGCGAATTGTACTGTTTGGATTCTTTGCATATATGTTTCTTAGACTATACAGAAGCAATATATACAATGATTTCCACAGTCTACCTGTGCCATTCATTGTTCTACTTGTCGAAATTTACAAATAACTTCCTTTAAAGGATTAACAATGGGGCTCGTAGTTCACTTAAACTAGAAGATCAAAAAATTGGCGAATGGTACTGTTTGGATGCTTTGCATATATGTTTCTTAGACTATATAGACGCAATATATACAAGGATTTCAACCGTCTACCTGTTCCATTCATTGTTCTACTTGTCGAAAGTTACAAATAATTACCGATAAAGGATTAACCATTGGGGCTTATTGTTCACTTAAACTTGAAGAACAAAAAATTGACGAATTGTACTGTTTGGATGCTTTGCATATATGTTTCTTAGACTATATAGAAGCAATATATACAAAGATTTCAACCGTCTACCTGTTCCATTCATTGTTCTACTTGTCGAAAGTTACAAATAATTTCCTTTAAAGGATTAACAATGGGGCTCGTAGTTCACTTAAACTTGAAGATCAAAAAATTGGCGAAAGGTACTGTTTGGATGCTTTGCATATATGTTTCTTATATTATATAGTAGCTATATATACAAAGATTTCAACCGTCTACCTGTTCCATTCATTGTTCTACTTGTCGAAATTTACAAATAATTTCCTTTAAAGGATTAACAATGGGGCTCGTTGTTCACTTAAACTTGAAGAACAATAAATTGGCGAATTGTACTGTTTGGATGCTTTGCATATATGTTTCTTAGACTATATAGAAGCAATATATACAAAGATTTCAACCGTCTACCTATTCCGTTCATTGTTCTACTTGTCGAAAGTTACAAATAATTTCCGATAAAGGATTAACGGGGCTTATTGTTCACTTAAACCTGAAGAACAAAAAATTGGCGAATTGTACTGTTTGGATGCTTTGCATATATGTTTCTTAGACTATATAGAAGCAATATATACAATGATTTCAACAGTCTACCTGTTCCATTCATTGTTTTACTTGTCGAAATTTACAAATAATTTCCTTTAAAGGATTAACAATTGGGCTCGTAGTTCACTTAAACTTGAAGAACAAAAAATTGGCGAATTGTACTGTTTGGATGCTTTGAATATATGTTTCTTAGATTATTTAGAAGCAATATATAGTAAGATTTCACCCGTCTACCCGTACTATTCATTGTTCTACTTGTAGAAAGTTACAAATAATTTCCATTTCGTGATTATCAATGGGGCTCGCTGTTCACTTAAACTTGAAGATCAAAAAATTAGCGATTGTTACTGTTTAGATGCTTTGCATATAGGTTTCTTAGACTCTATAGAAGCAACATATACAAAGATTTCAACCGTCTACCTGTTCTATTCATTGTTCTACTTGTAGAAATTTACAAATAATTTCCTTTAAAGGATTAACAATGGGGCTCGTAGTTCACTTGAACTTGAAGAACAAAAAATTGGCGAATGGTACTGTTTGGATGCTTTGCATATCTGTTTCTTAGACTATATAGACGCAATATATACAAGGATTTCAACCGTCTACCTGTTCCATTCATTGTTCTACTTGTCGAAAGTTACAAATAATTACCGATAAAGGATTAACCATTGGGGCTCATTGTTCACGTAAACATGAAGATGAAATAATTGGCGAATTGTACTGTTTGGATGCTTTGCATATGTGTCTCTTAGATTATATAGAAGCAATATATACAATGATTTCAACCGTCTACGTGTTCCTATCATTGTTCTACTTGTCGCAAGTTACAAATAATTTCCGTTAAAGTATTAACAATGGGGCTCGTAGTTCACTTAAACTTGAAGATCAAAAAATTAGCGATTGTTACTGTTTAGATGCTTTGCATATAGGTTTCTTAGACTCTATAGAAGCAACATATACAAAGATTTCAACCGTCTACCTGTCCCATTCATTGTTCTACTTGTTGAAATTTACAAATAATTTCCTTTAAAGGATTAACAATGCGGCTCGTAGTTCACTTAAACTTGAAGATCAAAAAATTGGCGAATGGTACTGTTTGGATGCTTTGCATATATGTTTCTTAGATTATATAGTAGCAATATATACAAAGATTTCAACCGTCTACCTGTTCCATTCATTGTTCTATTTGTCGAAATTTACAAATAATTTCCTTTAAAGGATTAACAATGGGGCTCGTTGTTCACTTAAACTTGAAGAACAATAAATTGGCGAATTGTACTGTTTGGATGCTTTGCATATATGTTTCTTAGACTATGTAGAAGCAATATATACAAAGATTTCAACCGTCTACGTGTTCCAATCATTGTTCTTCTTGTCGAAATTTACAAATAATTTCCTTTAAAGGATTAACAATGGGGCTCGTAGTTCACTTGAACTTGAAGAACAAAAAATTGGCGAATGGTACTGTTTGGATGCTTTGCATATGTGTTTCTTAGACTATATAGAAGCAATATATACATTGATTTCAACCGGCTACCTGTTCCATTCATTGTTCTACTTGTCGCAAGTTACAAATAATTTCCGTTAAAGTATTAACAATGGGGCTCGTAGTTCACTTAAACTTGAAGATCAAATAATTGGCGAATTGTACTGTTTGGATTCTTTGCATATATGTTTCTTAGACTATACAGAAGCAATACTTACAATGATTTCAACAGTCTACCTGTTCGATTCATTGTTCTACTTGTTGAAATTTACAAATAATTTCCTTTAAGGGATTAACAATGGGGCTCGTAGTTCACTTAAACTTGAAGATCAAAAAATTGGCGAAAGGTACTGTTTGGATGCTTTGCATATATGTTTCTTAGACTATATAGACGCAATATATACAAGGATTTCAACCGTCTACCTGTTCCATTCATTGTTCTACTTGTCGAAAGTTACAAATAATTACCGATAAAGGATTAACCATTGGGGCTTATTGTTCACTTAAACTTGAAGAACAAAAAATTGACGAATTGTACTGTTTGGATGCTTTGCATATATGTTTCTTAGACTATATAGAAGCAATATATACAAAGATTTCAACCGTCTACGTGTTCCATTCATTGTTCTACTTGTCGAAAGTTACAAATAATTTCCTTTAAAGGATTAACAATGGGGCTCGTAGTTCACTTAAACTTGAAGATCAAAAAATTGGCGAAAGGTACTGTTTGGATGCTTTGCATATATGTTTCTTATATTATATAGTAGCTATATATACAAAGATTTCAACCGTCTACCTGTTCCATTCATTGTTCTACTTGTCGAAATTTACAAATAATTTCCTTTAAAGGATTAACAATGGGGCTCGTTGTTCACTTAAACTTGAAGAACAATAAATTGGCGAATTGTACTGTTTGGATGCTTTGCATATATGTTTCTTAGACTATATAGAAGCAATATATACAAAGATTTCAACCGTCTACCTATTCCGTTCATTGTTCTACTTGTCGAAAGTTACAAATAATTTCCGATAAAGGATTAACCATTGGGGCTTATTGTTCACTTAAACTTGAAGAACAAAAAATTGGCGAATTGTACTGTTTGGATGCTTTGCATATATGTTTCTTAGACTATATAGAAGCAATATATACAATGATTTCAACAGTCTACCTGTTCCATTCATTGTTTTACTTGTCGAAATTTACAAATAATTTCCTTTAAAGGATTAACAATTGGGCTCGTAGTTCACTTAAACTTGAAGATCAAAAAATTGGCGAAAGGTACTGTTTGGATGCTTTGCATATATGTTTCTTATATTATATAGTAGCTATATATACAAAGATTTCAACCGTCTACCTGTTCCATTCATTGTTCTACTTGTCGAAAGTTACAAATAATTTCCGATAAACGATTAACCATTGGGGCTCATTGTTCACTTAAACTTGAAGAACAAAAAATTGGCGAATTGTACTGTTTGGATGCTTTGCATATATGTTTCTTAGACTATATAGAAGCAATATATACAATGATTTCAACCGTCTACCTGTTCCATTCATTGTTCTACTTGTCGAAAGTTACAAATAATTTCTGATAAAGGATTAACAATGGGTCTCATTGTTCACTTAAACTTGAAGATCAAAAAATTGGCGAATGGTACTGCTTGGATGCTTTGCATATATGTTTCTTAGACTATATGGAAGCAATATATACAAAGATTTCAACCGTCTACGTGTTCCAATCATTGTTCTTCTTGTCGAAATTTACAAATAATTTCCTTTAAAGGATTAACAATGGGGCTCGTAGTTCACTTGAACTTGAAGAACAAAAAATTGGCGAATGGTACTGTTTGGATGCTTTGCATATATGTTTCTTAGACTATATAAACGCAATATATACAAAGATTTCAACCGTCTACCTGTTCCATTCATTGTTCTACTTGTCGAAAGTTACAAATAATTTCCGATAAAGGATTAACCATTGGGGCTCGTTGTTCACTTAAACTTGAAGAACAATAAATTGGCGAATTGTACTGTTTGGATGCTTTGCATATATGTTTCTTAGACTATATAGAAGCAATATATACAAAGATTTCAACCGTCTACCTGTTTCATTCAGTGTTCTACTTGTCGAAAGTTACAAATAATTTCCGATAAAGGATTAACAATGGGTCTCATTGTTCACATAAACTTGAAGAACAAAAAATTGGCGAATGGTACTGTTTGGATGCTTTGCATATATGTTTCTTAGACTATATAGAAGCAATATATACAAAGATTTCAACCGTCTACGTGTTCCAATCATTGTTCTACTTGTCGAAATTTACAAATAATTTCCTTTAAAGGATTAACAATGGGGCTCGTTGTTCACTTAAACTTGAAGAACAATAAATTCGCGAATTGTACTGTTTGGATGCTTTGCATATATGTTTCTTAGACTATATAGAAGCAATATATACATTGATTTCAACCGGCTACCTGTTCCATTCATTGTTCTACTTGTCGCAAGTTACAAATAATTTCCGTTAAAGTATTAACAATGGGGCTCGTAGTTCACTTAAACTTGAAGATCAAATAATTGGCGAATTGTACTGTTTGGATTCTTTGCATATATGTTTCTTAGACTATACAGAAGCAATATATACAATGATTTCAACAGTCTACCTGTTCCATTCATTGTTCTACTTGTTGAAATTTACAAATAATTTCCTTTAAAGGATTAACAATGGGGCTCGTAGTTCACTTAAACTTGAAGATCAAAAAATTGGCGAAAGGTACTGTTTGGATGCTTTGCATATATGTTTCTTAGATTATATAGTAGCAATATATACAAAGATTTCAACCGTCTACCTGTTCCATTCATTGTTCTACTTGTCGAAATTTACAAATAATTTCCTTTAAAGGATTAACAATGGGGCTCGTTGTTCACTTAAACTTGAAGAACAATAAATTGGCGAATTGTACTGTTTGGATGCTTTGCATATATGTTTCTTAGACTACATAGAAGCAATATATACAAAGATTTCAACCGTCTACCTGTTCCATTCATTGTTCTACTTGTCGAAATTTACAAATAATTTCCGATAAAGGATTAACCATTGGGGCTTATTGTTCACTTAAACTTGAAGAACAAAAAATTGGCGAATGGTACTGTTTGGATGCTTTGCATATATGTTTCTTAGACTATATAGAAGCAATATATACAAAGATTTCAACCGTCTACCTGTTCCATTCATTGTTCTACTTGTCGAAAGTTACAAATAATTTCCGAAAAAGGATTAACCATTGGGGCTCATTGTTCACTTAAACTTGAAGAAGAAAAAATTGGCGAATGGTACTGTTTGGATGCTTTGCATATATGTTTCTTAGACTATATAGAAGCAATATATACATTGATTTCAACCGGCTACCTGTTCCATTCATTGTTCTACTTGTCGCAAGTTACAAATAATTTCCGTTAAAGTATTATCAATGGGGCTCGTAGTTCACTTAAACTTGAAGATCAAATAATTGGCGAATTGTACTGTTTGGATTCTTTGCATATATGTTTCTTAGACTATACAGAAGCAATATATACAATGATTTCAACAGTCTACCTGTTCCATTCATTGTTCTACTTGTTGAAATTTACAAATAATTTCCATTAAAGGATTAATAATGGGGCTCGTAGTTCACTTAAACTTGAAGATCAAAAAATTGGCGAATGGTACTGTTTGGATGCTTTGCATATATGTTTCTTAGATTATATAGTAGCAATATATACAAAGATTTCAACCGTCTACAAGTTCCATTCATTCTTCTACTTGTCGAAATTTACAAATAATTTCCTTTAAAGGATTAACAATGGGGCTCGTTGTTCACTTAAACTTGAAGAACAATAAATTGGCGAATTGTACTGTTTGGATGATTTGCATATATGTTTCTTAGACTATATAGAAGCAATATATACAAAGATTTCAACCGTCTACCTGTTCCATTCATTGTTCTACTTGTCGAAAGTTACAAATAATTTCCGATAAAGGTTTAACCATTGGGACTCATTGTTCACTTAAACTTGAAGAACAAAAAATTGGCGAATGGTACTGTTTGGATGCTTTGCATATATGTTTCTTAGACTATATAGAAGCAATATATACATTGATTTCAACCGGCTACCTGTTCCATTCATTGTTCTACTTGTCGAAAGTTACAAATAATTTCCGTTAAAGTATTAACAATGAGGCTCGTAGTTCACTTAAACTTGAAGATCAAATAATTGACGAATTGCCCTGTTTGGATTCTTTGCATATATGTTTCTTAGACTATACAGAAGCAATATATACAATGATTTCAACAGTCTACCTGTTCCATTCATTGTTCTACTTGTTGAAATTTACAAATAATTTCCTTTAAAGAATTAACAATGGGGCTCGTAGTTCACTTAAACTTGAAGATCAAAAAATTGGCGAACGGTACTGTTTGGATGCTTTGCATATATGTTTCTTATATTATATAGTAGCAATATATACAAAGATTTCAACCGTCTACCTGTTCCATTCATTGATCTACTTGTCGAAATTTACAAATAATTTCCTTTAAAGGATTAACAATGGGGCTCGTTGTTCACTTAAACTTGAAGAACAATAAATTGGCGAATTGTACTGTTTGGATGCTTTGCATATATGTTTCTTAGACTATATAGAAGCAATATATACAAAGATTTCAACCGTCTACCTGTTCCATTCATTGTTCTACTTGTCGAAAGTTACAAATAATTTCCGATAAAGGATTAACCATTGGGGCTCATTGTTCACTTAAACTTGAAGGACAACAAATTGGCGAGTGGTAATGTTTGGATGCTTTGCATAAATGTTTCTTAGACTATATGGAAGCAATATATACAAAGATTTCAACCGTCTACGTGTTCCAATCATTGTTCTACTTGTCGAAAAATACAAATAATTTCCGATAAAGGATTAACCATTGGGGCTCATTGTTCACTTAAACTTGAAGAACAATAAATTGGCGAATTGTACTGTTTGGATGCTTTGCATATATGTTTCTTAGACTATATAGAAGCAATATATACAAAGATTTCAACCGTCTACGTGTTCCAATCATTGTTCTACTTGTCGAAATTTACAAATAATTTCCTTTAAAGGATTAACAATGGGGCTCGTTGTTCACTTAAACTTGAAGAACAATAAATTCGCGAATTGTACTGTTTCGATGCTTTGCATATATGTTTCTTAGACTATATAGAAGCAATATATACATTGATTTCAACCGGCTACCTGTTCCATTCATTGTTCTACTTGTCGCAAGTTACAAATAATTTCCGTTAAAGTATTAACAATGGGGCTCGTAGTTCACTTAAACTTGAAGATCAAATAATTGGCGACTTGTACTGTTTGGATTCTTTGCATATATGTTTCTTAGACTATACAGAAGCAATACTTACAATGATTTCAACAGTCTACCTGTTCGATTCATTGTTCTACTTGTTGAAATTTACAAATAATTTCCGTTAAAGTATTAACAATGGGGCTCGTAGTTCACTTAAACTTGAAGATCAAAAAATTGGCGAAAGGTACTGTTTGGATGCTTTGCATATATGTTTCTTATATTATATAGTAGCTATATATACAAAGATTTCAACCGTCTACCTGTTCCATTCATTGTTCTATTTGTCGAAATTTACAAATAATTTCCTTTAAAGGATTAACAATGGGGCTCGTTGTTCACTTAAACTTGAAGAACAATAAATTGGCGAATTGTACTGTTTGGATGCTTTGCATATATGTTTCTTAGACTATATAGAAGCAATATATACAAAGATTTCAACCGTCTACCTATTCCGTTCATTGTTCTACTTGTCGAAAGTTACAAATAATTTCCGATAAAGGATTAACCATTGGGGCTTATTGTTCACTTAAACTTGAAGAACAAAAAATTGGCGAATTGTACTGTTTGGATGCTTTGCATATATGTTTCTTAGACTATATAGAAGCAATATATACAATGATTTCAACAGTCTACCTGTTCCATTCATTGTTTTACTTGTCTAAATTTACAAATAATTTCCTTTAAAGGATTAACAATTGGGCTCGTAGTTCACTTAAACTTGAAGAACAAAAAATTGGCGAATTGTACTGTTTGGATGCTTTGAATATATGTTTCTTAGATTATTTAGAAGCAATATATAGTAAGATTTCACCCGTCTACCCGTACTATTCATTGTTCTACTTGTAGAAAGTTACAAATAATTTCCATTTCGTGATTATCAATGGGGCTCGCTGTTCACTTAAACTTGAAGATCAAAAAATTAGCGATTGTTACTGTTTAGATGCTTTGCATATAGGTTTCTTAGACTCTATAGAAGCAACATATACAAAGATTTCAACCGTCTACCTGTTCTATTCATTGTTCTACTTGTAGAAATTTACAAATAATTTCCTTTAAAGGATTAACAATGGGGCTCGTAGTTCACTTGAACTTGAAGAACAAAAAATTGGCGAATGGTACTGTTTGGATGCTTTGCATATCTGTTTCTTAGACTATATAGACGCAATATATACAAGGATTTCAACCGTCTACCTGTTCCATTCATTGTTCTACTTGTCGAAAGTTACAAATAATTACCGATAAAGGATTAACCATTGGGGCTCATTGTTCACGTAAACATGAAGATGAAATAATTGGCGAATTGTACTGTTTGGATGCTTTGCATATGTGTCTCTTAGATTATATAGAAGCAATATATACAATGATTTCAACCGTCTACGTGTTCCTATCATTGTTCTACTTGTCGCAAGTTACAAATAATTTCCGTTAAAGTATTAACAATGGGGCTCGTAGTTCACTTAAACTTGAAGATCAAATAATTGACGAATTGTACTGTTTGGATTCTTTGCATATATGTTTCTTAGACTATACAGATGCAATATATACAATGATTTCAACAGTCTACCTGTCCCATTCATTGTTCTACTTGTTGAAATTTACAAATAATTTCCTTTAAAGGATTAACAATGGGGCTCGTAGTTCACTTAAACTTGAAGATCAAAAAATTGGCGAATGGTACTGTTTGGATGCTTTGCATATATGTTTCTTAGATTATATAGTAGCAATATATACAAAGATTTCAACCGTCTACCTGTTCCATTCATTGTTCTACTTGTCGAAAGTTACAAATAATTTCCTTTAAAGGATTAACAATGGGGCTCGTAGTTCACTTAAACTTGAAGATCAAAAAATTGGCGAAAGGTACTGTTTGGATGCTTTGCATATATGTTTCTTATATTATATAGTAGCTATATATACAAAGATTTCAACCGTCTACCTGTTCCATTCATTGTTCTACTTGTCGAAAGTTACAAATAATTACCGATAAAGGATTAACCATTGGGGCTTATTGTTCACTTAAACTTGAAGAAGAAAAAATTGACGAATTGTACTGTTTGGATGCTTTGCATATATGTTTCTTAGACTATATAGAAGCAATATATACAAAGATTTCAACCGTCTACCTGTTCCATTCATTGTTCTACTTGTCGAAAGTTACAAATAATTTCCTTTAAAGGATTAACAATGGGGCTCGTAGTTCACTTAAACTTGAAGATCAAAAAATTGGCGAAAGGTACTGTTTGGATGCTTTGCATATATGTTTCTTATATTATATAGTAGCTATATATACAAAGATTTCAACCGTCTACCTGTTCCATTCATTGTTCTACTTGTCGAAATTTACAAATAATTTCCTTTAAAGGATTAACAATGGGGCTCGTTGTTCACTTAAACTTGAAGAACAATAAATTGGCGAATTGTACTGTTTGGATGCTTTGCATATATGATTCTTAGACTATATAGAAGCAATATATACAAAGATTTCAACCGTCTACCTATTCCGTTCATTGTTCTACTTGTCGAAAGTTACAAATAATTTCCGATAAAGGATTAACCATTGGGGTTTATTGTTCACTTAAACTTGAAGAACAAAAAATTGGCGAATTGTACTGTTTGGATGCTTTGCATATATGTTTCTTAGACTATATAGAAGCAATATATACAATGATTTCAACAGTCTACCTGTTCCATTCATTGTTTTACTTGTCGAAATTTACAAATAATTTCCTTTAAAGGATTAACAATTGGGCTCGTAGTTCACTTAAACTTGAACCCGTACTATTCATTGTTCTACTTGTAGAAAGTTACAAATAATTTCCATTTCGTGATTATCAATGGGGCTCGCTGTTCACTTAAACTTGAAGATCAAAAAATTAGCGATTGTTACTGTTTAGATGCTTTGCATATAGGTTTCTTAGACTCTATAGAAGCAACATATACAAAGATTTCAACCGTCTACCTGTTCTATTCATTGTTCTACTTGTAGAAATTTACAAATAATTTCCTTTAAAGGATTAACAATGGGGCTCGTAGTTCACTTGAACTTGAAGAACAAAAAATTGGCGAATGGTACTGTTTGGATGCTTTGCATATCTGTTTCTTAGACTATATAGACGCAATATATACAAGGATTTCAACCGTCTACCTGTTCCATTCATTGTTCTACTTGTCGAAAGTTACAAATAATTACCGATAAAGGATTAACCATTGGGGCTCATTGTTCACGTAAACATGAAGATGAAATAATTGGCGAATTGTACTGTTTGGATGCTTTGCATATGTGTCTCTTAGATTATATAGAAGCAATATATACAATGATTTCAACCGTCTACGTGTTCCTATCATTGTTCTACTTGTCGCAAGTTACAAATAATTTCCGTTAAAGTATTAACAATGGGGCTCGTAGTTCACTTAAACTTGAAGATCAAATAATTGACGAATTGTACTGTTTGGATTCTTTGCATATATGTTTCTTAGACTATACAGATGCAATATATACAATGATTTCAACAGTCTACCTGTCCCATTCATTGTTCTACTTGTTGAAATTTACAAATAATTTCCTTTAAAGGATTAACAATGGGGCTCGTAGTTCACTTAAACTTGAAGATCAAAAAATTGGCGAATGGTACTGTTTGGATGCTTTGCATATATGTTTCTTAGATTATATAGTAGCAATATATACAAAGATTTCAACCGTCTACCTGTTCCATTCATTGTTCTATTTGTCGAAATTTACAAATAATTTCCTTTAAAGGATTAACAATGGGGCTCGTTGTTCACTTAAACTTGAAGAACAATAAATTGGCGAATTGTACTGTTTGGATGCTTTGCATATATGTTTCTTAGACTATGTAGAAGCAATATATACAAAGATTTCAACCGTCTACGTGTTCCAATCATTGTTCTACTTGTCGAAATTTACAAACAATTTCCTTTAAAGGATTAACAATGGGGCTCGTTGTTCACTTAAACTTGAAGAACAATAAATTCGCGAATTGTACTGTTTCGATGCTTTGCATATGTGTTTCTTAGACTATATAGAAGCAATATATACATTGATTTCAACCGGCTACCTGTTCCATTCATTGTTCTACTTGTCGCAAGTTACAAATAATTTCCGTTAAAGTATTAACAATGGGGCTCGTAGTTCACTTAAACTTGAAGATCAAATAATTGGCGAATTGTACTGTTTGGATTCTTTGCATATATGTTTCTTAGACTATACAGAAGCAATACTTACAATGATTTCAACAGTCTACCTGTTCGATTCATTGTTCTACTTGTTGAAATTTACAAATAATTTCCTTTAAGGGATTAACAATGGGGCTCGTAGTTCACTTAAACTTGAAGATCAAAAAATTGGCGAAAGGTACTGTTTGGATGCTTTGCATATATGTTTCTTAGATTATATAGTAGCAATATATACAAAGATTTCAACCGTCTACCTGTTCCATTCATTGTTCTACTTGTCGAAATTTACAAATAATTTCCTTTAAAGGATTAACAATGGGGCTCGTTGTTCACTTAAACTTGAAGAACAATAAATTGGCGAATTGTACTGTTTGGATGCTTTGCATATATGTTTCTTAGTCTTTATAGAAGCAATATATACAAAGATTTCAACCGTCTACCTATTCCGTTCATTGTTCTACTTGTCGAAAGTTACAAATAATTTCCGATAAAGGATTAACCATTGGGGCTTATTGTTCACTTAAACTTGAAGAACAAAAAATTGGCGAATTGTACTGTTTGGATGCTTTGCACATATGTTTCTTAGACTATATAGAAGCAATATGTACAAAGATTTCAACCGTCTACCTGTTCCATTCATTGTTCTACTTGTCGAAAGTTACAAATAATTTCTGATAAAGGATTAACCATTGGGGCTCATTGTTCACTTAAACTTGAAGAACAAAAATTTGGCGAATGGTACTGTTTGGATGCTTTGCATATATGTTTCTTAGACTACATAGAAGCAATATATACATTGATTTCAACCGGCTACCTGTTCCATTCATTGTTCTACTTGTCGCAAGTTACAAATAATTTCCGTTAAAGTATTAACAATGGGGCTCGTAGTTCACTTAAACTTGAAGATCAAATAATTGGCGAATTGTACTGTTTGGATTCTTTGCATATATGTTTCTTAGACTATATAAACGCAATATATACAAAGATTTCAACCGTCTACCTGTTCCATTCATTGTTCTACTTGTCGAAAGTTACAAATAATTTCCGATAAAGGATTAACCATTGGGGCTCGTTGTTCACTTAAACTTGAAGAACAATAAATTGGCGAATTGTACTGTTTGGATGCTTTGCATATATGTTTCTTAGACTATATAGAAGCAATATATACAAAGATTTCAACCGTCTACCTGTTTCATTCAGTGTTCTACTTGTCGAAAGTTACAAATAATTTCCGATAAAGGATTAACAATGGGTCTCATTGTTCACATAAACTTGAAGAACAAAAAATTGGCGAATGGTACTGTTTGGATGCTTTGCATATATGTTTCTTAGACTATATAGAAGCAATATATACAAAGATTTCAACCGTCTACGTGTTCCAATCATTGTTCTACTTGTCGAAATTTACAAATAATTTCCTTTAAAGGATTAACAATGGGGCTCGTTGTTCACTTAAACTTGAAGAACAATAAATTCGCGAATTGTACTGTTTGGATGCTTTGCATATATGTTTCTTAGACTATATAGAAGCAATATATACATTGATTTCAACCGGCTACCTGTTCCATTCATTGTTCTACTTGTCGCAAGTTACAAATAATTTCCGTTAAAGTATTAACAATGGGGCTCGTAGTTCACTTAAACTTGAAGATCAAAAAATTGGCGAAAGGTACTGTTTGGATGCTTTGCATATATGTTTCTTAGATTATATAGTAGCAATATATACAAAGATTTCAACCGTCTACCTGTTCCATTCATTGTTCTACTTGTCGAAATTTACAAATAATTTCCTTTAAAGGATTAACAATGGGGCTCGTTGTTCACTTAAACTTGAAGAACAATAAATTGGCGAATTGTACTGTTTGGATGCTTATGCATATATGTTTCTTAGACTACATAGAAGCAATATATACAAAGATTTCAACCGTCTACCTGTTCCATTCATTGTTCTACTTGTCGAAATTTACAAATAATTTCCGATAAAGGATTAACCATTGGGGCTTATTGTTCACTTAAACTTGAAGAACAAAAAATTGGCGAATGGTACTGTTTGGATGCTTTGCATATATGTTTCTTAGACTATATAGAAGCAATATATACAAAGATTTCAACCGTCTACCTGTTCCATTCATTGTTCTACTTGTCGAAAGTTACAAATAATTACCGATAAAGGATTAACCATTGGGGCTCATTGTTCACGTAAACATGAAGATGAAATAATTGGCGAATTGTACTGTTTGGATGCTTTGCATATGTGTCTCTTAGATTATATAGAAGCAATATATACAATGATTTCAACCGTCTACGTGTTCCTATCATTGTTCTACTTGTCGCAAGTTACAAATAATTTCCGTTAAAGTATTAACAATGGGGCTCGTAGTTCACTTAAACTTGAAGATCAAATAATTGACGAATTGTACTGTTTGGATTCTTTGCATATATGTTTCTTAGACTATACAGATGCAATATATACAATGATTTCAACAGTCTACCTGTTCCATTCATTGTTCTACTTGTTGAAATTTACAAATAATTTCCTTTAAAGAATTAACAATGGGGCTCGTAGTTCACTTAAACTTGAAGATCAAAAAATTGGCGAACGGTACTGTTTGGATGCTTTGCATATATGTTTCTTATATTATATAGTAGC
This sequence comes from Cerceris ruficornis, assembly GCA_963989415.1. Classification (NCBI taxonomy): domain Eukaryota; kingdom Metazoa; phylum Arthropoda; class Insecta; order Hymenoptera; family Crabronidae; genus Cerceris; species Cerceris ruficornis. Next base: position 441,314 of record CAXDIW010000415.1, read on the forward strand.
AATATATACAAAGATTTCAACCGTCTACCTGTTCCATTCATTGATCTACTTGTCGAAATTTATAAATAATTTCCTTTAAAGGATTAACAATGGGGCTCGTTGTTCACTTAAACTTGAAGAACAATAAATTGGCGAATTGTACTGTTTGGATGCTTTGCATATATGTTTCTTAGACTATATAGAAGCAATATATACAAAGATTTCAACCGTCTACCTGTTCCATTCATTGTTCTACTTGTCGAAAGTTACAAATAATTTCCGATAAAGGATTAACCATTGGGGCTCATTGTTCACTTAAACTTGAAGGACAACAAATTGGCGAGTGGTAATGTTTGGATGCTTTGCATAAATGTTTCTTAGACTATATGGAAGCAATATATACAAAGATTTCAACCGTCTACGTGTTCCAATCATTGTTCTACTTGTCGAAAATTACAAATAATTTCCGATAAAGGATTAACCATTGGGGCTCATTGTTCACTTAAACTTGAAGAACAATAAATTGGCGAATTGTACTGTTTGGATGCTTTGCATAAATGTTTCTTAGACTATATAGAAGCAATATATACAAAGATTTCAACCGTCTACGTGTTCCAATCATTGTTCTACTTGTCGAAATTTACAAATAATTTCCTTTAAAGGATTAACAATGGGGCTCGTTGTTCACTTAAACTTGAAGAACAATAAATTCGCGAATTGTACTGTTTCGATGCTTTGCATATATGTTTCTTAGACTATATAGAAGCAATATATACATTGATTTCAACCGGCTACCTGTTCCATTCATTGTTCTACTTGTCGCAAGTTACAAATAATTTCCGTTAAAGGATTAACAATGGGGCTCGTAGTTCACTTAAACTTGAAGATCAAAAAATTGGCGAATTGTACTGTTTGGATGCTTTGAATATATGTTTCTTAGATTATTTAGAAGCAATATATAGTAAGATTTCACCCGTCTACCCGTACTATTCATTGTTCTACTTGTAGAAAGTTGCAAATAATTTCCATTTCGTGATTATCAATGGGGCTCGCTGTTCACTTAAACTTGAAGATCAAAAAATTAGCGATTGTTACTGTTTAGATGCTTTGCATATAGGTTTCTTAGACTCTATAGAAGCAACATATACAAAGATTTCAACCGTCTACCTGTTCTATTCATTGTTCTACTTGTAGAAATTTACAAATAATTTCCTTTAAAGGATTAACAATGGGGCTCGTAGTTCACTTGAACTTGCAGAACAAAAAATTGGCGAATGGTACTGTTTGGATGCTTTGCATATCTGTTTCTTAGACTATATAGACGCAATATATACAAGGATTTCAACCGTCTACCTTTTCCATTCATTGTTCTACTTGTCGAAAGTTACAAATAATTACCGATAAAGGATTAACCATTGGGGCTCATTGTTCACGTAAACATGAAGATGAAATAATTGGCGAATTGTACTGTTTGGATGCTTTGCATATGTGTCTCTTAGATTATATAGAAGCAATATATACAATGATTTCAACCGTCTACGTGTTCCTATCATTGTTCTACTTGTCGCAAGTTACAAATAATTTCCGTTAAAGTATTAACAATGGGGCTCGTAGTTCACTTAAACTTGAAGATCAAATAATTGACGAATTGTACTGTTTGGATTCTTTGCATATATGTTTCTTAGACTATACAGATGCAATATATACAATGATTTCAACAGTCTACCTGTCCCATTCATTGTTCTACTTGTTGAAATTTACAAATAATTTCCTTTAAAGGATTAACAATGGGGCTCGTAGTTCACTTAAACTTGAAGATCAAAAAATTGGCGAATGGTACTGTTTGGATTCTTTGCATATATGTTTCTTAGATTATCTAGTAGCAATATATACAAAGATTTCAACCGTCTACCTGTTCCATTCATTGTTCTATTTGTCGAAATTTACAAATAATTTCCTTTAAAGGATTAACAATGGGGCTCGTTGTTCACTTAAACTTGAAGAACAATAAATTGGCGAATTGTACTGTTTGGATGCTTTGCATATATGTTTCTTAGACTATGTAGAAGCAATATATACAAAGATTTCAACCGTCTACGTGTTCCAATCATTGTTCTACTTGTCGAAATTTACAAACAATTTCCTTTAAAGGATTAACAATGGGGCTCGTTGTTCACTTAAACTTGAAGAACAATAAATTCGCGAATTGTACTGTTTCGATGCTTTGCATATGTGTTTCTTAGACTATATAGAAGCAATATATACATTGATTTCAACCGGCTACCTGTTCCATTCATTGTTCTACTTGTCGCAAGTTACAAATAATTTCCGATAAAGGATTAACCATTGGGGCTTATTGTTCACTTAAACTTGAAGAACAAAAAATTGGCGAATTGTACTGTTTGGATGCTTTGCATATATGTTTCTTAGACTATATAGAAGCAATATGTACAAAGATTTCAACCGTCTACCTGTTCCATTCATTGTTCTACTTGTCGAAAGTTACAAATAATTTCCGATAAAGGATTAACCATTGGGGCTCATTGTTCACTTAAACTTGAAGAACAAAAATTTGGCGAATGGTACTGTTTGGATGCTTTGCATATATGTTTCTTAGACTATATAGAAGCAATATATACATTGATTTCAACCGGCTACCTGTTCCATTCATTGTTCTACTTGTCGCAAGTTACAAATAATTTCCGTTAAAGTATTAACAATGGGGCTCGTAGTTCACTTAAACTTGAAGATCAAATAATTGGCGAATTGTACTGTTTGGATTCTTTGCATATATGTTTCTTAGACTATACAGAAGCAATATATACAATGATTTCCACAGTCTACCTGTGCCATTCATTGTTCTACTTGTCGAAATTTACAAATAACTTCCTTTAAAGGATTAACAATGGGGCTCGTAGTTCACTTAAACTAGAAGATCAAAAAATTGGCGAATGGTACTGTTTGGATGCTTTGCATATATGTTTCTTAGACTATATAGACGCAATATATACAAGGATTTCAACCGTCTACCTGTTCCATTCATTGTTCTACTTGTCGAAAGTTACAAATAATTTCCTTTAAAGGATTAACAATGGGGCTCGTAGTTCACTTAAACTTGAAGATCAAAAAATTGGCGAAAGGTACTGTTTGGATGCTTTGCATATATGTTTCTTATATTATATAGTAGCTATATATACAAAGATTTCAACCGTCTACCTGTTCCATTCATTGTTCTATTTGTCGAAATTTACAAATAATTTCCTTTAAAGGATTAACAATGGGGCTCGTTGTTCACTTAAACTTGAAGAACAATAAATTGGCGAATTGTACTGTTTGGATGCTTTGCATATATGTTTCTTAGACTATATAGAAGCAATATATACAAAGATTTCAACCGTCTACCTATTCCGTTCATTGTTCTACTTGTCGAAAGTTACAAATAATTTCCGATAAAGGATTAACCATTGGGGCTTATTGTTCACTTAAACTTGAAGAACAAAAAATTGGCGAATTGTACTGTTTGGATGCTTTGCATATATGTTTCTTAGACTATATAGAAGCAATATATACAATGATTTCAACAGTCTACCTGTTCCATTCATTGTTTTACTTATCGAAATTTACAAATAATTTCCTTTAAAGGATTAACAATTGGGCTCGTAGTTCACTTAAACTTGAAGAACAAAAAATTGGCGAATTGTACTGTTTGGATGCTTTGAATATATGTTTCTTAGATTATTTAGAAGCAATATATAGTAAGATTTCACCCGTCTACCCGTACTATTCATTGTTCTACTTGTAGAAAGTTACAAATAATTTCCATTTCGTGATTATCAATGGGGCTCGCTGTTCACTTAAACTTGAAGATCAAAAAATTAGCGATTGTTACTGTTTAGATGCTTTGCATATAGGTTTCTTAGACTCTATAGAAGCAACATATACAAAGATTTCGACCGTCTACCTGTTCTATTCATTGTTCTACTTGTAGAAATTTACAAATAATTTCCTTTAAAGGATTAACAATGGGGCTCGTAGTTCACTTGAACTTGAAGAACAAAAAATTGGCGAATGGTACTGTTTGGATGCTTTGCATATCTGTTTCTTAGACTATATAGACGCAATATATATAAGGATTTCAACCGTCTACCTGTTCCATTCATTGTTCTACTTGTCGAAAGTTACAAATAATTACCGATAAAGGATTAACCATTGGGGCTCATTGTTCACGTAAACATGACGATGAAATAATTGGCGAATTGTACTGTTTGGATGCTTTGCATATGTGTCACTTAGATTATATAGAAGCAATATATACAATGATTTCAACCGTCTACGTGTTCCTATCATTGTTCTACTTGTCGCAAGTTACAAATAATTTCCGTTAAAGTATTAACAATGGGGTTCGTAGTTCACTTAAACTTGAAGATCAAATAATTGGCGAATTGTACTGTTTGGATTCTTTGCATATATGTTTCTTAGACTATACAGAAGCAATATATACAATGATTTCCACAGTCTACCTGTGCCATTCATTGTTCTACTTGTCGAAATTTACAAATAACTTCCTTTAAAGGATTAACAATGGGGCTCGTAGTTCACTTAAACTAGAAGATCAAAAAATTGGCGAATGGTACTGTTTGGATGCTTTGCATATATGTTTCTTAGACTATATAGACGCAATATATACAAGGATTTCAACCGTCTACCTGTTCCATTCATTGTTCTACTTGTCGAAAGTTACAAATAATTACCGATAAAGGATTAACCATTGGGGCTTATTGTTCACTTAAACTTGAAGAACAAAAAATTGACGAATTGTACTGTTTGGATGCTTTGCATATATGTTTCTTAGACTATATAGAAGCAATATATACAAAGATTTCAACCGTCTACCTGTTCCATTCATTGTTCTACTTGTCGAAAGTTACAAATAATTTCCTTTAAAGGATTAACAATGGGGCTCGTAGTTCACTTAAACTTGAAGATCAAAAAATTGGCGAAAGGTACTGTTTGGATGCTTTGCATATATGTTTCTTATATTATATAGTAGCTATATATACAAAGATTTCAACCGTCTACCTGTTCCATTCATTGTTCTACTTGTCGAAATTTACAAATAATTTCCTTTAAAGGATTAACAATGGGGCTCGTTGTTCACTTAAACTTGAAGAACAATAAATTGGCGAATTGTACTGTTTGGATGCTTTGCATATATGTTTCTTAGACTATATAGAAGCAATATATACAAAGATTTCAACCGTCTACCTATTCCGTTCATTGTTCTACTTGTCGAAAGTTACAAATAATTTCCGATAAAGGATTAACCATTGGGGCTTATTGTTCACTTAAACTTGAAGAACAAAAAATTGGCGAATTGTACTGTTTGGATGCTTTGCATATATGTTTCTTAGACTATATAGAAGCAATATATACAATGATTTCAACAGTCTACCTGTTCCATTCATTGTTTTACTTGTCGAAATTTACAAATAATTTCCTTTAAAGGATTAACAATTGGGCTCGTAGTTCACTTAAACTTGAAGAACAAAAAATTGGCGAATTGTACTGTTTGGATGCTTTGAATATATGTTTCTTAGATTATTTAGAAGCAATATATAGTAAGATTTCACCCGTCTACCCGTACTATTCATTGTTCTACTTGTAGAAAGTTACAAATAATTTCCATTTCGTGATTATCAATGGGGCTCGCTGTTCACTTAAACTTGAAGATCAAAAAATTAGCGATTGTTACTGTTTAGATGCTTTGCATATAGGTTTCTTAGACTCTATAGAAGCAACATATACAAAGATTTCAACCGTCTACCTGTTCTATTCATTGTTCTACTTGTAGAAATTTAGAAATAATTTCCTTTAAAGGATTAACAATGGGGCTCGTAGTTCACTTGAACTTGAAGAACAAAAAATTGGCGAATGGTACTGTTTGGATGCTTTGCATATCTGTTTCTTAGACTATATAGACGCAATATATACAAGGATTTCAACCGTCTACCTGTTCCATTCATTGTTCTACTTGTTGAAATTTACAAATAATTTCCTTTAAAGGATTAACAATGGGGCTCGTAGTTCACTTAAACTTGAAGATCAAAAAATTGGCGAATGGTACTGTTTGGATGCTTTGCATATATGTTTCTTAGATTATATAGTAGCAATATATACAAAGATTTCAACCGTCTACCTGTTCCATTCATTGTTCTATTTGTCGAAATTTACAAATAATTTCCTTTAAAGGATTAACAATGGGGCTCGTTGTTCACTTAAACTTGAAGAACAATAAATTGGCGAATTGTACTGTTTGGATGCTTTGCATATATGTTTCTTAGACTATGTAGAAGCAATATATACAAAGATTTCAACCGTCTACGTGTTCCAATCATTGTTCTACTTGTCGAAATTTACAAACAATTTCCTTTAAAGGATTAACAATGGGGCTCGTTGTTCACTTAAACTTGAAGAACAATAAATTCGCGAATTGTACTGTTTCGATGCTTTGCATATGTGTTTCTTAGACTATATAGAAGCAATATATACATTGATTTCAACCGGCTACCTGTTCCATTCATTGTTCTACTTGTCGCAAGTTACAAATAATTTCCGTTAAAGGATTAACCATTGGGGCTTATTGTTCACTTAAACTTGAAGAACAAAAAATTGGCGAATTGTACTGTTTGGATGCTTTGCACATATGTTTCTTAGACTATATAGAAGCAATATGTACAAAGATTTCAACCGTCTACCTGTTCCATTCATTGTTCTACTTGTCGAAAGTTACAAATAATTTCTGATAAAGGATTAACCATTGGGGCTCATTGTTCACTTAAACTTGAAGAACAAAAATTTGGCGAATGGTACTGTTTGGATGCTTTGCATATATGTTTCTTAGACTACATAGAAGCAATATATACATTGATTTCAACCGGCTACCTGTTCCATTCATTGTTCTACTTGTCGCAAGTTACAAATAATTTCCGTTAAAGTATTAACAATGGGGCTCGTAGTTCACTTAAACTTGAAGATCAAATAATTGGCGAATTGTACTGTTTGGATTCTTTGCATATATGTTTCTTAGACTATACAGAAGCAATATATACAATGATTTCCACAGTCTACCTGTGCCATTCATTGTTCTACTTGTCGAAATTTACAAATAACTTCCTTTAAAGGATTAACAATGGGGCTCGTAGTTCACTTAAACTAGAAGATCAAAAAATTGGCGAATGGTACTGTTTGGATGCTTTGCATATATGTTTCTTAGACTATATAGACGCAATATATACAAGGATTTCAACCGTCTACCTGTTCCATTCATTGTTCTACTTGTCGAAAGTTACAAATAATTACCGATAAAGGATTAACCATTGGGGCTTATTGTTCACTTAAACTTGAAGAACAAAAAATTGACGAATTGTACTGTTTGGATGCTTTGCATATATGTTTCTTAGACTATATAGAAGCAATATATACAAAGATTTCAACCGTCTACCTGTTCCATTCATTGTTCTACTTGTCGAAAGTTACAAATAATTTCCTTTAAAGGATTAACAATGGGGCTCGTAGTTCACTTAAACTTGAAGATCAAAAAATTGGCGAAAGGTACTGTTTGGATGCTTTGCATATATGTTTCTTATATTATATAGTAGCTATATATACAAAGATTTCAACCGTCTACCTGTTCCATTCATTGTTCTACTTGTCGAAATTTACAAATAATTTCCTTTAAAGGATTAACAATGGGGCTCGTTGTTCACTTAAACTTGAAGAACAATAAATTGGCGAATTGTACTGTTTGGATGCTTTGCATATATGTTTCTTAGACTATATAGAAGCAATATATACAAAGATTTCAACCGTCTACCTATTCCGTTCATTGTTCTACTTGTCGAAAGTTACAAATAATTTCCGATAAAGGATTAACCATTGGGGCTTATTGTTCACTTAAACTTGAAGAACAAAAAATTGGCGAATTGTACTGTTTGGATGCTTTGCATATATGTTTCTTAGACTATATAGAAGCAATATATACAATGATTTCAACAGTCTACCTGTTCCATTCATTGTTTTACTTGTCGAAATTTACAAATAATTTCCTTTAAAGGATTAACAATTGGGCTCGTAGTTCACTTAAACTTGAAGATCAAAAAATTGGCGAAAGGTACTGTTTGGATGCTTTGCATATATGTTTCTTATTTTATATAGTAGCTATATATACAAAGATTTCAACCGTCTACCTGTTCCATTCATTGTTCTACTTGTCGAAAGTTACAAATAATTTCCGATAAACGATTAACCATTGGGGCTCATTGTTCACTTAAACTTGAAGAACAAAAAATTGGCGAATTGTACTGTTTGGATGCTTTGCATATATGTTTCTTAGACTACATAGAAGCAATATATACATTGATTTCAACCGGCTACCTGTTCCATTCATTGTTCTACTTGTCGCAAGTTACAAATAATTTCCGTTAAAGTATTAACAATGGGGCTCGTAGTTCACTTAAACTTGAAGATCAAATAATTGGCGAATTGTACTGTTTGGATTCTTTGCATATATGTTTCTTAGACTATACAGAAGCAATATATACAATGATTTCCACAGTCTACCTGTGCCATTCATTGTTCTACTTGTCGAAATTTACAAATAACTTCCTTTAAAGGATTAACAATGGGGCTCGTAGTTCACTTAAACTAGAAGATCAAAAAATTGGCGAATGGTACTGTTTGGATGCTTTGCATATATGTTTCTTAGACTATATAGACGCAATATATACAAGGATTTCAACCGTCTACCTGTTCCATTCATTGTTCTACTTGTCGAAAGTTACAAATAATTACCGATAAAGGATTAACCATTGGGGCTTATTGTTCACTTAAACTTGAAGAACAAAAAATTGACGAATTGTACTGTTTGGATGCTTTGCATATATGTTTCTTAGACTATATAGAAGCAATATATACAAAGATTTCAACCGTCTACCTGTTCCATTCATTGTTCTACTTGTCGAAAGTTACAAATAATTTCCTTTAAAGGATTAACAATGGGGCTCGTAGTTCACTTAAACTTGAAGATCAAAAAATTGGCGAAAGGTACTGTTTGGATGCTTTGCATATATGTTTCTTATATTATATAGTAGCTATATATACAAAGATTTCAACCGTCTACCTGTTCCATTCATTGTTCTACTTGTCGAAATTTACAAATAATTTCCTTTAAAGGATTAACAATGGGGCTCGTTGTTCACTTAAACTTGAAGAACAATAAATTGGCGAATTGTACTGTTTGGATGCTTTGCATATATGTTTCTTAGACTATATAGAAGCAATATATACAAAGATTTCAACCGTCTACCTATTCCGTTCATTGTTCTACTTGTCGAAAGTTACAAATAATTTCCGATAAAGGATTAACCATTGGGGCTTATTGTTCACTTAAACTTGAAGAACAAAAAATTGGCGAATTGTACTGTTTGGATGCTTTGCATATATGTTTCTTAGACTATATAGAAGCAATATATACAATGATTTCAACAGTCTACCTGTTCCATTCATTGTTTTACTTGTCGAAATTTACAAATAATTTCCTTTAAAGGATTAACAATTGGGCTCGTAGTTCACTTAAACTTGAAGATCAAAAAATTGGCGAAAGGTACTGTTTGGATGCTTTGCATATATGTTTCTTATTTTATATAGTAGCTATATATACAAAGATTTCAACCGTCTACCTGTTCCATTCATTGTTCTACTTGTCGAAAGTTACAAATAATTTCCGATAAACGATTAACCATTGGGGCTCATTGTTCACTTAAACTTGAAGAACAAAAAATTGGCGAATTGTACTGTTTGGATGCTTTGCATATATGTTTCTTAGACTATATAGAAGCAATATATACAATGATTTCAACCGTCTACCTGTTCCATTCATTGTTCTACTTGTCGAAAGTTACAAATAATTTCTGATAAAGGATTAACAATGGGTCTCATTGTTCACTTAAACTTGAAGATCAAAAAATTGGCGAATGGTACTGCTTGGATGCTTTGCATATATGTTTCTTAGACTATATGGAAGCAATATATACAAAGATTTCAACCGTCTACGTGTTCCAATCATTGTTCTTCTTGTCCAAATTTACAAATAATTTCCTTTAAAGGATTAACAATGGGGCTCGTAGTTCACTTGAACTTGAAGAACAAAAAATTGGCGAATGGTACTGTTTGGATGCTTTGCATATATGTTTCTTAGACTATATAAACGCAATATATACAAAGATTTCAACCGTCTACCTGTTCCATTCATTGTTCTACTTGTCGAAAGTTACAAATAATTTCCGATAAAGGATTAACCATTGGGGCTCGTTGTTCACTTAAACTTGAAGAACAATAAATTGGCGAATTGTACTGTTTGGATGCTTTGCATATATGTTTCTTAGACTATATAGAAGCAATATATACAAAGATTTCAACCGTCTACCTGTTTCATTCAGTGTTCTACTTGTCGAAAGTTACAAATAATTTCCGATAAAGGATTAACAATGGGTCTCATTGTTCACATAAACTTGAAGAACAAAAAATTGGCGAATGGTACTGTTTGGATGCTTTGCATATATGTTTCTTAGACTATATAGAAGCAATATATACAAAGATTTCAACCGTCTACGTGTTCCAATCATTGTTCTACTTGTCGAAATTTACAAATAATTTCCTTTAAAGGATTAACAATGGGGCTCGTAGTTCACTTAAACTTGAAGATCAAAAAATTGGCGAATGGTACTGTTTGGATGCTTTGCATATCTGTTTCTTAGACTATATAGAAGCAATATATACAATGATTTCAACCGTCTACCTGTTCCATTCATTGTTCTACTTGTCGAAATTTACAAATAATTTCCTTTAAAGGATTAACAATTGGGCTCGTAGTTCACTTAAACTTGAAGAACAAAAAATTGGCGAATTGTACTGTTTGGATGCTTTGAATATATGTTTCTTAGATTATTTAGAAGCAATATATAGTAAGATTTCACCCGTCTACCCGTACTATTCATTGTTCTACTTGTAGAAAGTTACAAATAATTTCCTTTAAAGGATTAACAATGGGGCTCGTAGTTCACTTGTACTTGAAGAACAAAAAATTGGCGAATGGTACTGTTTGGATGCTTTGCATATCTGTTTCTTAGACTATATAGACGCAATATATACAAGGATTTCAACCGTCTACCTGTTCCATTCATTGTTCTACTTGTCGAAAGTTACAAATAATTACCGATAAAGGATTAACCATTGGGGCTCATTGTTCACGTAAACATGAAGATGAAATAATTGGCGAATTGTACTGTTTGGATGCTTTGCATATGTGTCTCTTAGATTATATAGAAGCAATATATACAATGATTTCAACCGTCTACGTGTTCCTATCATTGTTCTACTTGTCGCAAGTTACAAATAATTTCCGTTAAAGTATTAACAATGGGGCTCGTAGTTCACTTAAACTTGAAGATCAAATAATTGGCGAATTGTACTGTTTGGATTCTTTGCATATATGTTTCTTAGACTATACAGAAGCAATACTTACAATGATTTCAACAGTCTACCTGTTCGATTCATTGTTCTACTTGTTGAAATTTACAAATAATTTCCTTTAAGGGATTAACAATGGGGCTCGTAGTTCACTTAAACTTGAAGATCAAAAAATTGGCGAAAGGTACTGTTTGGATGCTTTGCATATATGTTTCTTAGATTATATAGTAGCAATATATACAAAGATTTCAACCGTCTACCTGTTCCATTCATTGTTCTACTTGTCGAAATTTACAAATAATTTCCTTTAAAGGATTAACAATGGGGCTCGTTGTTCACTTAAACTTGAAGAACAATAAATTGGCGAATTGTACTGTTTGGATGCTTTGCATATATGTTTCTTAGACTTTATAGAAGCAATATATACAAAGATTTCAACCGTCTACCTATTCCGTTCATTGTTCTACTTGTCGAAAGTTACAAATAATTTCCGATAAAGGATTAACCATTGGGGCTTATTGTTCACTTAAACTTGAAGAACAAAAAATTGGCGAATTGTACTGTTTGGATGCTTTGCATATATGTTTCTTAGACTATATAGAAACAATATGTACAAAGATTTCAACCGTCTACCTGTTCCATTCATTGTTCTACTTGTCGAAAGTTACAAATAATTTCCGATAAAGGATTAACCATTGGGGCTCATTGTTCACTTAAACTTGAAGAACAAAAATTTGGCGAATGGTACTGTTTGGATGCTTTGCATATATGTTTCTTAGACTATATAGAAGCAATATATACATTGATTTCAACCGGCTACCTGTTCCATTCATTGTTCTACTTGTCGCAAGTTACAAATAATTTCCGTTAAAGTATTAACAATGGGGCTCGTAGTTCACTTAAACTTGAAGATCAAATAATTGGCGAATTGTACTGTTTGGATTCTTTGCATATATGTTTCTTAGACTATACAGAAGCAATATATACAATGATTTCCACAGTCTACCTGTGCCATTCATTGTTCTACTTGTCGAAATTTACAAATAACTTCCTTTAAAGGATTAACAATGGGGCTCGTAGTTCACTTAAACTAGAAGATCAAAAAATTGGCGAATGGTACTGTTTGGATGCTTTGCATATATGTTTCTTAGACTATATAGACGCAATATATACAAGGATTTCAACCGTCTACCTGTTCCATTCATTGTTCTACTTGTCGAAAGTTACAAATAATTACCGATAAAGGATTAACCATTGGGGCTTATTGTTCACTTAAACTTGAAGAACAATAAATTGGCGAATTGTACTGTTTGGATGCTTTGCATATATGTTTCTTAGACTATATAGAAGCAATATATACAAAGATTTCAACCGTCTACCTATTCCGTTCATTGTTCTACTTGTCGAAAGTTACAAATAATTTCCGATAAAGGATTAACCATTGGGGCTTATTGTTCACTTAAACTTGAAGAACAAAAAATTGGCGAATTGTACTGTTTGGATGCTTTGCATATATGTTTCTTAGACTATATAGAAGCAATATATACAATGATTTCAACAGTCTACCTGTTCCATTCATTGTTTTACTTGTCGAAATTTACAAATAATTTCCTTTAAAGGATTAACAATTGGGCTCGTAGTTCACTTAAACTTGAAGAACAAAAAATTGGCGAATTGTACTGTTTGGATGCTTTGAATATATGTTTCTTAGATTATTTAGAAGCAATATATAGTAAGATTTCACCCGTCTACCCGTACTATTCATTGTTCTACTTGTAGAAAGTTACAAATAATTTCCATTTCGTGATTATCAATGGGGCTCGCTGTTCACTTAAACTTGAAGATCAAAAAATTAGCGATTGTTACTGTTTAGATGCTTTGCATATAGGTTTCTTAGACTCTATAGAAGCAACATATACAAAGATTTCAACCGTCTACCTGTTCTATTCATTGTTCTACTTGTAGAAATTTACAAATAATTTCCTTTAAAGGATTAACAATGGGGCTCGTAGTTCACTTGAACTTGAAGAACAAAAAATTGGCGAATGGTACTGTTTGGATGCTTTGCATATCTGTTTCTTAGACTATATAGACGCAATATATACAAGGATTTCAACCGTCTACCTGTTCCATTCATTGTTCTACTTGTCGAAAGTTACAAATAATTACCGATAAAGGATTAACCATTGGGGCTCATTGTTCACGTAAACATGAAGATGAAATAATTGGCGAATTGTACTGTTTGGATGCTTTGCATATGTGTCTCTTAGATTATATAGAAGCAATATATACAATGATTTCAACCGTCTACGTGTTCCTATCATTGTTCTACTTGTCGCAAGTTACAAATAATTTCCGTTAAAGTATTAACAATGGGGCTCGTAGTTCACTTAAACTTGAAGATCAAATAATTGACGAATTGTACTGTTTGGATTCTTTGCATATATGTTTCTTAGACTATACAGATGCAATATATACAATGATTTCAACAGTCTACCTGTCCCATTCATTGTTCTACTTGTTGAAATTTACAAATAATTTCCTTTAAAGGATTAACAATGGGGCTCGTAGTTCACTTAAACTTGAAGATCAAAAAATTGGCGAATGGTACTGTTTGGATGCTTTGCATATATGTTTCTTAGATTATATAGTAGCAATGTATACAAAAATTTCAACCGTCTACCTGTTCCATTCATTGTTCTATTTGTCGAAATTTACAAATAATTTCCTTTAAAGGATTAACAATGGGGCTCGTTGTTCACTTAAACTTGAAGAACAATAAATTGGCGAATTGTACTGATTGGATGCTTTGCATATATGTTTCTTAGACTATGTAGAAGCAATATATACAAAGATTTCAACCGTCTACGTGTTCCAATCATTGTTCTACTTGTCGAAATTTACAAACAATTTCCTTTAAAGGATTAACAATGGGGCTCGTTGTTCACTTAAACTTGAAGAACAATAAATTCGCGAATTGTACTGTTTCGATGCTTTGCATATGTGTTTCTTAGACTATATAGAAGCAATATATACATTGATTTCAACCGGCTACCTGTTCCATTCATTGTTCTACTTGTCGCAAGTTACAAATAATTTCCGATAAAGGATTAACCATTGGGGCTTATTGTTCACTTAAACTTGAAGAACAAAAAATTGGCGAATTGTACTGTTTGGATGCTTTGCATATATGTTTCTTAGACTATATAGAAGCAATATGTACAAAGATTTCAACCGTCTACCTGTTCCATTCATTGTTCTACTTGTCGAAATTTACAAATAATTTCCGATAAAGGATTAACAATTGGGGCTCATTGTTCACTTAAACTTGACGAACAAAAATTTGGCGAATGGTACTGTTTGGATGCTTTGCATATATGTTTCTTAGACTATATAGAAGCAATATATACATTGATTTCAACCGGCTACCTGTTCCATTCATTGTTCTACTTGTCGCAAGTTACAAATAATTTCCGTTAAAGTATTAACAATGGGGCTCGTAGTTCACTTAAACTTGAAGATCAAATAATTGGCGAATTGTACTGTTTGGATTCTTTGCATATATGTTTCTTAGACTATACAGAAGCAATATATACAATGATTTCCACAGTCTACCTGTGCCATTCATTGTTCTACTTGTCGAAATTTACAAATAACTTCCTTTAAAGGATTAACAATGGGGCTCGTAGTTCACTTAAACTAGAAGATCAAAAAATTGGCGAATGGTACTGTTTGGATGCTTTGCATATATGTTTCTTAGACTATATAGACGCAATATATACAAGGATTTCAACCGTCTACCTGTTCCATTCATTGTTCTACTTGTCGAAAGTTACAAATAATTACCGATAAAGGATTAACCATTGGGGCTTATTGTTCACTTAAACTTGAAGAACAAAAAATTGACGAATTGTACTGTTTGGATGCTTTGCATATATGTTTCTTAGACTATATAGAAGCAATATATACAAAGATTTCAACCGTCTACCTGTTCCATTCATTGTTCTACTTGTCGAAAGTTACAAATAATTTCCGATAAAGGATTAACAATGGGGCTCATTGTTCACTTAAACTTGAAGGACAACAAATTGGCGAGTGGTAATGTTTGGATGCTTTGCATAAATGTTTCTTAGACTATATGGAAGCAATATATACAAAGATTTCAACCGTCTACCTGTTCCATTCATTGTTCTACTTGTCGAAAGTTACAAATAATTTCCGATAAAGGATTAACCATTGGGGATCATTGTTCACTTAAACTTGAAGAACAAAAATTTGGGGAGTGGTACTGTTTGGATGCTTTGCATATATGTTTCTTAGACTATATAGAAGCAATATATACATTGATTTCAACCGGCTACCTGTTCCATTCATTGTTCTACTTGTCGCAAGTTACAAATAATTTCCGTTAAAGTATTAACAATGGGGCTCGTAGTTCACTTAAACTTGAAGATCAAATAATTGGCGAATTGTACTGTTTGGATTCTTTGCATATATGTTTCTTAGACTATACAGAAGCAATATATACAATGATTTCCACAGTCTACCTGTGCTATTCATTGTTCTACTTGTCGAAATTTACAAATAATTACCGATAAAGGATTAACCATTGGGGCTTATTGTTCACTTAAACTTGAAGAACAAAAAATTGACGAATTGTACTGTTTGGATGCTTTGCGTATATGTTTCTTAGACTATATAGAAGCAATATATACAATGATTTCAACAGTCTACCTGTTCCATTCATTGTTCTACTTGTCGAAATTTACAAATAATTTCCTTTAAAGGATTAACAATTGGGCTCGTAGTTCACTTAAACTTGAAGAACAAAAAATTGGCGAATTGTACTGTTTGGATGCTTTGAATGTATGTTTCTTAGATTATTTAGAAGCAATATATAGAAAGATTTCACCCGTCTACATGTACTATTCATTGTTCTACTTGTAGAAAGTTACAAATAATTTCCATTAAAGTATTAACAATGGGGCTCGTAGTTCACTTAAACTTGAAGAACAAAAAATTGGCGAATTGTACTGTTTGGATGCTTTGCATATATGTTTCTTAGACTATATGGAAGCAATATATACAATGATTTCAACCTTCTACCTATTCCATTCATTGTTCTACTTGCCGAAAATAACAAATAATTTCCGTTAAAGGATTAACAATGGGGCTCGTAGTTCACTTAAACTTGAAGATCAAATAATTGGCGAATTGTACTGTTTGGATGCTTTGCATATATGTTTCTTAGACTATATAGAAGCAATATATACAATGATTTCAACCGTCTACCTATTCCATTCATTGTTCTACTTGCCGAAAATAACAAATAATTTCCGATAAAGGATTAACCATTGGGGCTCATTGTTCACTTAAACTTGGAAAACAAAAAATTGGCGAATTGTACTGTTTGGATGCTTTGCATATATGTTTCTTAGACTATATGGAAGCAATATATACAATGATTTCAACCGTCTAAGTGTTCCATTCATTGTTCTACTTGTCGAAAGTTACAAATAATTTCCGATAAAGGATTAACAATGGGCCTCATTGTTCACTTAAACTTGAAGGACAAAAAATTGGAGAATGGTACTGTTTGGATGCTTTGCATATATGTTTCTTAGATTATATAGAAGCAATATATACAAAGATTTCAACCGTCTACCTGTTCCATTCATTGTTCTACTTGTCGCAATTTACAAATAATTTCCGTTAAAGTATTAACAATGGGGCTCGTAGTTCACTTAAACTTGAAGATCAAATAATTGGCGAATTGTACTGTTTGGATGCTTTGCATATTTGTTTCGTAGACTATATAGAAGCAATATATACAATGATTTCAACCGTCTACCTATTCCATTCATTGTTCTACTTGCCGAAAATAACAAATAATTTCCGATAAAGGATTAAGCATTGGGGCTCATTGTTCACTTAAACTTGGAAAACAAAAAATTGGCGAATTGTACTGTTTGGATGCTTTGCATATATGTTTCTTAGACTATATGGAAGCAATATATACAATGATTTCAACCTTCTACCTATTCCATTCATTGTTCTACTTGCCGAAAATAACAAATAATTTCCGTTAAAGGATTAACAATGGGGCTCGTAGTTCACATAAACTTGAAGAACAAAAAATGGGCGAAGTGTACTGTTTGGATGCTTTGCATATTTGTTTCTTAGACTATATGGAAGCAATATATACAAAGATTTCAACCGTCTACCTGTTCTATTCATTGTTCTACTTGTAGAAAGTTACAAATAATTTCCGTTTCATGATTATCAATGGGGCTCGTTGTTCACTTAAACTTGAAGAACAAAAAATTGGCAAATGGTACTGTTTGGATGCTTTGCATATATGTTTCTTAGATTATATAGAAGCAATATATACAAAGATTTCAACCGTCTACCTGTTCCATTCATTGTTCTACTTGTCGCAAGTTACAAATAATTTCCGTTAAAGTATTAACAATGGGGCTCGTAGTTCACTTAAACTTGAAGATCAAATAATTGGCGAATTGTACTGTTTGGATTCTTTGCATATATGTTTCATAGACTATACAGAAGCAATATATACAATGATTTCCACAGTCTACCTGTGCCATTCATTGTTCTACTTGTCGAAATTTACAAATAACTTCCTTTAAAGGATTAACAATGGGGCTCGTAGTTCACTTAAACTAGAAGATCAAAAAATTGGCGAATGGTACTGTTTGGATGCTTTGCATATATGTTTCTTAGACTATATAGACGCAATATATACAAAGATTTCAACCGTCTACCTGTTCCATTCATTGTTCTACTTGTCGAAAGTTACAAATAATTTCCTTTAAAGGATTAACAATGGGGCTCGTAGTTCACTTAAACTTGAAGATCAAAAAATTGGCGAAAGGTACTGTTTGGATGCTTTGCATATATGTTTCTTATATTATATAGTAGCTATATATACAAAGATTTCAACCGTCTACCTGTTCCATTCATTGTTCTACTTGTCGAAATTTACAAATAATTTCCTTTAAAGGATTAACAATGGGGCTCGTTGTTCACTTAAACTTGAAGAACAATAAATTGGCGAATTGTACTGTTTGGATGCTTTGCATATATGTTTCTTAGACTATATAGAAGCAATATATACAAAGATTTCAACCGTCTACCTATTCCGTTCATTGTTCTACTTGTCGAAAGTTACAAATAATTTCCGATAAAGGATTAACCATTGGGGCTTATTGTTCACTTAAACTTGAAGAACAAAAAATTGGCGAATTGTACTGTTTGGATGCTTTGCATATATGTTTCTTAGACTATATAGAAGCAATATATACAATGATTTCAACAGTCTACCTGTTCCATTCATTGTTTTACTTGTCGAAATTTACAAATAATTTCCTTTAAAGGATTAACAATTGGGCTCGTAGTTCACTTAAACTTGAAGAACAAAAAATTGGCGAATTGTACTGTTTGGATGCTTTGAATATATGTTTCTTAGATTATTTAGAAGCAATATATAGTAAGATTTCACCCGTCTACCCGTACTATTCATTGTTCTACTTGTAGAAAGTTACAAATAATTTCCATTTCGTGATTATCAATGGGGCTCGCTGTTCACTTAAACTTGAAGATCAAAAAATTAGCGATTGTTACTGTTTAGATGCTTTGCATATAGGTTTCTTAGACTCTATAGAAGCAACATATACAAAGATTTCAACCGTCTACCTGTTCTATTCATTGTTCTACTTGTAGAAATTTACAAATAATTTCCTTTAAAGGATTAACAATGGGGCTCGTAGTTCACTTGAACTTGAAGAACAAAAAATTGGCGAATGGTACTGTTTGGATGCTTTGCATATCTGTTTCTTAGACTATATAGACGCAATATATACAAGGATTTCAACCGTCTACCTGTTCCATTCATTGTTCTACTTGTCGAAAGTTACAAATAATTACCGATAAAGGATTAACCATTGGGGCTCATTGTTCACGTAAACATGAAGATGAAATAATTGGCGAATTGTACTGTTTGGATGCTTTGCATATGTGTCTCTTAGATTATATAGAAGCAATATATACAATGATTTCAACCGTCTACGTGTTCCTATCATTGTTCTACTTGTCGCAAGTTACAAATAATTTCCGTTAAAGTATTAACAATGGGGCTCGTAGTTCACTTAAACTTGAAGATCAAATAATTGACGAATTGTACTGTTTGGATTCTTTGCATATATGTTTCTTAGACTATACAGATGCAATATATACAATGATTTCAACAGTCTACCTGTCCCATTCATTGTTCTACTTGTTGAAATTTACAAATAATTTCCTTTAAAGGATTAACAATGGGGCTCGTAGTTCACTTAAACTTGAAGATCAAAAAATTGGCGAATGGTACTGTTTGGATGCTTTGCATATATGTTTCTTAGATTATATAGTAGCAATATATACAAAGATTTCAACCGTCTACCTGTTCCATTCATTGTTCTATTTGTCGAAATTTACAAATAATTTCCTTTAAAGGATTAACAATGGGGCTCGTTGTTCACTTAAACTTGAAGAACAATAAATTGGCGAATTGTACTGTTTGGATGCTTTGCATATATGTTTCTTAGACTATATAGAAGCAATATATACAAAGATTTCAACCGTCTACGTGTTCCAATCATTGTTCTACTTGTCGAAATTTACAAATAATTTCCTTTAAAGGATTAACAATGGGGCTCGTTGTTCACTTAAACTTGAAGAACAATAAATTCGCGAATTGTACTGTTTCGATGCTTTGCATATATGTTTCTTAGACTATATAGAAGCAATATATACATTGATTTCAACCGGCTACCTGTTCCATTCATTGTTCTACTTGTCGCAAGTTACAAATAATTTCCGTTAAAGTATTAACAATGGGGCTCGTAGTTCACTTAAACTTGAAGATCAAATAATTGGCGAATTGTACTGTTTGGATTCTTTGCATATATGTTTCTTAGACTATACAGAAGCAATACTTACAATGATTTCAACAGTCTACCTGTTCGATTCATTGTTCTACTTGTTGAAATTTACAAATAATTTCCTTTAAAGCATTAACAATGGGGCTCGTAGTTCACTTAAACTTGAAGATCAAAAAATTGGCGAAAGGTACTGTTTGGATGCTTTGCATATATGTTTCTTAGATTATATAGTAGCAATATATACAAAGATTTCAACCGTCTACCTGTTCCATTCATTGTTCTACTTGTCGAAATGTACAAATAATTTCCTTTAAAGGATTAACAATGGGGCTCGTTGTTCACTTAAACTTGAAGAACAATAAATTGGCGAATTGTACTGTTTGGATGCTTTGCATATATGTTTCTTAGACTTTATAGAAGCAATATATACAAAGATTTCAACCGTCTACCTATTCCGTTCATTGTTCTACTTGTCGAAAGTTACAAATAATTTCCGATAAAGGATTAACCATTGGGGCTTATTGTTCACTTAAACTTGAAGAACAAAATATTGGCGAATTGTACTGTTTGGATGCTTTGCATATATGTTTCTTAGACTATATAGAAGCAATATGTACAAAGATTTCAACCGTCTACCTGTTCCATTCATTGTTCTACTTGTCGAAATTTACAAATAATTTCCTTTAAAGGATTAACAATGGGGCTCGTTGTTCACTTAAACTTGAAGAACAATAAATTGGCGAATTGTACTGTTTGGATGCTTTGCATATATGTTTCTTAGACTATATAGAAGCAATATATACAAAGATTTCAACCGTCTACCTATTCCGTTCATTGTTCTACTTGTCGAAAGTTACAAATAATTTCCGATAAAGGATTAACCATTGGGGCTTATTGTTCACTTAAACTTGAAGAACAAAAAATTGGCGAATTGTACTGTTTGGATGCTTTGCATATATGTTTCTTAGACTATATAGAAGCAATATATACAATGATTTCAACAGTCTACCTGTTCCATTCATTGTTTTACTTGTCGAAATTTACAAATAATTTCCTTTAAAGGATTAACAATTGGGCTCGTAGTTCACTTAAACTTGAAGAACAAAAAATTGGCGAATTGTACTGTTTGGATGCTTTGAATATATGTTTCTTAGATTATTTAGAAGCAATATATAGTAAGATTTCACCCGTCTACCCGTACTATTCATTGTTCTACTTGTAGAAAGTTACAAATAATTTCCATTTCGTGATTATCAATGGGGCTCGCTGTTCACTTAAACTTGAAGATCAAAAAATTAGCGATTGTTACTGTTTAGATGCTTTGCATATAGGTTTCTTAGACTCTATAGAAGCAACATATACAAAGATTTCAACCGTCTACCTGTTCTATTCATTGTTCTACTTGTAGAAATTTACAAATAATTTCCTTTAAAGTATTAACAATGGGGCTCGTAGTTCACTTGAACTTGAAGAACAAAAAATTGGCGAATGGTACTGTTTGGATGCTTTGCATATCTGTTTCTTAGACTATATAGACGCAATATATACAAGGATTTCAACCGTCAACCTGTTCCATTCATTGTTCTACTTGTCGAAAGTTACAAATAATTACCGATAAAGGATTAACCATTGGGGCTCATTGTTCACGTAAACATGAAGATGAAATAATTGGCGAATTGTACTGTTTGGATGCTTTGCATATGTGTCTCTTAGATTATATAGAAGCAATATATACAATGATTTCAACCGTCTACGTGTTCCTATCATTGTTCTACTTGTCGCAAGTTACAAATAATTTCCGTTAAAGTATTAACAATGGGGCTCGTAGTTCACTTAAACTTGAAGATCAAATAATTGACGAATTGTACTGTTTGGATTCTTTGCATATATGTTTCTTAGACTATACAGATGCAATATATACAATGATTTCAACAGTCTACCTGTCCCATTCATTGTTCTACTTGTTGAAATTTACAAATAATTTCCTTTAAAGGATTAACAATGGGGCTCGTAGTTCACTTAAACTTGAAGATCAAAAAATTGGCGAATGGTACTGTTTGGATGCTTTGCATATATGTTTCTTAGATTATATAGTAGCAATATATACAAAGATTTCAACCGTCTACCTGTTCCATTCATTGTTCTATTTGTCGAAATTTACAAATCATTTCCTTTAAAGGATTAACAATGGGGCTCGTTGTTCACTTAAACTTGAAGAACAATAAATTGGCGAATTGTACTGTTTGGATGCTTTGCATATATGTTTCTTAGACTATATAGAAGCAATATATACAAAGATTTCAACCGTCTACGTGTTCCAATCATTGTTCTACTTGTCGAAATTTACAAATAATTTCCTTTAAAGGATTAACAATGGGGCTCGTTGTTCACTTAAACTTGAAGAACAATAAATTCGCGAATTGTACTGTTTCGATGCTTTGCATATATGTTTCTTAGACTATATAGAAGCAATATATACATTGATTTCAACCGGCTACCTGTTCCATTCATTGTTCTACTTGTCGCAAGTTACAAATAATTTCCGTTAAAGTATTAACAATGGGGCTCGTAGTTCACTTAAACTTGAAGATCAAATAATTGGCGAATTGTACTGTTTGGATTCTTTGCATATATGTTTCTTAGACTATACAGAAGCAATACTTACAATGATTTCAACAGTCTACCTGTTCGATTCATTGTTCTACTTGTTGAAATTTACAAATAATTTCCTTTAAAGCATTAACAATGGGGCTCGTAGTTCACTTAAACTTGAAGATCAAAAAATTGGCGAAAGGTACTGTTTGGATGCTTTGCATATATGTTTCTTAGATTATATAGTAGCAATATATACAAAGATTTCAACCGTCTACCTGTTCCATTCATTGTTCTACTTGTCGAAATTTACAAATAATTTCCTTTAAAGGATTAACAATGGGGCTCGTTGTTCACTTAAACTTGAAGAACAATAAATTGGCGAATTGTACTGTTTGGATGCTTTGCATATATGTTTCTTAGACTTTATAGAAGCAATATATACAAAGATTTCAACCGTCTACCTATTCCGTTCATTGTTCTACTTGTCGAAAGTTACAAATAATTTCCGATAAAGGATTAACCATTGGGGCTTATTGTTCACTTAAACTTGAAGAACAAAAAATTGGCGAATTGTACTGTTTGGATGCTTTGCATATATGTTTCTTAGACTATATAGAAGCAATATGTACAAAGATTTCAACCGTCTACCTGTTCCATTCATTGTTCTACTTGTCGAAAGTTACAAATAATTTCCGATAAAGGATTAACCATTGGAGCTCATTGTTCACTTAAACTTGAAGAACAAAAAATTGGCGAATGGTACTGTTTGGATGCTTTGCGTATATGTTTCTTAGACTCTATAGAAGCAATATATACAATGATTTCAACAGTCTACCTGTTCCATTCATTGTTCTACTTGTCGAAATTTACAAATAATTTCCTTTAAAGGATTAACAATTGGGCTCGTAGTTCACTTAAACTTGAAGAACAAAAAATTGGCGAATTGTACTGTTTGGATGCTTTGAATATATGTTTCTTAGACTATATAGAAGCAATATATACAAGGATTTCAACCGTCTACCTGTTCCATTCATTGTTCTACTTGTCGAAAGTTACAAATAATTACCGATAAAGGATTAACCATTGGGGCTTATTGTTCACTTAAACTTGAAGAACAAAAAATAGACGAATTGTACTGTTTGGATACTTTGCATATATGTTTCTTAGACTATATAGAAGCAATATATACAAAGATTTCAACCGTCTACCTGTTCCATTCATTGTTCTACTTGTCGAAAGTTACAAATAATTTCCTTTAAAGGATTAACAATGGGGCTCGTAGTTCACTTAAACTTGAAGATCAAAAAATTGGCGAAAGGTACTGTTTGGATGCTTTGCATATATGTTTCTTATATTATATAGTAGCTATATATACAAAGATTTCAACCGTCTACCTGTTCCATTCATTGTTCTACTTGTCGAAATTTACAAATAATTTCCTTTAAAGGATTAACAATGGGGCTCGTTGTTCACTTAAACTTGAAGAACAATAAATTGGCGAATTGTACTGTTTGGATGCTTTGCATATATGTTTCTTAGACTATATAGAAGCAATATATACAAAGATTTCAACCGTCTACCTATTCCGTTCATTGTTCTACTTGTCGAAAGTTACAAATAATTTCCGATAAAGGATTAACCATTGGGGCTTATTGTTCACTTAAACTTGAAGAACAAAAAATTGGCGAATTGTACTGTTTGGATGCTTTGCATATATGTTTCTTAGACTATATAGAAGCAATATATACAATGATTTCAACAGTCTACCTGTTCCATTCATTGTTTTACTTGTCGAAATTTACAAATAATTTCCTTTAAAGGATTAACAATTGGGCTCGTAGTTCACTTAAACTTGAAGAACAAAAAATTGGCGAATTGTACTGTTTGGATGCTTTGAATATATGTTTCTTAGATTATTTAGAAGCAATATATAGTAAGATTTCACCCGTCTACCCGTACTATTCATTGTTCTACTTGTAGAACGTTACAAATAATTTCCATTTCGTGATTATCAATGGGGCTCGCTGTTCACTTAAACTTGAAGATCAAAAAATTAGCGATTGTTACTGTTTAGATGCTTTGCATATAGGTTTCTTAGACTCTATAGAAGCAACATATACAAAGATTTCAACCGTCTACCTGTTCTATTCATTGTTCTACTTGTAGAAATTTACAAATAATTTCCTTTAAAGGATTAACAATGGGGCTCGTAGTTCACTTGAACTTGAAGAACAAAAAATTGGCGAATGGTACTGTTTGGATGCTTTGCATATCTGTTTCTTAGACTATATAGACGCAATATATACAAGGATTTCAACCGTCTACCTGTTCTATTCATTGTTCTACTTGTAGAAATTTACAAATAATTTCCTTTAAAGGATTAACAATGGGGCTCGTAGTTCACTTGAACTTGAAGAACAAAAAATTGGCGAATGGTACTGTTTGGATGCTTTGCATATCTGTTTCTTAGACTATATAGACGCAATATATACAAGGATTTCAACCGTCTACCTGTTCCATTCATTGTTCTACTTGTCGAAAGTTACAAATAATTACCGATAAAGGATTAACCATTGGGGCTCATTGTTCACGTAAACATGAAGATGAAATAATTGGCGAATTGTACTGTTTGGATGCTTTGCATATGTGTCTCTTAGATTATATAGAAGCAATATATACAATGATTTCAACCGTCTACGTGTTCCTATCATTGTTCTACTTGTCGCAAGTTACAAATAATTTCCGTTAAAGTATTAACAATGGGGCTCGTAGTTCACTTAAACTTGAAGATCAAATAATTGACGAATTGTACTGTTTGGATTCTTTGCATATATGTTTCTTAGACTATACAGATGCAATATATACAATGATTTCAACAGTCTACCTGTCCCATTCATTGTTCTACTTGTTGAAATTTACAAATAATTTCCTTTAAAGGATTAACAATGGGGCTCGTAGTTCACTTAAACTTGAAGATCAAAAAATTGGCGAATGGTACTGTTTGGATGCTTTGCATATATGTTTCTTAGATTATATAGTAGCAATATATACAAAGATTTCAACCGTCTACCTGTTCCATTCATTGTTCTATTTGTCGAAATTTACAAATAATTTCCTTTAAAGGATTAACAATGGGGCTCGTTGTTCACTTAAACTTGAAGAACAATAAATTGGCGAATTGTACTGTTTGGATGCTTTGCATATATGTTTCTTAGACTATATAGAAGCAATATATACAAAGATTTCAACCGTCTACTTGTTCCAATCATTGTTCTACTTGTCGAAATTTACAAATAATTTCCTTTAAAGGATTAACAATGGGGCTCGTTGTTCACTTAAACTTGAAGAACAATAAATTCGCGAATTATACTGTTTCGATGCTTTGCATATATGTTTCTTAGACTATATAGAAGCAATATATACATTGATTTCAACCGGCTACCTGTTCCATTCATTGTTCTACTTGTCGCAAGTTACAAATAATTTCCGTTAAAGTATTAACAATGGGGCTCGTAGTTCACTTAAACTTGAAGATCAAATAATTGGCGAATTGTACTGTTTGGATTCTTTGCATATATGTTTCTTAGACTATATAGAAGCAATATATACAAAGATTTCAACCGTCTACTTGTTCCAATCATTGTTCTACTTGTCGAAATTTACAAATAATTTCCTTTAAAGGATTAACAATGGGGCTCGTTGTTCACTTAAACTTGAAGAACAAAAAATTGGCGAATGGTACTGTTTGGATGCTTTGCGTATATGTTTCTTAGACTCTATAGAAGCAATATATACAATGATTTCAACAGTCTACCTGTTCCATTCATTGTTCTACTTGTCGAAATTTACAAATAATTTCCTTTAAAGGATTAACAATTGGGCTCGTAGTTCACTTAAACTTGAAGAACAAAAAATTGGCGAATTGTACTGTTTGGATGCTTTGAATATATGTTTCTTAGATTATTTAGAAGCAATATATAGAAAGATTTCACCCGTCTACATGTACTATTCATTGTTCTACTTGTAGAAAGTTACAAATAATTTCCGTTAAAGTATTAACAATGGGGCTCGTAGTTCACTTAAACTTGAAGAACAAAAAATTGGCGAATTGTACTGTTTGGATGCTTTGCATATATGTTTCTTAGACTATATGGAAGCAATATATACAATGATTTCAACCGTCTACCTATTCCATTCATTGTTCTACTTGCCGAAAATAACAAATAATTTCCGTTAAAGGATTAACAATGGGGCTCGTATTTCACATAAACTTGAAGAACAAAAAATGGGCGAAGTGTACTGTTTGGATGCTTTGCATATTTGTTTCTTAGACTATATGGAAGCAATATATACAAAGATTTCAACCGTCTACCTGTTCTATTCATTGTTCTACTTGTAGAAAGTTACAAATAATTTCCGTTTCATGACTATCAATGGGGCTCGTTGTTCACTTAAACTTGAAGAACAAAAAATTGGCAAATGGTACTGTTTGGATGCTTTGCATATATGTTTCTTAGATTATATAGAAGCAATATATACAAAGATTTCAACCGTCTACCTGTTCCATTCATTGTTCTACTTGTCGCAAGTTACAAATAATTTCCGTTAAAGTATTAACAATGGGGCTCGTAGTTCACTTAAACTTGAAGATCAAATAATTGGCGAATTGTACTGTTTGGATTCTTTGCATATATGTTTCATAGACTATACAGAAGCAATATATACAATGATTTCCACAGTCTACCTGTGCCATTCATTGTTCTACTTGTCGAAATTTACAAATAACTTCCTTTAAAGGATTAACAATGGGGCTCGTAGTTCACTTAAACTAGAAGATCAAAAAATTGGCGAATGGTACTGTTTGGATGCTTTGCATATATGTTTCTTAGACTATATAGACGCAATATATACAAGGATTTCAACCGTCTACCTGTTCCATTCATTGTTCTACTTGTCGAAAGTTACAAATAATTACCGATAAAGGATTAACCATTGGGGCTTATTGTTCACTTAAACTTGAAGAACAAAAAATTGACGAATTGTACTGTTTGGATGCTTTGCATATATGTTTCTTAGACTATATAGAAGCAATATATACAAAGATTTCAACCGTCTACCTGTTCCATTCATTGTTCTACTTGTCGAAAGTTACAAATAATTTCCTTTAAAGGATTAACAATGGGGCTCGTAGTTCACTTAAACTTGAAGATCAAAAAATTGGCGAAAGGTACTGTTTGGATGCTTTGCATATATGTTTCTTATATTATATAGTAGCTATATATACAAAGATTTCAACCGTCTACCTGTTCCATTCATTGTTCTACTTGTCGAAATTTACAAATAATTTCCTTTAAAGGATTAACAATGGGGCTCGTTGTTCACTTAAACTTGAAGAACAATAAATTGGCGAATTGTACTGTTTGGATGCTTTGCATATATGTTTCTTAGACTATATAGAAGCAATATATACAAAGATTTCAACCGTCTACCTATTCCGTTCATTGTTCTACTTGTCGAAAGTTACAAATAATTTCCGATAAAGGATTAACCATTGGGGCTTATTGTTCACTTAAACTTGAAGAACAAAAAATTGGCGAATTGTACTGTTTGGATGCTTTGCATATATGTTTCTTAGACTATATAGAAGCAATATATACAATGATTTCAACAGTCTACCTGTTCCATTCATTGTTTTACTTGTCGAAATTTACAAATAATTTCCTTTAAAGGATTAACAATTGGGCTCGTAGTTCACTTAAACTTGAAGAACAAAAAATTGGCGAATTGTACTGTTTGGATGCTTTGAATATATGTTTCTTAGATTATTTAGAAGCAATATATAGTAAGATTTCACCCGTCTACCCGTACTATTCATTGTTCTACTTGTAGAACGTTACAAATAATTTCCATTTCGTGATTATCAATGGGGCTCGCTGTTCACTTAAACTTGAAGATCAAAAAATTAGCGATTGTTACTGTTTAGATGCTTTGCATATAGGTTTCTTAGACTCTATAGAAGCAACATATACAAAGATTTCAACCGTCTACCTGTTCTATTCATTGTTCTACTTGTAGAAATTTACAAATAATTTCCTTTAAAGGATTAACAATGGGGCTCGTAGTTCACTTGAACTTGAAGAACAAAAAATTGGCGAATGGTACTGTTTGGATGCTTTGCATATCTGTTTCTTAGACTATATAGACGCAATATATACAAGGATTTCAACCGTCTACCTGTTCCATTCATTGTTCTACTTGTCGAAAGTTACAAATAATTACCGATAAAGGATTAACCATTGGGGCTCATTGTTCACGTAAACATGAAGATGAAATAATTGGCGAATTGTACTGTTTGGATGCTTTGCATATGTGTCTCTTAGATTATATAGAAGCAATATATACAATGATTTCAACCGTCTACGTGTTCCTATCATTGTTCTACTTGTCGCAAGTTACAAATAATTTCCGTTAAAGTATTAACAATGGGGCTCGTAGTTCACTTAAACTTGAAGATCAAATAATTGACGAATTGTACTGTTTGGATTCTTTGCATATATGTTTCTTAGACTATACAGATTCAATATATACAATGATTTCAACAGTCTACCTGTCCCATTCATTGTTCTACTTGTTGAAATTTACAAATAATTTCCTTTAAAGGATTAACAATGGGGCTCGTAGTTCACTTAAACTTGAAGATCAAAAAATTGGCGAATGGTACTGTTTGGATGCTTTGCATATATGTTTCTTAGATTATATAGTAGCAATATATACAAAGATTTCAACCGTCTACCTGTTCCATTCATTGTTCTATTTGTCGAAATTTACAAATAATTTCCTTTAAAGGATTAACAATGGGGCTCGTTGTTCACTTAAACTTGAAGAACAATAAATTGGCGAATTGTACTGTTTGGATGCTTTGCATATATGTTTCTTAGACTATATAGAAGCAACATATACAAAGATTTCAACCGTCTACCTGTTCTATTCATTGTTCTACTTGTAGAAATTTACAAATAATTTCCTTTAAAGGATTAACAATGGGGCTCGTAGTTCACTTAAACTTGGAGATCAAATAATTGACGAATTGTACTGTTTGGATTCTTTGCATATATGTTTCTTAGACTATACAGATGCAATATATACAATGATTTCAACAGTCTACCTGTCCCATTCATTGTTCTACTTGTTGAAATTTACAAATAATTTCCTTTAAAGGATTAACAATGGGGCTCGTAGTTCACTTAAACTTGAAGATCAAAAAATTGGCGAATGGTACTGTTTGGATGCTTTGCATATATGTTTCTTAGATTATATAGTAGCAATGTATACAAAAATTTCAACCGTCTACCTGTTCCATTCATTGTTCTATTTGTCGAAATTTACAAATAATTTCCTTTAAAGGATTAACAATGGGGCTCGTTGTTCACTTAAACTTGAAGAACAATAAATTGGCGAATTGTACTGTTTGGATGCTTTGCATATATGTTTCTTAGACTATATAGAAGCAACATATACAAAGATTTCAACCGTCTACCTGTTCTATTCATTGTTCTACTTGTAGAAATTTACAAATAATTTCCTTTAAAGGATTAACAATGGGGCTCGTAGTTCACTTAAACTTGGAGATCAAATAATTGACGAATTGTACTGTTTGGATTCTTTGCATATATGTTTCTTAGACTATACAGATGCAATATATACAATGATTTCAACAGTCTACCTGTCCCATTCATTGTTCTACTTGTTGAAATTTACAAATAATTTCCTTTAAAGGATTAACAATGGGGCTCGTAGTTCACTTAAACTTGAAGATCAAAAAATTGGCGAATGGTACTGTTTGGATGCTTTGCATATATGTTTCTTAGATTATATAGTAGCAATGTATACAAAAATTTCAACCGTCTACCTGTTCCATTCATTGTTCTATTTGTCGAAATTTACAAATAATTTCCTTTAAAGGATTAACAATGGGGCTCGTTGTTCACTTAAACTTGAAGAACAATAAATTGGCGAATTGTACTGATTGGATGCTTTGCATATATGTTTCTTAGACTATGTAGAAGCAATATATACAAAGATTTCAACCGTCTACGTGTTCCAATCATTGTTCTACTTGTCGAAATTTACAAACAATTTCCTTTAAAGGATTAACAATGGGGCTCGTTGTTCACTTAAACTTGAAGAACAATAAATTCGCAAATTGTACTGTTTCGATGCTTTGCATATGTGTTTCTTAGACTATATAGAAGCAATATATACATTGATTTCAACCGGCTACCTGTTCCATTCATTGTTCTACTTGTCGCAAGTTACAAATAATTTCCGATAAAGGATTAACCATTGGGGCTTATTGTTCACTTAAACTTGAAGAACAAAAAATTGGCGAATTGTACTGTTTGGATGCTTTGCATATATGTTTCTTAGACTATATAGAAGCAATATGTACAAAGATTTCAACCGTTTACCTGTTCCATTCATTGTTCTACTTGTCGAAATTTACAAATAATTTCCGATAAAGGATTAACCATTGGGGCTCATTGTTCACTTAAACTTGAAGAACAAAAATTTGGCGAATGGTACTGTTTGGATGCTTTGCATATATGTTTCTTAGACTATATAGAAGCAATATATACATTGATTTCAACCGGCTACCTGTTCCATTCATTGTTCTACTTGTCGCAAGTTACAAATAATTTCCGTTAAAGTATTAACAATGGGGCTCGTAGTTCACTTAAACTTGAAGATCAAATAATTGGCGAATTGTACTGTTTGGATTCTTTGCATATATGTTTCTTAGACTATACAGAAGCAATATATACAATGATTTCCACAGTCTACCTGTGCCATTCATTGTTCTACTTGTCGAAATTTACAAATAACTTCCTTTAAAGGATTAACAATGGGGCTCGTAGTTCACTTAAACTAGAAGATCAAAAAATTGGCGAATGGTACTGTTTGGATGCTTTGCATATATGTTTCTTAGACTATATAGACGCAATATATACAAGGATTTCAACCGCCTACCTGTTCCATTCATTGTTCTACTTGTCGAAAGTTACAAATAATTACCGATAAAGGATTAACCATTGGGGCTTATTGTTCACTTAAACTTGAAGAACAAAAAATTGACGAATTGTACTGTTTGGATGCTTTGCATATATGTTTCTTAGACTATATAGAAGCAATATATACAAAGATTTCAACCGTCTACCTGTTCCATTCATTGTTCTACTTGTCGAAAGTTACAAATAATTTCCGATAAAGGATTAACAATGGGGCTCATTGTTCACTTAAACTTGAAGGACAACAAATTGGCGAGTGGTAATGTTTGGATGCTTTGCATAAATGTTTCTTACACTATATGGAAGCAATATATACAAAGATTTCAACCGTCTACCTGTTCCATTCATTGTTCTACTTGTCGAAAGTTACAAATAATTTCCGATAAAGGATTAACCATTGGGGCTCATTGTTCACTTAAACTTGAAGAACAAAAATTTGGCGAGTGGTACTGTTTGGATGCTTTGCATATATGTTTCTTAGACTATATAGAAGCAATATATACATTGATTTCAACCGGCTACCTGTTCCATTCATTGTTCTACTTGTCGCAAGTTACAAATAATTTCCGTTAAAGTATTAACAATGGGGCTCGTAGTTCACTTAAACTTGAAGATCAAATAATTGGCGAATTGTACTGTTTGGATTCTTTGCATATATGTTTCTTAGACTATACAGAAGCAATATATACAATGATTTCCACAGTCTACCTGTGCTATTCATTGTTCTACTTGTCGAAATTTACAAATAATTACCGATAAAGGATTAACCATTGGGGCTTATTGTTCACTTAAACTTGAAGAACAAAAAATTGACGAATTGTACTGTTTGGATGCTTTGCATATATGTTTCTTAGACTATATAGAAGCAATATATACAAAGATTTCAACCGTCTACCTGTTCCATTCATTGTTCTAGTTGTCGAAAGTTACAAATAATTTCCGATAAAGGATTAACAATGGGGCTCATTGTTCACTTAAACTTGAAGATCAAATAATTGGCGAATTGTACTGTTTGGATTCTTTGCATATATGTTTCTTAGACTATACAGAAGCAATACTTACAATGATTTCAACAGTCTACCTGTTCGATTCATTGTTCTACTTGTTGAAATTTACAAATAATTTCCTTTAAAGCATTAACAATGGGGCTCGTAGTTCACTTAAACTTGAAGATCAAAAAATTGGCGAAAGGTACTGTTTGGATGCTTTGCATATATGTTTCTTAGATTATATAGTAGCAATATATACAAAGATTTCAACCGTCTACCTGTTCCATTCATTGTTCTACTTGTCGAAATTTACAAATAATTTCCTTTAAAGGATTAACAATGGGGCTCGTTGTTCACTTAAACTTGAAGAACAATAAATTGGCGAATTGTACTGTTTGGATGCTTTGCATATATGTTTCTTAGACTTTATAGAAGCAATATATACAAAGATTTCAACCGTCTACCTATTCCGTTCATTGTTCTACTTGTCGAAAGTTACAAATAATTTCCGATAAAGGATTAACCATTGGGGCTTATTGTTCACTTAAACTTGAAGAACAAAAAATTGGCGAATTGTACTGTTTGGATGCTTTGCATATATGTTTCTTAGACTATATAGAAGCAATATGTACAAAGATTTCAACCGTCTACCTGTTCCATTCATTGTTCTACTTGTCGAAAGTTACAAATAATTTCCGATAAAGGATTAACCATTGGAGCTCATTGTTCACTTAAACTTGAAGAACAAAAAATTGGCGAATGGTACTGTTTGGATGCTTTGCGTATATGTTTCTTAGACTATATAGAAGCAATATATACAATGATTTCAACAGTCTACCTGTTCCATTCATTGTTCTACTTGTCGAAATTTACAAATAATTTCCTTTAAAGGATTAACAATTGGGCTCGTAGTTCACTTAAACTTGAAGAACAAAAAATTGGCGAATTGTACTGTTTGGATGCTTTGAATATATGTTTCTTAGATTATTTAGAAGCAATATATAGAAAGATTTCACCCGTCTACATGTACTATTCATTGTTCTACTTGTAGAAAGTTACAAATAATTTCCGTTAAAGTATTAACAATGGGGCTCGTAGTTCACTTAAACTTGAAGAACAAAAAATTGGCGAATTGTACTGTTTGGATGCTTTGCATATATGTTTCTTAGACTATATGGAAGCAATATATACAATGATTTCAACCGTCTACCTATTCCATTCATTGTTCTACTTGCCGAAAATAACAAATAATTTCCGTTAAAGGATTAACAATGGGGCTCGTAGTTCACATAAACTTGAAGAACAAAAAATGGGCGAAGTGTACTGTTTGGATGCTTTGCATATTTGTTTCTTAGACTATATGGAAGCAATATATACAAAGATTTCAACCGTCTACCTGTTCTATTCATTGTTCTACTTGTAGAAAGTTACAAATAATTTCCGTTTCATGATTATCAATGGGGCTCGTTGTTCACTTAAACTTGAAGAACAAAAAATTGGCAAATGGTACTGTTTGGATGCTTTGCATATATGTTTCTTAGATTATATAGAAGCAATATATACAAAGATTTCAACCGTCTACCTGTTCCATTCATTGTTCTACTTGTCGCAAGTTACAAATAATTTCCGTTAAAGTATTAACAATGGGGCTCGTAGTTCACTTAAACTTGAAGATCAAATAATTGGCGAATTGTACTGTTTGGATTCTTTGCATATATGTTTCATAGACTATACAGAAGCAATATATACAATGATTTCCACAGTCTACCTGTGCCATTCATTGTTCTACTTGTCGAAATTTACAAATAACTTCCTTTAAAGGATTAACAATGGGGCTCGTAGTTCACTTAAACTAGAAGATCAAAAAATTGGCGAATGGTACTGTTTGGATGCTTTGCATATATGTTTCTTAGACTATATAGACGCAATATATACAAGGATTTCAACCGTCTACCTGTTCCATTCATTGTTCTACTTGTCGAAAGTTACAAATAATTACCGATAAAGGATTAACCATTGGGGCTTATTGTTCACTTAAACTTGAAGAACAAAAAATTGACGAATTGTACTGTTTGGATGCTTTGCATATATGTTTCTTAGACTATATAGAAGCAATATATACAAAGATTTCAACCGTCTACCTGTTCCATTCATTGTTCTACTTGTCGAAAGTTACAAATAATTTCCTTTAAAGGATTAACAATGGGGCTCGTAGTTCACTTAAACTTGAAGATCAAAAAATTGGCGAAAGGTACTGTTTGGATGCTTTGCATATATGTTTCTTATATTATATAGTAGCTATATATACAAAGATTTCAACCGTCTACCTGTTCCATTCATTGTTCTACTTGTCGAAATTTACAAATAATTTCCTTTAAAGGATAAACAATGGGGCTCGTTGTTCACTTAAACTTGAAGAACAAT
Organism: Cerceris ruficornis; assembly: GCA_963989415.1. Taxonomy (NCBI): domain Eukaryota; kingdom Metazoa; phylum Arthropoda; class Insecta; order Hymenoptera; family Crabronidae; genus Cerceris; species Cerceris ruficornis. Next base: position 476,831 of record CAXDIW010000415.1, read on the forward strand.
AAATTGGCGAATTGTACTGTTTGGATGCTTTGCATATATGTTTCTTAGACTATATAGAAGCAATATATACAAAGATTTCAACCGTCTACCTATTCCGTTCATTGTTCTACTTGTCGAAAGTTACAAATAATTTCCGATAAAGGATTAACCATTGGGGCTTATTGTTCACTTAAACTTGAAGAACAAAAAATTGGCGAATTATACTGTTTGGATGCTTTGCATATATGTTTCATAGACTATACAGAAGCAATATATACAATGATTTCCACAGTCTACCTGTGCCATTCATTGTTCTACTTGTCGAAATTTACAAATAACTTCCTTTAAAGGATTAACAATGGGGCTCGTAGTTCACTTAAACTAGAAGATCAAAAAATTGGCGAATGGTACTGTTTGGATGCTTTGAATATATGTTTCTTAGATTATTTAGAAGCAATATATAGAAAGATTTCACCCGTCTACATGTACTATTCATTGTTCTACTTGTAGAAAGTTACAAATAATTTCCGTTAAAGTATTAACAATGGGGCTCGTAGTTCACTTAAACTTGAAGAACAAAAAATTGGCAAATGGTACTGTTTGGATGCTTTGCATATATGTTTCTTAGATTATATAGAAGCAATATATACAAAGATTTCAACCGTCTACCTGTTCCATTCATTGTTCTACTTGTCGCAAGTTACAAATAATTTCCGTTAAAGTATTAACAATGGGGCTCGTAGTTCACTTAAACTTGAAGATCAAATAATTGGCGAATTGTACTGTTTGGATTCTTTGCATATATGTTTCATAGACTATACAGAAGCAATATATACAATGATTTCCACAGTCTACCTGTGCCATTCATTGTTCTACTTGTCGAAATTTACAAATAACTTCCTTTAAAGGATTAACAATGGGGCTCGTAGTTCACTTAAACTAGAAGATCAAAAAATTGGCGAATGGTACTGTTTGGATGCTTTGCATATATGTTTCTTAGACTATATGGAAGCAATATATACAATGATTTCAACCTTCTACCTATTCCATTCATTGTTCTACTTGCCGAAAATAACAAATAATTTCCGTTAAAGGATTAACAATGGGGCTCGTAGTTCACTTAAACTTGAAGATCAAATAATTGGCGAATTGTACTGTTTGGATGCTTTGCATATATGTTTCTTAGACTATATAGAAGCAATATATACAATGATTTCAACCGTCTACCTATTCCATTCATTGTTCTACTTGCCGAAAATAACAAATAATTTCCGATAAAGGATTAACCATTGGGGCTCATTGTTCACTTAAACTTGGAAAACAAAAAATTGGCGAATTGTACTGTTTGGATGCTTTGCATATATGTTTCTTAGACTATATGGAAGCAATATATACAATGATTTCAACCGTCTAAGTGTTCCATTCATTGTTCTACTTGTCGAAAGTTACAAATAATTTCCGATAAAGGATTAACAATGGGCCTCATTGTACACTTAAACTTGAAGGACAAAAAATTGGAGAATGGTACTGTTTGGATGCTTTGCATATATGTTTCTTAGATTATATAGAAGCAATATATACAAAGATTTCAACCGTCTACCTGTTCCATTCATTGTTCTACTTGTCGCAAGTTACAAATAATTTCCGTTAAAGTATTAACAATGGGGCTCGTAGTTCACTTAAACTTGAAGATCAAATAATTGGCGAATTGTACTGTTTGGATGCTTTGCATATTTGTTTCGTAGACTATATAGAAGCAATATATACAATGATTTCAACCGTCTACCTATTCCATTCATTGTTCTACTTGCCGAAAATAACAAATAATTTCCGATAAAGGATTAACCATTGGGGCTCATTGTTCACTTAAACTTGGAAAACAAAAATTTGGTGAATTGTACTGTTTGGATGCTTTGCATATATGTTTCTTAGACTATATGGAAGCAATATATACAATGATTTCAACCTTCTACCTATTCCATTCATTGTTCTACTTGCCGAAAATAACAAATAATTTCCGTTAAAGGATTAACAATGGGGCTCGTAGTTCACATAAACTTGAAGAACAAAAAATGGGCGAAGTGTACTGTTTGGATGCTTTGCATATTTCTTTCTTAGACTATATGGAAGCAATATATACAAAGATTTCAACCGTCTACCTGTTCTATTCATTGTTCTACTTGTAGAAAGTTACAAATAATTTCCGTTTCATGATTATCAATGGGGCTCGTTGTACACTTAAACTTGAAGAACAAAAAATTGGCAAATGGTACTGTTTGGATGCTTTGCATATATGTTTCTTAGATTATATAGAAGCAATATATACAAAGATTTCAACCGTCTACCTGTTCCATTCATTGTTCTACTTGTCGCAAGTTACAAATAATTTCCGTTAAAGTATTAACAATGGGGCTCGTAGTTCACTTAACCTTGAAGATCAAATAATTGGCGAATTGTACTGTTTGGATGCTTTGCATATATGTTTCTTAGACTATATAGAAGCAATATATACAAAGATTTCAACTGTCTACCTGTTCCATTCATTGTTCTACTTGTAGAAAGTTACAAATAATTTCCTTTAAAGGATTAACAATGGGGCTCGTTGTTCACTTAAACTTGAAGAACAATAAATTGGCGAATTGTACTGTTTGGATGCTTTGCATATATGTTTCTTAGTCTATATAGAAGCAATATATACAAAGATTTCAACCGTCTACCTGTTCCATTCATTGTTCTACTTGTCGAAATTTACAAATAATTTCCTTTAAAGGATTAACAATGGGGATCGTAGTTCACTTAAACTTGAAGAACAAAAAATTGGCGATTTGTACTGTTTGGATGCTTTGCATATATGTTTCTTAGACTATATAGAAGCAATATATACAAAGATTTCAACCGGCTACCTGTTCCATTCATTGTTCTACTTGTCGAAAGTTACAAATAATTTCCGATAAAGGATTAACAATGGGGCTCATTGTTCACTTAAACTTGAAGGACAACAAATTGGCGAGTGGTAATGTTTGGATGCTTTGCATAAATGTTTCTTACACTATATGGAAGCAATATATACAAAGATTTCAACCGTCTACCTGTTCCATTCATTGTTCTACTTGTCGAAAGTTACAAATAATTTCCGATAAAGGATTAACCATTGGGGCTCATTGTTCACTTAAACTTGAAGAACAAAAATTTGGCGAGTGGTACTGTTTGGATGCTTTGCATATATGTTTCTTAGACTATATAGAAGCAATATATACATTGATTTCAACCGGCTACCTGTTCCATTCATTGTTCTACTTGTCGCAAGTTACAAATAATTTCCGTTAAAGTATTAACAATGGGGCTCGTAGTTCACTTAAACTTGAAGATCAAATAATTGGCGAATTGTACTGTTTGGATTCTTTGCATATATGTTTCTTAGACTATACAGAAGCAATATATACAATGATTTCCACAGTCTACCTGTGCTATTCATTGTTCTACTTGTCGAAATTTACAAATAATTACCGATAAAGGATTAACCATTGGGGCTTATTGTTCACTTAAACTTGAAGAACAAAAAATTGACGAATTGTACTGTTTGGATGCTTTGCATATATGTTTCTTAGACTATATAGAAGCAATATATACAAAGATTTCAACCGTCTACCTGTTCCATTCATTGTTCTAGTTGTCGAAAGTTACAAATAATTTCCGTTAAAGTATTAACAATGGGGCTCGTAGTTCACTTAACCTTGAAGATCAAATAATTGGCGAATTGTACTGTTTGGATGCTTTGCATATATGTTTCTTAGACTATATAGAAGCAATATATACAAAGATTTCAACCGGCTACATGTTCCATTCATTGTTCTACTTGTCGCAAGTTACAAATAATTTCCGTTAAAGTATTAACAATGGGGCTCGTAGTTCACTTAAACTTGAAGAACAATAAATTGGCGAATTGTACTGTTTGGATGCTTTGCATATATGTTTCTTAGTCTATATAGAAGCAATATATACAAAGATTTCAACCGTCTACCTGTACCATTCATTGTTCTGCTTGTCGAAAATTACAAATAATTTCCTTTAAAGGATTAACAATGGGGCTCGTTGTTCACTTAAACTTGAAGAACAATAAATTGGCGAATTGTACTGTTTGGATGCTTTGCATATATGTTTCTTAGTCTATATAGAAGCAATATATACAAAGATTTCAACCGTCTACCTGTTCCATTCATTGTTCTACTTGTCGAAATTTACAAATAATTTCCTTTAAAGGATTAACAATGGGGATCGTAGTTCACTTAAACTTGAAGAACAAAAAATTGGCGATTTGTACTGTTTGGATGCTTTGCATATATGTTTCTTAGACTATATAGAAGCAATATATACAAAGATTTCAACCGGCTACCTGTTCCATTCATTGTTCTACTTGTCGAAAGTTACAAATAATTTCCGATAAAGGATTAACAATGGGGCTCATTGTTCACTTAAACTTGAAGGACAACAAATTGGCGAGTGGTAATGTTTGGATGCTTTGCATAAATGTTTCTTACACTATATGGAAGCAATATATACAAAGATTTCAACCGTCTACCTGTTCCATTCATTGTTCTACTTGTCGAAAGTTACAAATAATTTCCGATAAAGGATTAACCATTGGGGCTCATTGTTCACTTAAACTTGAAGAACAAAAATTTGGCGAGTGGTACTGTTTGGATGCTTTGCATATATGTTTCTTAGACTATATAGAAGCAATATATACATTGATTTCAACCGGCTACCTGTTCCATTCATTGTTCTACTTGTCGCAAGTTACAAATAATTTCCGTTAAAGTATTAACAATGGGGCTCGTAGTTCACTTAAACTTGAAGATCAAATAATTGGCGAATTGTACTGTTTGGATTCTTTGCATATATGTTTCTTAGACTATACAGAAGCAATATATACAATGATTTCCACAGTCTACCTGTGCTATTCATTGTTCTACTTGTCGAAATTTACAAATAATTACCGATAAAGGATTAACCATTGGGGCTTATTGTTCACTTAAACTTGAAGAACAAAAAATTGACGAATTGTACTGTTTGGATGCTTTGCATATATGTTTCTTAGACTATATAGAAGCAATATATACAAAGATTTCAACCGTCTACCTGTTCCATTCATTGTTCTAGTTGTCGAAAGTTACAAATAATTTCCGATAAAGGATTAACAATGGGGCTCATTGTTCACTTAAACTTGAAGATCAAATAATTGGCGAATTGTACTGTTTGGATTCTTTGCATATATGTTTCTTAGACTATACAGAAGCAATACTTACAATGATTTCAACAGTCTACCTGTTCGATTCATTGTTCTACTTGTTGAAATTTACAAATAATTTCCTTTAAAGCATTAACAATGGGGCTCGTAGTTCACTTAAACTTGAAGATCAAAAAATTGGCGAAAGGTACTGTTTGGATGCTTTGCATATATGTTTCTTAGATTATATAGTAGCAATATATACAAAGATTTCAACCGTCTACCTGTTCCATTCATTGTTCTACTTGTCGAAATTTACAAATAATTTCCTTTAAAGGATTAACAATGGGGCTCGTTGTTCACTTAAACTTGAAGAACAATAAATTGGCGAATTGTACTGTTTGGATGCTTTGCATATATGTTTCTTAGACTTTATAGAAGCAATATATACAAAGATTTCAACCGTCTACCTATTCCGTTCATTGTTCTACTTGTCGAAAGTTACAAATAATTTCCGATAAAGGATTAACCATTGGGGCTTATTGTTCACTTAAACTTGAAGAACAAAAAATTGGCGAATTGTACTGTTTGGATGCTTTGCATATATGTTTCTTAGACTATATAGAAGCAATATGTACAAAGATTTCAACCGTCTACCTGTTCCATTCATTGTTCTACTTGTCGAAAGTTACAAATAATTTCCGATAAAGGATTAACCATTGGAGCTCATTGTTCACTTAAACTTGAAGAACAAAAAATTGGCGAATGGTACTGTTTGGATGCTTTGCGTATATGTTTCTTAGACTATATAGAAGCAATATATACAATGATTTCAACAGTCTACCTGTTCCATTCATTGTTCTACTTGTCGAAATTTACAAATAATTTCCTTTAAAGGATTAACAATTGGGCTCGTAGTTCACTTAAACTTGAAGAACAAAAAATTGGCGAATTGTACTGTTTGGATGCTTTGAATATATGTTTCTTAGATTATTTAGAAGCAATATATAGAAAGATTTCACCCGTCTACATGTACTATTCATTGTTCTACTTGTAGAAAGTTACAAATAATTTCCGTTAAAGTATTAACAATGGGGCTCGTAGTTCACTTAAACTTGAAGAACAAAAAATTGGCGAATTGTACTGTTTGGATGCTTTGCATATATGTTTCTTAGTCTATATAGAAGCAATATATACAAAGATTTCAACCGTCTACCTGTTCCATTCATTGTTCTACTTGTCGAAATTTACAAATAATTTCCTTTAAAGGATTAACAATGGGGATCGTAGTTCACTTAAACTTGAAGAACAAAAAATTGGCGATTTGTACTGTTTGGATGCTTTGCATATATGTTTCTTAGACTATATAGAAGCAATATGTACAAAGATTTCAACCGTCTACCTGTTCCATTCATTGTTCTACTTGTCGAAAGTTACAAATAATTTCCGATAAAGGATTAACCATTGGAGCTCATTGTTCACTTAAACTTGAAGAACAAAAAATTGGCGAATGGTACTGTTTGGATGCTTTGCGTATATGTTTCTTAGACTATATAGAAGCAATATATACAATGATTTCAACAGTCTACCTGTTCCATTCATTGTTCTACTTGTCGAAATTTACAAATAATTTCCTTTAAAGGATTAACAATTGGGCTCGTAGTTCACTTAAACTTGAAGAACAAAAAATTGGCGAATTGTACTGTTTGGATGCTTTGAATATATGTTTCTTAGATTATTTAGAAGCAATATATAGAAAGATTTCACCCGTCTACATGTACTATTCATTGTTCTACTTGTAGAAAGTTACAAATAATTTCCGTTAAAGTATTAACAATGGGGCTCGTAGTTCACTTAAACTTGAAGAACAAAAAATTGGCGAATTGTACTGTTTGGATGCTTTGCATATATGTTTCTTAGACTATATGGAAGCAATATATACAATGATTTCAACCGTCTACCTATTCCATTCATTGTTCTACTTGCCGAAAATAACAAATAATTTCCGTTAAAGGATTAACAATGGGGCTCGTAGTTCACATAAACTTGAAGAACAAAAAATGGGCGAAGTGTACTGTTTGGATGCTTTGCATATTTGTTTCTTAGACTATATGGAAGCAATATATACAAAGATTTCAACCGTCTACCTGTTCTATTCATTGTTCTACTTGTAGAAAGTTACAAATAATTTCCGTTTCATGATTATCAATGGGGCTCGTTGTTCACTTAAACTTGAAGAACAAAAAATTGGCAAATGGTACTGTTTGGATGCTTTGCATATATGTTTCTTAGATTATATAGAAGCAATATATACAAAGATTTCAACCGTCTACCTGTTCCATTCATTGTTCTACTTGTCGCAAGTTACAAATAATTTCCGTTAAAGTATTAACAATGGGGCTCGTAGTTCACTTAAACTTGAAGATCAAATAATTGGCGAATTGTACTGTTTGGATTCTTTGCATATATGTTTCATAGACTATACAGAAGCAATATATACAATGATTTCCACAGTCTACCTGTGCCATTCATTGTTCTACTTGTCGAAATTTACAAATAACTTCCTTTAAAGGATTAACAATGGGGCTCGTAGTTCACTTAAACTAGAAGATCAAAAAATTGGCGAATGGTACTGTTTGGATGCTTTGCATATATGTTTCTTAGACTATATAGACGCAATATATACAAGGATTTCAACCGTCTACCTGTTCCATTCATTGTTCTACTTGTCGAAAGTTACAAATAATTACCGATAAAGGATTAACCATTGGGGCTTATTGTTCACTTAAACTTGAAGAACAAAAAATTGACGAATTGTACTGTTTGGATGCTTTGCATATATGTTTCTTAGACTATATAGAAGCAATATATACAAAGATTTCAACCGTCTACCTGTTCCATTCATTGTTCTACTTGTCGAAAGTTACAAATAATTTCCTTTAAAGGATTAACAATGGGGCTCGTAGTTCACTTAAACTTGAAGATCAAAAAATTGGCGAAAGGTACTGTTTGGATGCTTTGCATATATGTTTCTTATATTATATAGTAGCTATATATACAAAGATTTCAACCGTCTACCTGTTCCATTCATTGTTCTACTTGTCGAAATTTACAAATAATTTCCTTTAAAGGATTAACAATGGGGCTCGTTGTTCACTTAAACTTGAAGAACAATAAATTGGCGAATTGTACTGTTTGGATGCTTTGCATATATGTTTCTTAGACTATATAGAAGCAATATATACAAAGATTTCAACCGTCTACCTATTCCGTTCATTGTTCTACTTGTCGAAAGTTACAAATAATTTCCGATAAAGGATTAACCATTGGGGCTTATTGTTCACTTAAACTTGAAGAACAAAAAATTGGCGAATTATACTGTTTGGATGCTTTGCATATATGTTTCATAGACTATACAGAAGCAATATATACAATGATTTCCACAGTCTACCTGTGCCATTCATTGTTCTACTTGTCGAAATTTACAAATAACTTCCTTTAAAGGATTAACAATGGGGCTCGTAGTTCACTTAAACTAGAAGATCAAAAAATTGGCGAATGGTACTGTTTGGATGCTTTGAATATATGTTTCTTAGATTATTTAGAAGCAATATATAGAAAGATTTCACCCGTCTACATGTACTATTCATTGTTCTACTTGTAGAAAGTTACAAATAATTTCCGTTAAAGTATTAACAATGGGGCTCGTAGTTCACTTAAACTTGAAGAACAAAAAATTGGCAAATGGTACTGTTTGGATGCTTTGCATATATGTTTCTTAGATTATATAGAAGCAATATATACAAAGATTTCAACCGTCTACCTGTTCCATTCATTGTTCTACTTGTCGCAAGTTACAAATAATTTCCGTTAAAGTATTAACAATGGGGCTCGTAGTTCACTTAAACTTGAAGATCAAATAATTGGCGAATTGTACTGTTTGGATTCTTTGCATATATGTTTCATAGACTATACAGAAGCAATATATACAATGATTTCCACAGTCTACCTGTGCCATTCATTGTTCTACTTGTCGAAATTTACAAATAACTTCCTTTAAAGGATTAACAATGGGGCTCGTAGTTCACTTAAACTAGAAGATCAAAAAATTGGCGAATGGTACTGTTTGGATGCTTTGCATATATGTTTCTTAGACTATATGGAAGCAATATATACAATGATTTCAACCTTCTACCTATTCCATTCATTGTTCTACTTGCCGAAAATAACAAATAATTTCCGTTAAAGGATTAACAATGGGGCTCGTAGTTCACTTAAACTTGAAGATCAAATAATTGGCGAATTGTACTGTTTGGATGCTTTGCATATATGTTTCTTAGACTATATAGAAGCAATATATACAATGATTTCAACCGTCTACCTATTCCATTCATTGTTCTACTTGCCGAAAATAACAAATAATTTCCGATAAAGGATTAACCATTGGGGCTCATTGTTCACTTAAACTTGGAAAACAAAAAATTGGCGAATTGTACTGTTTGGATGCTTTGCATATATGTTTCTTAGACTATATGGAAGCAATATATACAATGATTTCAACCGTCTAAGTGTTCCATTCATTGTTCTACTTGTCGAAAGTTACAAATAATTTCCGATAAAGGATTAACAATGGGCCTCATTGTACACTTAAACTTGAAGGACAAAAAATTGGAGAATGGTACTGTTTGGATGCTTTGCATATATGTTTCTTAGATTATATAGAAGCAATATATACAAAGATTTCAACCGTCTACCTGTTCCATTCATTGTTCTACTTGTCGCAAGTTACAAATAATTTCCGTTAAAGTATTAACAATGGGGCTCGTAGTTCACTTAAACTTGAAGATCAAATAATTGGCGAATTGTACTGTTTGGATGCTTTGCATATTTGTTTCGTAGACTATATAGAAGCAATATATACAATGATTTCAACCGTCTACCTATTCCATTCATTGTTCTACTTGCCGAAAATAACAAATAATTTCCGATAAAGGATTAACCATTGGGGCTCATTGTTCACTTAAACTTGGAAAACAAAAATTTGGTGAATTGTACTGTTTGGATGCTTTGCATATATGTTTCTTAGACTATATGGAAGCAATATATACAATGATTTCAACCTTCTACCTATTCCATTCATTGTTCTACTTGCCGAAAATAACAAATAATTTCCGTTAAAGGATTAACAATGGGGCTCGTAGTTCACATAAACTTGAAGAACAAAAAATGGGCGAAGTGTACTGTTTGGATGCTTTGCATATTTCTTTCTTAGACTATATGGAAGCAATATATACAAAGATTTCAACCGTCTACCTGTTCTATTCATTGTTCTACTTGTAGAAAGTTACAAATAATTTCCGTTTCATGATTATCAATGGGGCTCGTTGTACACTTAAACTTGAAGAACAAAAAATTGGCAAATGGTACTGTTTGGATGCTTTGCATATATGTTTCTTAGATTATATAGAAGCAATATATACAAAGATTTCAACCGTCTACCTGTTCCATTCATTGTTCTACTTGTCGCAAGTTACAAATAATTTCCGTTAAAGTATTAACAATGGGGCTCGTAGTTCACTTAACCTTGAAGATCAAATAATTGGCGAATTGTACTGTTTGGATGCTTTGCATATATGTTTCTTAGACTATATAGAAGCAATATATACAAAGATTTCAACCGGCTACATGTTCCATTCATTGTTCTACTTGTCGCAAGTTACAAATAATTTCCGTTAAAGTATTAACAATGGGGCTCGTAGTTCACTTAAACTTGAAGATCAAATAATTGGCGAATTGTACTGTTTGGATGCTTTGCATATATGTTTCTTAGACTATATAGAAGCAATATATACAAAGATTTCAACTGTCTACCTGTTCCATTCATTGTTCTACTTGTAGAAAGTTACAAATAATTTCCTTTAAAGGATTAACAATGGGGCTCGTTGTTCACTTAAACTTGAAGAACAATAAATTGGCGAATTGTACTGTTTGGATGCTTTGCATATATGTTTCTTAGTCTATATAGAAGCAATATATACAAAGATTTCAACCGTCTACCTGTTCCATTCATTGTTCTACTTGTCGAAATTTACAAATAATTTCCTTTAAAGGATTAACAATGGGGATCGTAGTTCACTTAAACTTGAAGAACAAAAAATTGGCGATTTGTACTGTTTGGATGCTTCTGCATATATGTTTCTTAGACTATTTAGAAGCAATATATAGAAAGATTTCACCCGTCTACCTGTACTATTCATTGTTCTACTTGTAGAAAGTTACAAATAATTTCCATTTCATGATTATCAATGGGGCTCGCTGTTCACTTAAACTTGAAGATCAAAAAATTGGCGATTGTTACTGTTTAGATGCTTTGCATATAAATTTCTTAGAGTATATAGAAGCATCATATACAAAGATTTCAACCGTCTACCTGTCCTATTCATTGTTCTACTTGTAGAAAGTTACAAATAATTTCCGTTTCATGATTATCAATGGGGCTCGCTGTTCACTTAAAATTGAAGATCAAAAAATTGGCGATTGTTACTGTTTAGATGCTTTGCATATAAATTTCTTAGAGTATATAGAAGCATCATATACAAAGATTTCAACCGTCTACCTGTCCTATTCATTGTTCTACTTGTAGAAAGTTACAAATAATTTCCGTTTCATGATTATCAATGGGGCTCGCTGTTCACTTAAACTTGAAGATCAAAAAATTGGCGATTGTTACTGTTTAGATGCTTTGCATATAAATTTCTTAGAGTATATAGAAGCAACATATACAAAGATTTCAACCGTCTACCTGTACCATTCATTGTTCTGCTTGTCGAAAATTACAAATAATTTCCTTTAAAGGATTAACAATGGGGCTCGTTGTTCACTTAAACTTGAAGAACAAAAAATTGGCGAATTGTACTGTTTGGATGCTTTGCATATATGTTTCTTAGACTATATAGAAGCAATATATACAAAGATTTCAACCGTCTACCTGTTCCATTCATTGTTCTACTTGTCGAAAGTTACAAATAATTTCCGATAAAGGCTTAACAATGGGGCTCATTGTTCACTTAAACTTGAAGGACAAAAAATTGGCGAATTGTACTGTTTGGATGCTTTGCGTACATGGTTCTTAGACTATATGGAAGCAACATATACAAAGATTTCAACCGTCTACCTGTACCATTCATTGTTCTGCTTGTCGAAAATTACAAATAATTTCCTTTAAAGGATTAACAATGGGGCTCGTTGTTCACTTAAACTTGAAGAACAAAAAATTAGCGAATTGTACTGTTTGGATGCTTTGCATGTATGTTTCTTAGACTATATGGAAGCAATATATACATTGATTTCAACCGTCTAAATATTCCATTCATTGTTCTACTTGTCGAAATTTACAAATAATTTCCTTTAAAGGATTAACAATGGGGCTCGTTGTACACTTAAACTTGAAGAACAATGAATTGGCGAATTGTACTGTTTGGATGCTTTGCATATATGTTTCTTAGACTATATAGAAGCAATATATACAAAGATTTCAACCGTCAACTTGTTCCACTCATTGTTCTACTTGTCGAAAGTTACAAATAATTTCCGATAAAGGATTAACCATTGGGGCTCATTGTTCACTTAAACTTGAAGAACAAAAAATTGGCGAATGGTACTGTTTGGATGCTTTGCATATATGTTTCTTAGATTATATAGAAGCAATATATAAAAAGATTTCAACCGTCTACCTGTTCCATTCATTGTTCTACTTGTCGAAATTTACAAATAATTTCCTTTAAAGGATAAACAATGGGGCTCGTTGTTCACTTAAACTTGAAGAACAAAAAATTGGCGAATGGTACTGTTTGGATGCATGGCATATATGTTACTTAGATTATATAGAAGCAATATATAGAAAGATTTCCCCCGTCTACCCGTACTATTCATTGTTCTACTTGTAGAAAGTTACAAATAATTTCCATTTCATGATTATCAATGGGGCTCGCTGTTCACTTAAACTTGAAGATCAAAAAATTGGCGATTGTTACTGTTTAGATGCTTTGCATATATGTTTCTTAGACTATATAGAAGCAATATCTACAATGATTTCAACCGTCTACCTATTCCATTCATTGTTCTACTTGACGAAATTTACAAATAATTTCCTTTAAAGGATTAACAATGGGGCTCGTAGTTCACTTAAACTTGAAGAACAATAAATTGGCGAATTGTACTGTTTGGATGCTTTGCATATATGTTTCTTAGACTATATAGAAGCAATATATACAAAGAATTCAACCGTCTACCTGTTCCATTCATTGTTCTGCTTGTCGAAATTTACAAATAATTTCCGATAAAGGATTAACCATTGGGGCTCGTTGTTCACTTAAACTTGAAGAACAAAAAATTGGCGAATGGTACTGTTTGGATGCTTTGCATATATGTTTCTTAGACTATATAGAAGCAATATATACAAAGAATTCAACCGTCTACCTGTTCCATTCATTGTTCTACTTGTCGAAAGTTACAAATAATTTCCGATAAAGGATTAACAATGGGGCCTGTAGTTCACTTAAACTTGAAGATCAAAAAATTGGCGATTGTTACTGTTTAGATGCTTTGCATATATGTTTCTTAGAGTATATAGAAGCATCATATACAAAGATTTCAACCGTCTACCTGTTCTATTCATTGTTCTACTTGTAGAAAGTTACAAATAATTTCCGTTTCATGATTATCAATGGGGCTCGTTGTTCACTTAAACTTGAAGAACAAAAAATTGGCGAATGGTACTGTTTGGATGCTTTGCATATATGTTTCTTAGATTATATAGAAGCAATATATACAAAGATTTCAACCGTCTACCTGTTCCATTCATTGTTCTACTTGTCGCAAGTTACAAATAATTTCCGTTTCATGATTATCAATGGGGCTCGTAGTTCACTTAAACTTGAAGAACAAAAAATTGGCGAATGGTACTGTTTAGATGCATTGTATATAGGTTTCATAGACTATATGGAAGCAATATATACAAAGATTTCAACCGTTTACGTGTTCCAATCATTGTCCTAATTGTCGAAATTTACAAATAATTTCCTTTAAAGGATTAACAATGGGGCTCGTTGTTCACTTAAACTTGAAGAACAAAAAATTGGCGAATTGTACTGTTTGGATGCTTTGCATATATGTTTCTTAGACTATTTAGAAGCAATATATAGAAAGATTTCTCCCGTCTAGCTGTACTATTCATTGTTCTACTTGTAGAAAGTTACAAATAATTTCCATTTCATGATTATCAATGGGGCTCGCTGTTCACTTAAACTTGAATATCAAAAAATTGGCGGTTGTTACTGTTTAGATGCATTGCATATAGGTTTCATAGACTATATAGAAGCAACATATACAAAGATTTCAACCGTCTACCTGTTCTATTCATTGTTCTACTTGTAGAAAGTTACAAATAATTTCCGTTTCATGATTATCAATGGGGCTCGTTGTTCACTTAAACTTGAAGAACAAAAAATTGGCGAATGGTACTGTTTGGATGCTTTGCGTACATGTTTCTTAGACTATATGGAAGCAATATATACAAAGATTTCAACCGTTTACGTGTTCCAATCATTGTCCTAATTGTCGAAATTTACAAATAATTTCCTTTAAAGGATTAACAATGGGGCTCGTTGTTCACTTAAACTTGAAGAACTATGAATTGGCGAATGGTACTGTTTGGATGCATTGCATATATGTTTCTTAGACTATATAGAAGCAATATATACAAAGATTTCAACCGTCTACCTGTTCCATTGATTGTTCTACTTGTCGAAAGTTACAAATAATTTCCGATAAAGGATTAACCATTGGGGCTCATTGTTCACTTAAACTTGAAGACCAAAAAATTGGCAAATGGTATTGTTTGGATGCTTTGCGTACATGTTTCTTAGACTATGTGGAAGCAATATATACAAAGATTTCAACAGTCTACGTGTTCCAAGCATTGTTCTACTTGTCGAAAGTTACAAATAATTTCCTTTAAAGGATTAACAATGGGGCTCGTTGTTCACTTAAACTTGAAGAACAATAAATTGGCGAATTGTACTGTTTGGATGCTTTGCATATATGTTTCTTAGACTATATAGAAGCAATATATACAAAGAATTCTACCGTCTACCTGTTCCATTCATTGTTCTACTTGTCGACAGTTACAAATAATTTCCGATAAAGGATTAACCATTGGGGCTCATTATTCACTTAAACTTGAAAAACAAAAAATTGGCGAATTGTACTGTTTGGATGCTTTTCATATATGTTTCTTAGACTATATGGAAGCAATATATACAATGATTTCAACCGTCTACCTATTCCATTCATTGTTCTACTTGTCGAAATTTACAAATAATTTCCTTTAAAGGATTAACAATGGGGCTCGTTGTACACTTAAACTTGAAGAACAATAAATTGGCGAATTGTACTGTTTGGATGGTTTGCATTTATGTTTCTTAGACTATATAGACGCAATATATACAAAGAATTCAACCGTCTACCTGTTCCATTCATTGTTCTACTTGTCGAAAGTTACAAATAATTACCGATAAAGTATTAACCATTGGGGCTCATCGTTGACTTAAACTTGAAGAACAAAAAATTGGCGAATTGTACTGTTTGGATGCTTTGCATATATGTTTCTTAGACTATTTGGAAGCAATATATACAATGATTTCAACCGTCTACCTATTCCATTCATTGTTCTACTTGTCGAAATTTACAAATAATTTCCTTTAAAGGATTAACAATGGGGCTCGTTGTACACTTAAACTTGAAGAACAATAAATTGGCGAATTGTACTGTTTGGATGATTTGCATATATGTTTCGTAGACTATATAGAAGCAATATATACAATGATTTCAACCGTCTACATGATCCATTCATTGTTCTACTTGTCGAAATTTACAAATAATTTCCTTTAAAGGATTAACAATGGGGCTCGTAGTTCACTTAAACATGAAGATGAAATAATTGGCGAATTGTACTGTTTGGATGCTTTGCATATGTGTCTCTTAGATTATATAGAAGCAATATATACAATGATTTCAACCGTCTACCTGTTCCATTCATTGTTCTCCTTGTCGAAATTTACAAATAATTTCCTTTAAAGGATAAACAATGGGGCTCGTTGTTCACTTAAACTTGAAGAACAAAAAATTGGCGAATTGTACTGTTTGGATGCTTTGCATATTTGTTTCGTAGACTATATAGAAGCAATATATACAATGATTTCAACCGTCTACATGATCCATTCATTGTTCTACTTGTCGAAATTTACAAATAATTTCCTTTAAAGGATTAACAATGGGGCTCGTAGTTCACTTAAACATGAAGATGAAATAATTGGCGAATTGTACTGTTTGGATGCTTTGCATATGTGTCTCTTAGATTATATAGAAGCAATATATACAATGATTTCAACCGTCTACCTGTTCCATTCATTGTTCTCCTTGTCGAAAGTTACAAATTATTTCCGTTAAGGGATTAACAATGGGGATCGTAGTTTACTTAAACTTGAAGAACAAAAAATTGGCGAATGGTACTGTTTGGATGCTTTGCGTACATGTTTCTTAGACTATATGGAAGCAACATATACAAAGATTTCAACCGTCTACCTGTTACATTCATTGTTCTGCTTGTCGAAAATTACAAATAATTTCCTTTAAAGGATTAACAATGGGGCTCGTTGTTTACTTAAACTTGAAGATCAAATAATTGGCGAATTGTACTGTTTGGATGCTTTGCATATATGTTTCTTAGACTATTTAGAAGCAATATATAGAAAGATTTCTCCCGTCTACCTGTACTCTTCATTGTTCTACTTGTAGAAAGTTACAAATAATTTCCATTTCATGATTATCAATGGGGCTCGCTGTTCACTTAAACTTGAAGATCAAAAAATTGGCGATTGTTACTGTTTAAATGCTTTGCATATAGGTTACTTAGACTATATAGAAGCAACATATACAAAGAATTCAACCGTCTACCTGTTCTATTCATTGATCTACTTGTAGAAAGTTACAAATAATTTCCGTTTCATGATTATCAATGGGGCTCGTTGTTCACTTAAACTTGAAGAACAAAAAATTGGCGAATGGTACTGTTTGGATGCATGGCATATATGTTTCTTAGATTATATAGAAGCAATATATAGAAAGATTTCCCCCGTCTACCCGTACTATTCATTGTTCTACTTGTAGAAAGTTACAAATAATTTCCATTTCATGAGTATCAATGGGGCTCGCTGTTCACTTAAACTTGAAAATCAAAAAATTGGCGATTGTTACTGTTTAGATGCTTTGCATATATGTTTCTTAGACTATATAGAAGCAATATCTACAATGATTTCAACCGTCTACCTATTCCATTCATTGTTCTACTTGACGAAATTTACATATAATTTCCTTGAAAGGATTAACAATGGGGCTCGTAGTTCACTTAAACTTGAAGAGCAAAAAATTGGCGAATGGTACTGTTTGGATGCTTTGCATATATGTTTCTTAGATTATATAGAAGCAATATCTACAATGATTTCAACCGTCTACCTATTCCATTCATTGTTCTACTTGTCGAAATTTACAAATAATTTCCTTTAAAGGATTAACAATGGGGCTCGTTGTACACTTAAACTTGAAGAACAATAAATTGGCGAATTGTACTGTTTGGATGATTTGCATATATGTTTCTTAGACTATATAGAAGCAATATATACAAAGAATTCAACCGTCTACCTGTTCCATTCATTCTTCTACTTGTCGAAAGTTACAAATAATTTCCGATAAAGGATTAACCATTGGGGCTCGTTGTTCACTTAAACTTGAAGAACAATAAATTGGCGAATTGTACTGTTTGGATGCTTTGCATATATGTTTCTTAGACTATATAGACGCAATATATATAAGGATTTCAACCGTCTACCTGTTCCATTCATTGTTCTACTTGTCGAAAGTTACAAATAATTACCGATAAAGGATTAACCATTGGGGCTCATCGTTCACTTAAACTTGTAGAACAAAAAATTGGCGAATTTTACTGTTTGGATGCTTTGCATATATGTTTCTTAGACTATTTAGAAGCAATATATAAAAAGATTTCACCCGTCTACCTGTACTATTCATTGTTCTACTTGTAGAAAGTTACAAATAATTTCCATTTCATGATTATCAATGGGGCTCGCTGTTCACTTAAACTTGAAGATCAAAAAATTGGCGATTGTTACTGTTTAGATGCTTTGCATATAAATTTCTTAGAGTATATAGAAGCATCATATACAAAGATTTCAACCGTCTACCTGTCCTATTCATTGTTCTACTTGTAGAAAGTTACAAATAATTTCCGTTTCATGATTATCAATGGGGCTCGTTGTTCACTTAAACTTGAAGAACAAAAAATTAGCGAATGGTACTGTTTGGATGCTTTGCATATATGTTTCTTAGATTATATAGAAGCAATATATACAAAGATTTCAACCGTCTACCTGTTCCATTCATTGTTCTACTTGTCGCAAGTTACAAATAATTTCCGTTAAAGTATTAACAATGGGGCTCGTAGTTCACTTAAACTTGAAGATCAAATAATTGGCGAATTATACTGTTTGGATGCTTTGCATATATGTTTCTTAGACTATTTAGAAGCAATATGTAGAAAGATTTCTCCCGTCTACCTGTACTATTCATTGTTCTACTTGTAGAAAGTTACAAATAATTTCCGATAAAGGATTAACCATTGGGGCTCATTGTTCACTTAAACTTGGAAAACAAAAAATTGGCGAATTGTACTGTTTGGATGCTTTGCATATATGTTTCTTAGACTATATGGAAGCAATATATACAATGATTTCAACCATCTACCTATTCCATTCAATGTTCTACTTGTCGCAAGTTACAAATAATTTCCGTTAAAGTATTAACAATGGGACTCGTTGTTCACTTAAACTTGAAGAACAAAAAATTGGCGAATTGTACTGTTTGGATGCTTTGCATATTTGTTTCGTAGACTATATAGAAGCAATATATACAATGATTTCAACCGTCTACCTGTTCCATTCATTGTTCTACTTGTCGAAATTTACAAATAATTTCCTTTAAAGGATTAACAATGGGGCTCGTTGTTCACTTAAACTTGAAGAACAAAAAATTGGCGAATTGTACTGTTTGGATGCTTTGCATGTATGTTTCTTAGACTATATGGAAGCAATATATACATTGATTTCAACCGTCTAAATATTCCATTCATTGTTCTACTTGTCGAAATTTACAAATAATTTCCTTTAAAGGATTAACAATGGGGCTCGTTGTACACTTAAACTTGAAGAACAATGAATTGGCGAATTGTACTGTTTGGATGCTTTGCATATATGTTTCTTAGACTATATAGAAGCAATATATACAAAGATTTCAACCGTCAACTTGTTCCACTCATTGTTCTACTTGTCGAAAGTTACAAATAATTTCCGATAAAGGATTAACCATTGGGGCTCATTGTTCACTTAAACTTGAAGAACAAAAAATTGGCGAATGGTACTGTTTGGATGCTTTGCATATATGTTTCTTAGATTATATAGAAGCAATATATAAAAAGATTTCAACCGTCTACCTGTTCCATTCATTGTTCTACTTGTCGAAATTTACAAATAATTTCCTTTAAAGGATAAACAATGGGGCTCGTTGTTCACTTAAACTTGAAGAACAAAAAATTGGCGAATTGTACTGTTTGGATGCTTTGCATATTTGTTTCGTAGACTATATAGAAGCAATATATACAATGATTTCAACCGTCTACCTATTCCATTCATTGTTCTACTTGCCGAAAATAACAAATAATTTCCTTTAAAGGATAAACAATGGGGCTCGTTGTTCACTTAAACTTGAAGAACAAAAAATTGGCGAATTGTACTGTTTGGATGCTTTGCATATTTGTTTCGTAGACTATATAGAAGCAATATATACAATGATTTCAACCGTCTACATGATCCATTCATTGTTCTGCTTGTCGAAATTTACAAATAATTTCCTTTAAAGGATTAACAATGGGGCTCGTTGTTCACTTAAACTTGAAGAACAAAAAATTGGCGAATGGTACTGTTTGGATGCATGGCATATATGTTTCTTAGATTATATAGAAGCAATATATAGAAAGATTTCCCCCGTCTACCCGTACCATTCATTGTTCTGCTTGTCGTAAATTACAAATAATTTCCGATAAAGGATTAACCATTGGGGCTCGTTGTTCACTTAAACTTGAAGAACAATAAATTGGCGAATTGTACTGTTTGGATGCTTTGCATATATGTTTCTTAGACTATATAGACGCAATATATACAAGGATTTCAACCGTCTACCTGTTCCATTCATTGTTCTACTTGTCGAAATTTACAAATAATTTCCTTTAAAGGATTAACAATGGGGCTCGTTGTACACTTAAACTTGAATAACAATAAATTGGCGAATTGTACTGTTTGGATGCTTTGCATATATGTTTCTTAGACTATATAGAAGCAATATATACAAAGAATTCAACCGTCTACCTGTTCCATTCATTGTTCTGCTTGTCGAAATTTACAAATAATTTCCGATAAAGGATTAACCATTGGGGCTCGTTGTTCACTTAAACTTGAAGAACAATAAATTGGCGAATTGTACTGTTTGGATGCTTTGCATATATGTTTCTTAGACTATATAGACGCAATGTATACAAGGATTTCAACCGTCTACCTGTTCCATTCATTGTTCTACTTGTCGAAAGTTACAAATAATTACCGATAAAGGATTAACCATTGGGGCTCATCGTTCACTTAAACTTGAAGAACAAAAAATTGGCAAATTGTACTGTTTGGATGCTTTGCATATATGTTTCTTAGACTATATGGAAGCAATATATACAATGATTTCAACCGTCTACCTATTCCATTCATTGTTCTACTTGTCGAAATTTACAAATAATTTCCTTTAAAGGATTAACAATGGGGCTCGTTGTACACTTAAACTTAAAGAACAATAAATTGGCGAATTGTACTGTTTGGATGATTTGCATATATGTTTCTTAGACTATATAGAAGCAATATATACAAAGAATTCAACCGTCTACCTGTTCCATTCATTCTTCTACTTGTCGAAAGTTACAAATAATTTCCGATAAAGGATTAACCATTGGGGCTCGTTGTTCACTTAAACTTGAAGAACAATAAATTGGCGAATTGTACTGTTTGGATGCTTTGCATATATGTTTCTTAGACTATATAGACGCAATATATACAAGGATTTCAACCGTCTACCTGTTCCATTCATTGTTCTACTTGTCGAAAGTTACAAATAATTACCGATAAAGGATTAACCATTGGGGCTCATCGTTCACTTAAACTTGAAGAACAAAAAATTGGCGAATTGTACTGTTTGGATGCTTTGCATATATGTTTCTTAGACTATTTAGAAGCAATATATAAAAAGATTTCACCCGTCTACCTGTACTATTCATTGTTCTACTTGTAGAAAGTTACAAATAATTTCCATTTCATGATTATCAATGGGGCTCGCTGTTCACTTAAACTTGAAGATCAAAAAATTGGCGATTGTTACTGTTTAGATGCTTTGCATATAAATTTCTTAGAGTATATAGAAGCATCATATACAAAGATTTCAACCGTCTACCTGTCCTATTCATTGTTCTACTTGTAGAAAGTTACAAATAATTTCCGTTTCATGATTATCAATGGGGCTCGTTGTTCACTTAAACTTGAAGAACAATAAATTGGCGAATTGTACTGTTTGGATGCTTTGCATATATGTTTCTTAGACTATATAGAAGCAATATATACAAAGAATTCTACCGTCTACCTGTTCCATTCATTGTTCTACTTGTCGACAGTTACAAATAATTTCCGATAAAGGATTAACCATTGGGGCTCATTATTCACTTAAACTTGAAAAACAAAAAATTGGCGAATTGTACTGTTTGGATGCTTTTCATATATGTTTCTTAGACTATATGGAAGCAATATATACAATGATTTCAACCGTCTACCTATTCCATTCATTGTTCTACTTGTCGAAATTTACAAATAATTTCCTTTAAAGGATTAACAATGGGGCTCGTTGTACACTTAAACTTGAAGAACAATAAATTGGCGAATTGTACTGTTTGGATGGTTTGCATTTATGTTTCTTAGACTATATAGACGCAATATATACAAAGAATTCAACCGTCTACCTGTTCCATTCATTGTTCTACTTGTCGAAAGTTACAAATAATTACCGATAAAGTATTAACCATTGGGGCTCATCGTTGACTTAAACTTGAAGAACAAAAAATTGGCGAATTGTACTGTTTGGATGCTTTGCATATATGTTTCTTAGACTATTTGGAAGCAATATATACAATGATTTCAACCGTCTACCTATTCCATTCATTGTTCTACTTGTCGAAATTTACAAATAATTTCCTTTAAAGGATTAACAATGGGGCTCGTTGTACACTTAAACTTGAAGAACAATAAATTGGCGAATTGTACTGTTTGGATGATTTGCATATATGTTTCGTAGACTATATAGAAGCAATATATACAATGATTTCAACCGTCTACATGATCCATTCATTGTTCTACTTGTCGAAATTTACAAATAATTTCCTTTAAAGGATTAACAATGGGGCTCGTAGTTCACTTAAACATGAAGATGAAATAATTGGCGAATTGTACTGTTTGGATGCTTTGCATATGTGTCTCTTAGATTATATAGAAGCAATATATACAATGATTTCAACCGTCTACCTGTTCCATTCATTGTTCTCCTTGCCGAAATTTACAAATAATTTCCTTTAAAGGATAAACAATGGGGCTCGTTGTTCACTTAAACTTGAAGAACAAAAAATTGGCGAATTGTACTGTTTGGATGCTTTGCATATTTGTTTCGTAGACTATATAGAAGCAATATATACAATGATTTCAACCGTCTACATGATCCATTCATTGTTCTACTTGTCGAAATTTACAAATAATTTCCTTTAAAGGATTAACAATGGGGCTCGTAGTTCACTTAAACATGAAGATGAAATAATTGGCGAATTGTACTGTTTGGATGCTTTGCATATGTGTCTCTTAGATTATATAGAAGCAATATATACAATGATTTCAACCGTCTACCTGTTCCATTCATTGTTCTCCTTGTCGAAAGTTACAAATTATTTCCGTTAAGGGATTAACAATGGGGATCGTAGTTTACTTAAACTTGAAGAACAAAAAATTGGCGAATGGTACTGTTTGGATGCTTTGCGTACATGTTTCTTAGACTATATGGAAGCAACATATACAAAGATTTCAACCGTCTACCTGTTACATTCATTGTTCTGCTTGTCGAAAATTACAAATAATTTCCTTTAAAGGATTAACAATGGGGCTCGTTGTTTACTTAAACTTGATGAACAAAAAATTGGCGAATTGTACTGTTTGGATGCTTTGCATATATGTTTCTTAGACTATATAGAAGCAATATATACAAAGATTTCAACCGTCTACCTGTTCCATTCATTGTTCTACTTGTCGCAAGTTACAAATAATTACCGTTAAAGTATTAACAATGGGGCTCGTAGTTCACTTAAACTTGAAGATCAAATAATTGGCGAATTGTACTGTTTGGATTCTTTGCATATATGTTTCTTAGACTATTTAGAAGCAATATATAGAAAGATTTCTCCCGTCTACCTGTACTCTTCATTGTTCTACTTGTAGAAAGTTACAAATAATTTCCATTTCATGATTATCAATGGGGCTCGCTGTTCACTTAAACTTGAAGATCAAAAAATTGGCGATTGTTACTGTTTAAATGCTTTGCATATAGGTTACTTAGACTATATAGAAGCAACATATACAAAGAATTCAACCGTCTACCTGTTCTATTCATTGTTCTACTTGTAGAAAGTTACAAATAATTTCCGTTTCATGATTATCAATGGGGCTCGTTGTTCACTTAAACTTGAAGAACAAAAAATTGGCGAATGGTACTGTTTGGATGCATGGCATATATGTTTCTTAGATTATATAGAAGCAATATATAGAAAGATTTCCCCCGTCTACCCGTACTATTCATTGTTCTACTTGTAGAAAGTTACAAATAATTTCCATTTCATGAGTATCAATGGGGCTCGCTGTTCACTTAAACTTGAAGATCAAAAAATTGGCGATTGTTACTGTTTAGATGCTTTGCATATATGTTTCTTAGACTATATAGAAGCAATATCTACAATGATTTCAACCGTCTACCTATTCCATTCATTGTTCTACTTGACGAAATTTACAAATAATTTCCTTTAAAGGATTAACAATGGGGCTCGTAGTTCACTTAAACTTGAAGAGCAAAAAATTGGCGAATGGTACTGTTTGGATGCTTTGCATATATGTTTCTTAGATTATATAGAAGCAATATCTACAATGATTTCAACCGTCTACCTATTCCATTCATTGTTCTACTTGTCGAAATTTACAAATAATTTCCTTTAAAGGATTAACAATGGGGCTCGTTGTACACTTAAACTTGAAGAACAATAAATTGGCGAATTGTACTGTTTGGACGCTTTGCATATATGTTTCTTAGACTATATGGAAGCAATATATACAATGATTTCAACCATCTACCTATTCCATTCAATGTTCTACTTGTCGCAAGTTACAAATAATTTCCGTTAAAGTATTAACAATGGGGCTCGTAGTTCACTTAAACTTGAAGAGCAAAAAATTGGCGAATTGTACTGTTTGGACGCTTTGCATATATGTTTCTTAGACTACATAGAAGCAATATATACAAAGAATTCAACCGTCTACCTGTTCCATTCATTGTTCTACTTGTCGAAATTTACAAATAATTTCCTTTAAAGGATTAACAATGGGACTAGTTGTTCACTTAAAATTGAAGAACAAAAAATTGGCGAATTGTACTGTTTGGATGCTTTGCATATTTGTTTCGTAGACTATATAGAAGCAATATATACAATGATTTCAACCGTCTACCTGTTCCATTCATTGTTCTACTTGTCGAAATTTACAAATAATTTCCTTTAAAGGATTAACAATGGGGCTCGTTGTTCACTTAAACTTGAAGAACAAAAAATTGGCGAATTGTACTGTTTGGATGCTTTGCATGTATGTTTCTTAGACTATATGGAAGCAATATATACATTGATTTCAACCGTCTAAATATTCCATTCATTGTTCTACTTGTCGAAATTTACAAATAATTTCCTTTAAAGGATTAACAATGGGGCTCGTTGTACACTTAAACTTGAAGAACAATGAATTGGCGAATTGTACTGTTTGGATGCTTTGCATATATGTTTCTTAGACTATATAGAAGCAATATATACAAAGATTTCAACCGTCAACTTGTTCCACTCATTGTTCTACTTGTCGAAAGTTACAAATAATTTCCGATAAAGGATTAACCATTGGGGCTCATTGTTCACTTAAACTTGAAGAACAAAAAATTGGCGAATGGTACTGTTTGGATGCTTTGCGTACATGTTTCTTAGACTATATGGAAGCAACATATACAAAGATTTCAACCGTCTACCTGTTACATTCATTGTTCTGCTTGTCGAAAATTACAAATAATTTCCTTTAAAGGATTAACAATGGGGCTCGTTGTTTACTTAAACTTGATGAACAAAAAATTGGCGAATTGTACTGTTTGGATGCTTTGCATATATGTTTCTTAGACTATATAGAAGCAATATATACAAAGATTTCAACCGTCTACCTGTTCCATTCATTGTTCTACTTGTCGCAAGTTACAAATAATTACCGTTAAAGTATTAACAATGGGGCTCGTAGTTCACTTAAACTTGAAGATCAAATAATTGGCGAATTGTACTGTTTGGATTCTTTGCATATATGTTTCTTAGACTATTTAGAAGCAATATATAGAAAGATTTCTCCCGTCTACCTGTACTCTTCATTGTTCTACTTGTAGAAAGTTACAAATAATTTCCATTTCATGATTATCAATGGGGCTCGCTGTTCACTTAAACTTGAAGATCAAAAAATTGGCGATTGTTACTGTTTAAATGCTTTGCATATAGGTTACTTAGACTATATAGAAGCAACATATACAAAGAATTCAACCGTCTACCTGTTCTATTCATTGTTCTACTTGTAGAAAGTTACAAATAATTTCCGTTTCATGATTATCAATGGGGCTCGTTGTTCACTTAAACTTGAAGAACAAAAAATTGGCGAATGGTACTGTTTGGATGCATGGCATATATGTTTCTTAGATTATATAGAAGCAATATATAGAAAGATTTCCCCCGTCTACCCGTACTATTCATTGTTCTACTTGTAGAAAGTTACAAATAATTTCCATTTCATGAGTATCAATGGGGCTCGCTGTTCACTTAAACTTGAAGATCAAAAAATTGGCGATTGTTACTGTTTAGATGCTTTGCATATATGTTTCTTAGACTATATAGAAGCAATATCTACAATGATTTCAAC
The DNA here is from genome assembly GCA_963989415.1 of Cerceris ruficornis. Taxonomy (NCBI): domain Eukaryota; kingdom Metazoa; phylum Arthropoda; class Insecta; order Hymenoptera; family Crabronidae; genus Cerceris; species Cerceris ruficornis. The sequence continues at coordinate 503,543 of CAXDIW010000415.1, forward strand.
CGTCTACCTATTCCATTCATTGTTCTACTTGACGAAATTTACAAATAATTTCCTTTAAAGGATTAACAATGGGGCTCGTAGTTCACTTAAACTTGAAGAGCAAAAAATTGGCGAATGGTACTGTTTGGATGCTTTGCATATATGTTTCTTAGATTATATAGAAGCAATATCTACAATGATTTCAACCGTCTACCTATTCCATTCATTGTTCTACTTGTCGAAATTTACAAATAATTTCCTTTAAAGGATTAACAATGGGGCTCGTTGTACACTTAAACTTGAAGAACAATAAATTGGCGAATTGTACTGTTTGGACGCTTTGCATATATGTTTCTTAGACTATATGGAAGCAATATATACAATGATTTCAACCATCTACCTATTCCATTCAATGTTCTACTTGTCGCAAGTTACAAATAATTTCCGTTAAAGTATTAACAATGGGGCTCGTAGTTCACTTAAACTTGAAGAGCAAAAAATTGGCGAATTGTACTGTTTGGACGCTTTGCATATATGTTTCTTAGACTACATAGAAGCAATATATACAAAGAATTCAACCGTCTACCTGTTCCATTCATTGTTCTACTTGTCGAAATTTACAAATAATTTCCTTTAAAGGATTAACAATGGGACTAGTTGTTCACTTAAAATTGAAGAACAAAAAATTGGCGAATTGTACTGTTTGGATGCTTTGCATATTTGTTTCGTAGACTATATAGAAGCAATATATACAATGATTTCAACCGTCTACCTGTTCCATTCATTGTTCTACTTGTCGAAATTTACAAATAATTTCCTTTAAAGGATTAACAATGGGGCTCGTTGTTCACTTAAACTTGAAGAACAAAAAATTGGCGAATTGTACTGTTTGGATGCTTTGCATGTATGTTTCTTAGACTATATGGAAGCAATATATACATTGATTTCAACCGTCTAAATATTCCATTCATTGTTCTACTTGTCGAAATTTACAAATAATTTCCTTTAAAGGATTAACAATGGGGCTCGTTGTACACTTAAACTTGAAGAACAATGAATTGGCGAATTGTACTGTTTGGATGCTTTGCATATATGTTTCTTAGACTATATAGAAGCAATATATACAAAGATTTCAACCGTCAACTTGTTCCACTCATTGTTCTACTTGTCGAAAGTTACAAATAATTTCCGATAAAGGATTAACCATTGGGGCTCATTGTTCACTTAAACTTGAAGAACAAAAAATTGGCGAATGGTACTGTTTGGATGCTTTGCATATATGTTTCTTAGATTATATAGAAGCAATATATAAAAAGATTTCAACCGTCTACCTGTTCCATTCATTGTTCTACTTGTCGAAATTTACAAATAATTTCCTTTAAAGGATAAACAATGGGGCTCGTTGTTCACTTAAACTTGAAGAACAAAAAATTGGCGAATTGTACTGTTTGGATGCTTTGCATATTTGTTTCGTAGACTATATAGAAGCAATATATACAATGATTTCAACCGTCTACCTATTCCATTCATTGTTCTACTAGCCGAAAATAACAAATAATTTCCTTTAAAGGATAAACAATGGGGCTCGTTGTTCACTTAAACTTGAAGAACAAAAAATTGGCGAATTGTACTGTTTGGATGCTTTGCATATTTGTTTCGTAGACTATATAGAAGCAATATATACAATGATTTCAACCGTCTACATGATCCATTCATTGTTCTGCTTGTCGAAATTTACAAATAATTTCCTTTAAAGGATTAACAATGGGGCTCGTTGTTCACTTAAACTTGAAGAACAAAAAATTGGCGAATGGTACTGTTTGGATGCATGGCATATATGTTTCTTAGATTATATAGAAGCAATATATAGAAAGATTTCCCCCGTCTACCCGTACTATTCATTGTTCTACTTGTAGAAAGTTACAAATAATTTCCATTTCATGATTATCAATGGGGCTCGCTGTTCACTTAAACTTGAAGATCAAAAAATTGGCGATTGTTACTGTTTAGATGCTTTGCATATATGTTTCTTAGACTATATAGAAGCAATATCTACAATGATTTCAACCGTCTACCTATTCCATTCATTGTTCTACTTGACGAAATTTACAAATAATTTCCTTTAAAGGATTAACAATGGGGCTCGTAGTTCACTTAAACTTGAAGAGCAAAAAATTGGCGAATGGTACTGTTTGGATGCTTTGCATATATGTTTCTTAGATTATATAGAAGCAATATATACAAAGATTTCAACCTTCTACCTGTACCATTCATTGTTCTGCTTGTCGTAAATTACAAATAATTTCCGATAAAGGATTAACCATTGGGGCTCGTTGTTCACTTAAACTTGAAGAACAATAAATTGGCGAATTGTACTGTTTGGATGCTTTGCATATATGTTTCTTAGACTATATAGACGCAATATATACAAGGATTTCAACCGTCTACCTGTTCCATTCATTGTTCTACTTGTCGAAATTTACAAATAATTTCCTTTAAAGGATTAACAATGGGGCTCGTTGTACACTTAAACTTGAATAACAATAAATTGGCGAATTGTACTGTTTGGATGCTTTGCATATATGTTTCTTAGACTATATGGAAGCAATATATACAATGATTTCAACCGTCTACCTATTCCATTCATTGTTCTACTTGTCGAAATTTACAAATAATTTCCTTTAAAGGATTAACAATGGGGCTCGTTGTACACTTAAACTTAAAGAACAATAAATTGGCGAATTGTACTGTTTGGATGATTTGCATATATGTTTCTTAGACTATATAGAAGCAATATATACAAAGAATTCAACCGTCTACCTGTTCCATTCATTCTTCTACTTGTCGAAAGTTACAAATAATTTCCGATAAAGGATTAACCATTGGGGCTCGTTGTTCACTTAAACTTGAAGAACAATAAATTGGCGAATTGTACTGTTTGGATGCTTTGCATATATGTTTCTTAGACTATATAGACGCAATATATACAAGGATTTCAACCGTCTACCTGTTCCATTCATTGTTCTACTTGTCGAAAGTTACAAATAATTACCGATAAAGGATTAACCATTGGGGCTCATCGTTCACTTAAACTTGAAGAACAAAAAATTGGCGAATTGTACTGTTTGGATGCTTTGCATATATGTTTCTTAGACTATTTAGAAGCAATATATAAAAAGATTTCACCCGTCTACCTGTACTATTCATTGTTCTACTTGTAGAAAGTTACAAATAATTTCCATTTCATGATTATCAATGGGGCTCGCTGTTCACTTAAACTTGAAGATCAAAAAATTGGCGATTGTTACTGTTTAGATGCTTTGCATATAAATTTCTTAGAGTATATAGAAGCATCATATACAAAGATTTCAACCGTCTACCTGTCCTATTCATTGTTCTACTTGTAGAAAGTTACAAATAATTTCCGTTTCATGATTATCAATGGGGCTCGTTGTTCACTTAAACTTGAAGAACAAAAAATTAGCGAATGGTACTGTTTGGATGCTTTGCATATATGTTTCTTAGATTATATAGAAGCAATATATACAAAGATTTCAACCGTCTACCTGTTCCATTCATTGTTCTACTTGTCGCAAGTTACAAATAATTTCCGATAAAGTATTAACAATGGGGCTCGTAGTTCACTTAAACTTGAAGAACAATAAATTGGCGAATTGTACTGTTTGGATGCTTTGCATATATGTTTCTTAGACTATATAGACGCAATATATACAAGGATTTCAACCGTCTACCTGTTCCATTCATTGTTCTACTTGTCGAAAGTTACAAATAATTACCGATAAAGGATTAACCATTGGGGCTCATCGTTCACTTAAACTTGAAGAACAAAAAATTGGCGAATTGTACTGTTTGGATGCTTTGCATATATGTTTCTTAGACTATATGGAAGCAATATATACAAAGATTTCAACCGTCTACGTGTTCCAATCATTGTTCTACTTGCCGAAATTTACAAACAATTTCCTTTAAAGGATTAACAATGGGGCTCGTAGTTCACTTAAACTTGAAGAGGAAAAAATTGGCGAATTGTACTGTTTGGACGCTATGCATATATGTTTCTTAGACTATATAGAAGCAATATATACAATGATTTCAACAGTCTACCTGTTCCATTCATTGTTCTACTTGTCGAAATTTACAAATAATTTCCTATAAAGGATTAACAATGGGGCTCGTAGTGCACTTAAACTTGAAGAACAAAAAATTGGCGAATGGTACTGTTTGGATGCTTTGCGTACATTTTTCTTAGACTATATGGAAGCAATATATACAAAGATTTCAACCGTCTACATGATCCATTCATTGTTCTACTTGTCGAAATTTACAAATAATTTCCTTTAAAGGATTAACAATGGGGCTCGTAGTTCACTTAAACATGAAGATGAAATAATTGGCGAATGGTACTGTTTGGATGCTTTGCATATATGTTTCTTAGATTATATAGAAGCAATATATACAAAGATTTCAACCGTCTACCTGTTCCATTCATTGTTCTACTTGTCGAAAGTTACAAATAATTTTCTTTAAAGGATTAACAATGGGGCTCGTTGTACACTTAAACTTGAAGAACAATAAATTGGCGAATTGTACTGTTTGGATGCTTTGCATATATGTTTCTTAGACTATATAGAAGCAATATATACAAAGAATTCAACCGTCTACCTGTTCCATTCATTGTTCTACTTGTCGAAAGTTACAAATAATTTCCGATAAAGGATTAACCATTGGGGCTCGTTGTTCACTTAAACTTGAAGAACAATAAATTGGCGAATTGTACTGTTTGGATGCTTTGCATATATGTTTCTTAGACTATATAGACGCAATATATACAAGGATTTCAACCGTCTACCTGTTCCATTCATTGTTCTACTTGTCGAAAGTTACAAATAATTACCGATAAAGGATTAACCATTGGGGCTCATCGTTCACTTAAACTTGAAGAACAAAAAATTGGCGAATTGTACTGTTTGGATGCTTTGCATATATGTTTCTTAGACTATATGGAAGCAATATATACAAAGATTTCAACCGTCTACGTGTTCCAATCATTGTTCTACTTGCCGAAATTTACAAACAATTTCCTTTAAAGGATTAACAATGGGGCTCGTAGTTCACTTAAACTTGAAGAGGAAAAAATTGGCGAATTGTACTGTTTGGACGCTATGCATATATGTTTCTTAGACTATATAGAAGCAATATATACAATGATTTCAACAGTCTACCTGTTCCATTCATTGTTCTACTTGTCGAAATTTACAAATAATTTCCTATAAAGGATTAACAATGGGGCTCGTAGTGCACTTAAACTTGAAGAACAAAAAATTGGCGAATGGTACTGTTTGGATGCTTTGCGTACATTTTTCTTAGACTATATGGAAGCAATATATACAAAGATTTCAACCGTCTACATGATCCATTCATTGTTCTACTTGTCGAAATTTACAAATAATTTCCTTTAAAGGATTAACAATGGGGCTCGTAGTTCACTTAAACATGAAGATGAAATAATTGGCGAATTGTACTGTTTGGATGCTTTGCATATGTGTCTCTTAGATTATATAGAAGCAATATATACAATGACTTCAACCGTCTACATGATCCATTCATTGTTCTATTTGTCGAAATTTACAAATAATTTCCTTTAAAGGATTAACAATGGGGCTCGTAGTTCACTTAAACATGAAGATGAAATGATTGGCGAATTGTACTGTTTGGATGCTTTGCATATGTGTCTCTTAGATTATATAGAAGCAATATATACAATGATTTCAACCGTCTACCAGTTCCATTCATTGTTCTACTTGTCGAAAGTTACAAATAATTTCCTTTAAAGGATTAACAATGGGGCTCGTTGTACACTTAAACTTGAAGAACAATAAATTGGCGAATTGTACTGTTTGGATGCTTTGCATATATGTTTCTTAGACTATATAGAAGCAATATATACAAAGAATTCAACCGTCTACCTGTTCCATTCATTGTTCTGCTTGTCGAAATTTACAAATAATTTCCGATAAAGGATTAACCATTGGGGCTCGTTGTTCACTTAAACTTGAAGAACAATAAATTGGCGAATTGTACTGTTTGGATGCTTTGCATATATGTTTCTTAGACTATATAGACGCAATATATACAAGGATTTCAACCGTCTACCTGTTCCATTCATTGTTCTACTTGTCGAAAGTTACAAATAATTACCGATAAAGGATTAACCATTGGGGCTCATCGTTCACATAAACTTGAAGAACAAAAAATTGGCAAATTGTACTGTTTGGATGCTTTGCATATATGTTTCTTAGACTATATGGAAGCAATATATACAATGATTTCAACCGTCTACCTATTCCATTCATTGTTCTACTTGTCGAAATTTACAAATAATTTCCTTTAAAGGATTAACAATGGGGCTCGTTGTACACTTAAACTTGAAGAACAACAAAATTGGCGAATTGTACTGTTTGGATGATTTGCATATATGTTTCTTAGACTATATAGAAGCAATATATACAAAGAATTCAACCGTCTACCTGTTCCATTCATTCTTCTACTTGTCGAAAGTTACAAATAATTTCCGATAAAGGATTAACCATTGGGGCTCGTTGTTCACTTAAACTTGAAGAACAATAAATTGGCGAATTGTACTGTTTGGATGCTTTGCATATATGTTTCTTAGACTATATAGACGCAATATATACAAGGATTTCAACCGTCTACCTGTTCCATTCATTGTTCTACTTGTCGAAAGTTACAAATAATTACCGATAAAGGATTAACCATTGGGGCTCATCGTTCACTTAAACTTGAAGAACAAAAAATTGGCGAATTGTACTGTTTGGATGCTTTGCATATATGTTTCTTAGACTATTTAGAAGCAATATATAAAAAGATTTCACCCGTCTACCTGTACTCTTCATTGTTCTACTTGTAGAAAGTTACAAATAATTTCCATTTCATGATTATCAATGGGGCTCGTAGTTCACTTAAACTTGAAGATCAAATAATTGGCGAATTATACTGTTTGGATGCTTTGCATATATGTTTCTTAGACTATTTAGAAGCAATATGTAGAAAGATTTCTCCCGTCTACCTGTACTATTCATTGTTCTACTTGTAGAAAGTTACAAATAATTTCCGATAAAGGATTAACCATTGGGGCTCATTGTTCACTTAAACTTGGAAAACAAAAAATTGGCGAATTGTACTGTTTGGATGCTTTGCATATATGTTTCTTAGACTATATGGAAGCAATATATACAATGATTTCAACCATCTACCTATTCCATTCAATGTTCTACTTGTCGCAAGTTACAAATAATTTCCGTTAAAGTATTAACAATGGGGCTCGTAGTTCACTTAAACTTGAAGAGCAAAAAATTGGCGAATTGTACTGTTTGGACGCTTTGCATATATGTTTCTTAGACTACATAGAAGCAATATATACAAAGAATTCAACCGTCTACGTGTTCCAATCATTGTTCTACTTGCCGAAATTTACAAACAATTTCCTTTAAAGGATTAACAATGGGGCTCGTAGTTCACTTAAACTTGAAGAGGAAAAAATTGGCGAATTGTACTGTTTGGACGCTATGCATATATGTTTCTTAGACTATATAGAAGCAATATATACAATGATTTCAACAGTCTACCTGTTCCATTCATTGTTCTACTTGTCGAAATTTACAAATAATTTCCTATAAAGGATTAACAATGGGGCTCGTAGTGCACTTAAACTTGAAGAACAAAAAATTGGCGAATGGTACTGTTTGGATGCTTTGCGTACATTTTTCTTAGACTATATGGAAGCAATATATACAAAGATTTCAACCGTCTACATGATCCATTCATTGTTCTACTTGTCGAAATTTACAAATAATTTCCTTTAAAGGATTAACAATGGGGCTCGTAGTTCACTTAAACATGAAGATGAAATAATTGGCGAATTGTACTGTTTGGATGCTTTGCATATGTGTCTCTTAGATTATATAGAAGCAATATATACAATGATTTCAACCGTCTACATGATCCATTCATTGTTCTATTTGTCGAAATTTACAAATAATTTCCTTTAAAGGATTAACATGGGGCTCGTAGTTCACTTAAACATGAAGATGAAATGATTGGCGAATTGTACTGTTTGGATGCTTTGCATATGTGTCTCTTAGATTATATAGAAGCAATATATACAATGATTTCAACCGTCTACCTGTTCCATTCATTGTTCTACTTGTCGAAAGTTACAAATAATTTCCGTTAAAGGATAAACAATGGGGATCGTAGTTTACTTAAACTTGAAGAACAAAAAATTGGCGAATTGTACTGTTTCGATGCTTTGCATATATGTTTATTAGACTATATAGAAGCATCGTATACAAAGATTTCAACCGTCTACCTGTTCTATTCATTGTTCTACTTGTCGCAAGTTACAAATAATTTCCGATAAAGGATTAACCATTGGGGCTCGTTGTTCACTTAAACTTGAAGAACAATAAATTGGCGAATTGTACTGTTTGGATGCTTTGCATATATGTTTCTTAGACTATATAGACGCAAAATATACAAGGATTTCAACCGTCTACCTGTTCCATTCATTGTTCTACTTGTCGAAATTTACAAATAATTTCCTTTAAAGGATTAACAATGGGGCTCGTTGTACACTTAAACTTGAAGAAAAATAAATTGGCGAATTGTACTGTTTGGATGCTTTGCATATATGTTTCTTAGACTATATAGAAGCAATATATACAAAGAATTCAACCGTCTACCTGTTCCATTCATTGTTCTGCTTGTCGAAATTTACAAATAATTTCCTTTAAAGGATTAACAATGGGGCTCGTTGTTCACTTAAACTTGAAGAACAAAAAATTGGCGAATGGTACTGTTTGGATGCTTTGCATATATGTTTCTTAGATTATATAGAAGCAATATATACAAAGATTTCAACCGTCTACCTGTTCCATTCATTGTTCTACTTGTCGCAAGTTACAAATAATTTCCGTTAAAGTATTAACAATGGGGCTCGTAGTTCACTTAAACTTGAAGATCAAATAATTGGCGAATTGTACTGTTTGGATGCTTTGCATATATGTTTCTTAGACTATTTAGAAGCAATATGTAGAAAGATTTCTCCCGTCTAGCTGTACTATTCATTGTTCTACTTGTAGAAAGTTACAAATAATTTCCATTTCATGATTATCAATGAGGCTCGCTGTTCACTTAAACTTGAATATCAAAAAATTGGCGATTGTTACTGTTTAGATGCATTGCATATAGGTTTCATAGACTATATAGAAGCAACATATACAAAGATTTCAACCGTCTACCTGTTCTATTCATTGTTCTACTTGTAGAAAGTTACAAATAATTTCCGTTTCATGATTATCAATGGGGCTCGTTGTTCACTTAAACTTGAAGAACAAAAAATTGGCGAATGGTACTGTTTGGATGCTTTGCATATATGTTTCTTAGATTATATAGAAGCAATATATACAAAGATTTCAACCGTCTACCTGTACCATTCATTGTTCCGCTTGTCGAATGTTACAAATAATTTCCTTTAAAGGATTAACAATGGGGCTCGTAGTTCACTTAAACTTGAAGATCAAAAAATTGGCGAATTGTACTGTTTGGATGCTTTGCAGATATGTTTCGTAGATTATATAGAAGCAATATATACAATGATTTCAACCGTCTACCTGATCCTTTCATTGTTCTATTTGTCGAAATTTACAAATAATTTCCTTTAATGATTAACAATGGGGCTCGTAATTCACTTAAACTTGAAGAACAAAAAATTGGCGAATTGTACTGTTTGGATGCTTTGCATATATGTTTCTTAGACTATTTAGAAGCAATATATAGAAAGATTTCACCCGTCTACCTGTTCTATTCATTGTTCTACTTGTAGAATGTTACAAATAATTTCCGTTTCATGATTATCAATGGGGCTCGTAGTTCACTTAAACTTGAAGAACAAAAAATTGGCGAATGGTACTGTTTGGATGCTTTGCATATATGTTTCTTAGATTATATAGAAGCAATATATACAAAGATTTCAACCGTCTACCTGTTCCATTCATTGTTCTACTTGTCGAAAATTACAAATAATTTCCGATAAAGGATTAACCATTGGGGCTCATTGTTCACTTAAACTTGAAGAACAAAAAATTGGCGAATGGTACTGTTTGGATGCTTTGCGTACATGTTTCTTAGACTATATGGAAGCAATATATACAAAGATTTCAACCGTTTACGTGTTCCAATCATTGTCCTAATTGTCGAAATTTACAAATAATTTCCTTTAAAGGATTAACAATGGGGCTCGTTGTTCACTTAAACTTGAAGAACAATAAATTGGCGAACTCTACTGTTTGGATGCTTTGCATATATGTTTCTTAGACTATATAGAAGCAATATATACAAAGATTTCAACCGTCTACCTATTCCATTCATTGTTCTACTTGTCGAAATTTACAAATAATTTCCATTAAAGGATTAACAATGGGGCTCGTTGTACACTTAAACTTGACGAACAATAAATTGGCGAATGGTACTGTTTGGATGCATTGCATATATGTTTCTTAGACTATATAGAAGCATCATATACAAAGATTTCAACCGTCTACCTGTTCCATTCATTGTTCTACTTGTCGAAAATTACAAATAATTTCCGATAAAGGATTAACCATTGGGGCTCATTGTTCACTTAAACTTGAAGAACGAAAAATTGGCGAATTGTACTGTTTGGATGCTTTGCATATATGTTTCTTAGACTATTTAGAAGCAATATATAGAAAGATTTCACCCGTCTACCTGTACTATTCATTGTTCTACTTGTAGAAAGTTACAAATAATTTCCATTTCATGATTATCAATGGGGCTCGCTGTTCACTTAAATTTGAAGATCAAAAAATTGGCGATTGTTACTGTTTAGATGCTTTGCATATAAATTTCTTAGAGTATATAGAAGCATCATATACAAAGATTTCAACCGTCTACCTGTTCTATTCATTGTTCTACTTGTAGAAAGTTACAAATAATTTCCGTTTCATGATTAACAATGGGGCTCGTAGTTCACTTAAACTTGAAGATCAAATAATTGGCGAATTATACTGTTTGGATGCTTTGCATATATGTTTCTTAGACTATTTAGAAGCAATATGTAGAAAGATTTCTCCCGTCTACCTGTACTATTCATTGTTCTACTTGTAGAAAGTTACAAATAATTTCCGATAAAGGATTAACCATTGGGGCTCATTGTTCACTTAAACTTGGAAAACAAAAAATTGGCGAATTGTACTGTTTGGATGCTTTGCATATATGTTTCTTAGACTATATGGAAGCAATATATACAATGATTTCAACCGTCTACCTGATCCATTCATTGTTCTGCTTGTCGAAAATTACAAATAATTTCCTTTAAAGGATTAACAATGGGGCTCGTAGTTCACTTAAACTTGAAGAACAAAAAATTGGCGAATGGTACTGTTTGGATGCTTTGCATATATGTTTCTTAGATTATATAGAAGCAATATATACAAAGATTTCAACCGTCTACCTGTTCCATTCATTGTTCTACTTGTCGAAATTTACAAATAATTTCCTTTAAAGGATTAACAATGGGGCTCGTAGTTCACTTAAACTTGAAGATCAAAAAATTGGCGAATTGTACTGTTTGGATGCTTTGCAGATATGTTTCGTAGATTATATAGAAGCAATATATACAATGATTTCAACCGTCTACCTGAACCATTCATTGTTCTATTTGTCGAAATTTACAAATAATTTCCTTTAATGATTAACAATGGGGCTCGTAATTCACTTAAACTTGAAGAACAAAAAATTGGCGAATTGTACTGTTTGGATGCTTTGCATATATGTTTCTTAGACTATATAGAAGCAATATATAGAAAGATTTCAACCGTCTACCTGTTCTATTCATTGTTATACTTGTAGAAAGTTACAAATAATTTCCTTTTCATGATTATCAATGGGGCTCGTTGTTCACTTAAACTTGAAAAACAAAAAATTGGCGAATTGTACTGTTTGGATGCTTTGCAGATATGTTTCGTAGATTATATAGAAGCAATATATACAATGATTTCAACCGTCTACCTGATCCATTCATTGTTCTATTTGTCGAAATTTACAAATAATTTCCTTTAATGATTAACAATGGGGCTCGTAATTCACTTAAACTTGAAGAACAAAAAATTGGCGAATTGTACTGTTTGGATGCTTTGCATATATGTTTCTTAGACTATATAGAAGCAATATATAGAAAGATTTCAACCGTCTACCTGTTCTATTCATTGTTATACTTGTAGAAAGTTACAAATAATTTCCTTTTCATGATTATCAATGGGGCTCGTTGTTCACTTAAACTTGAAAAACAAAAAATTGTCGAATTGTACTGTTTGGATGCTTTGCATATATGTTTCTTAGACTATATAGAAGCAATATATAGAAAGATTTCAACCGTCTACCTGCTCTATTCATTGTTATACTTGTAGAAAGTTACAAATAATTTCCTTTTCATGATTATCAATGGGGCTCGTTGTTCACTTAAACTTGAAGAACAAAAAATTGGCGAATCGTACTGTTTGGATGCTTTGCATATATGTTTCTTAGACTATATAGAAGCAATATATACAAAGATTTCAACAGTCTAACTGTTCTATTCATTGTTCTATTTGAAGAAAATTACAAATAATTTCCCTTTCATGATTATCAATGGGGCTCGTTGTTCACTTAAACTTGAAGAACAAAAAATTGGCGAATGGTACTGTTTGGGTGCTTTGCATATATGTTTATTAGACTATATAGATGTAATATATACAATGATTTCAACCGTCTACCTGTTCCATTCATTGTTCTAATTGTAGAAAATTACAATTAATTTCCGTTAAAGGATTAACAATGGGGCTCGTAGTTCACTTAAACTTTAAGAACAAAAAATTGGCGAATGGTACTGTTTGGATGCTTTGCATATATGTTTCTTAGACTATATAGAAGCAATATATACATTGATTTCAACCTGCTACCTGTTCTATTCATTATTCTACTTGTCGCAAGTTACAAATAATTTCCGTTAAAGTATTAACAATGGGGCTCGTAGTTCACTTAAACTTGAAGATCAAATAATTGGCGAATTGTACTGTTTGGACGCTTCGCATATATGTTTCTTAGACTATTTAGAAGCAATATATACAATGATTTCAACAGTCTACCTGTTCCATTCATTGTTCTACTTGCCGAAATTTACAAATAATATCCTTTAAAGGATTAACAATGGGGCTCGTAGTTCACTTAAACTTGAAGAACAATAAATTGGCGAATTGTACTGTTTGGATGCTTTGCATATATGTTTCTTAGACTATATAGAAGCAATATATACAAAGAATTCAACCGTCTACCTGTTCCATTCATTGTTCTACTTGTCGAAAGTTACAAATAATTTCCGATAAAGGATTAACCATTGGGGCTCGTTGTTCACTTAAACTTGAAGAACAATAAATTGGCGAATTGTACTGTTTGGATGCTTTGCATATATGTTTCTTAGACTATATAGACGCAATATATACAAGGAATTCAACCGTCTACCTGTTCCATTCATTGTTCTACTTGTCGAAAGTTACAAATAATTACCGATAAAGGATTAACCATTGGGGCTCATCGTTCACTTAAACTTGAAGAACAAAAAATTGGCGAATTGTACTGTTTGGATGCTTTGCATATATGTTTCTTAGACTATATGGAAGCAATATATACAAAGATTTCAACCGTCTACGTGTTCCAATCATTGTTCTACTTGCCGAAATTTACAAACAATTTCCTTTAAAGGATTAACAATGGGGCTCGTAGTTCACTTAAACTTGAAGAGGAAAAAATTGGCGAATTGTACTGTTTGGACGCTATGCATATATGTTTCTTAGACTATATAGAAGCAATATATACAATGATTTCAACAGTCTACCTGTTCCATTCATTGTTCTACTTGTCGAAATTTACAAATAATTTCCTATAAAGTATTAACAATGGGGCTCGTAGTTCACTTAAACTTGAAGATCAAATAATTGGCGAATTGTACTGTTTGGACGCTTCGCATATATGTTTCTTAGACTATTTAGAAGCAATATATACAATGATTTCAACAGTCTACCTGTTCCATTCATTGTTCTACTTGCCGAAATTTACAAATAATATCCTTTAAAGGATTAACAATGGGGCTCGTAGTTCACTTAAACTTGAAGAACAATAAATTGGCGAATTGTACTGTTTGGATGCTTTGCATATATGTTTCTTAGATTATATAGAAGCAATATATACAAAGATTTCAACCGTCTACCTGTTCCATTCATTGTTCTACTTGTCGAAAGTTACAAATAATTTTCTTTAAAGGATTAACAATGGGGCTCGTTGTACACTTAAACTTGAAGAACAATAAATTGGCGAATTGTACTGTTTGGATGCTTTGCATATATGTTTCTTAGACTATATAGAAGCAATATATACAAAGAATTCAACAGTCTACCTGTTCCATTCATTGTTCTACTTGTCGAAAGTTACAAATAATTTCCGATAAAGGATTAACCATTGGGGCTCGTTGTTCACTTAAACTTGAAGAACAATAAATTGGCGAATTGTACTGTTTGGATGCTTTGCATATATGTTTCTTAGACTATATAGACGCAATATATACAAGGATTTCAACCGTCTACCTGTTCCATTCATTGTTCTACTTGTCGAAAGTTACAAATAATTACCGATAAAGGATTAACCATTGGGGCTCATCGTTCACTTAAACTTGAAGAACAAAAAATTGGCGAATTGTACTGTTTGGATGCTTTGCATATATGTTTCTTAGACTATATGGAAGCAATATATACAAAGATTTCAACCGTCTACGTGTTCCAATCATTGTTCTACTTGCCGAAATTTACAAACAATTTCCTTTAAAGGATTAACAATGGGGCTCGTAGTTCACTTAAACTTGAAGAGGAAAAAATTGGCGAATTGTACTGTTTGGACGCTATGCATATATGTTTCTTAGACTATATAGAAGCAATATATACAATGATTTCAACAGTCTACCTGTTCCGTTCATTGTTCTACTTGTCGAAATTTACAAATAATTTCCTATAAAGGATTAACAATGGGGCTCGTAGTGCACTTAAACTTGAAGAACAAAAAATTGGCGAATGGTACTGTTTGGATGCTTTGCGTACATTTTTCTTAGACTATATGGAAGCAATATATACAAAGATTTCAACCTTCTACATGATCCATTCATTGTTCTACTTGTCGAAATTTACAAATAATTTCCTTTAAAGGATTAACAATGGGGCTCGTAGTTCACTTAAACGTGAAGATGAAATAATTGGCGAATGGTACTGTTTGGATGCTTTGCATATATGTTTCTTAGATTATATAGAAGCAATATATACAAAGATTTCAACCGTCTACCTGTTCCATTCATTGTTCTACTTGTCGAAAGTTACAAATAATTTTCTTTAAAGGATTAACAATGGGGCTCGTTGTACACTTAAACTTGAAGAACAATAAATTGGCGAATTGTACTGTTTGGATGCTTTGCATATATGTTTCTTAGACTATATAGAAGCAATATATACAAAGAATTCAACCGTCTACCTGTTCCATTCATTGTTCTACTTGTCGAAAGTTACAAATAATTTCCGATAAAGGATTAACCATTGGGGCTCGTTGTTCACTTAAACTTGAAGAACAATAAATTGGCGAATTGTACTGTTTGGATGCTTTGCATATATGTTTCTTAGACTATATAGACGCAATATATACAAGGATTTCAACCGTCTACCTGTTCCATTCATTGTTCTACTTGTCGAAAGTTACAAATAATTACCGATAAAGGATTAACCATTGGGGCTCATCGTTCACTTAAACTTGAACAACAAAAAATTGGCGAATTGTACTGTTTGGATGCTTTGCATATATGTTTCTTAGACTATATGGAAGCAATATATACAAAGATTTCAACCGTCTACGTGTTCCAATCATTGTTCTACTTGCCGAAATTTACAAACAATTTCCTTTAAGGGATTAACAATGGGGCTCGTAGTTCACTTAAACTTGAAGAGGAAAAAATTGGCGAATTGTACTGTTTGGACGCTATGCATATATGTTTCTTAGACTATATAGAAGCAATATATACAATGATTTCAACAGTCTACCTGTTCCGTTCATTGTTCTACTTGTCGAAATTTACAAATAATTTCCTATAAAGGATTAACAATGGGGCTCGTAGTGCACTTAAACTTGAAGAACAAAAAATTGGCGAATGGTACTGTTTGGATGCTTTGCGTACATTTTTCTTAGACTATATGGAAGCAATATATACAAAGATTTCAACCTTCTACATGATCCATTCATTGTTCTACTTGTCGAAATTTACAAATAATTTCCTTTAAAGGATTAACAATGGGGCTCGTAGTTCACTTAAACGTGAAGATGAAATAATTGGCGAATGGTACTGTTTGGATGCTTTGCATATATGTTTCTTAGATTATATAGAAGCAATATATACAAAGATTTCAACCGTCTACCTGTTCCATTCATTGTTCTACTTGTCGAAAGTTACAAATAATTTTCTTTAAAGGATTAACAATGGGGCTCGTTGTACACTTAAACTTGAAGAACAATAAATTGGCGAATTGTACTGTTTGGATGCTTTGCATATATGTTTCTTAGACTATATAGAAGCAATATATACAAAGAATTCAACCGTCTACCTGTTCCATTCATTGTTCTACTTGTCGAAAGTTACAAATAATTTCCGATAAAGGATTAACCATTGGGGCTCGTTGTTCACTTAAACTTGAAGAACAATAAATTGGCGAATTGTACTGTTTGGATGCTTTGCATATATGTTTCTTAGACTATATAGACGCAATATATACAAGGATTTCAACCGTCTACCTGTTCCATTCATTGTTCTACTTGTCGAAAGTTACAAATAATTACCGATAAAGGATTAACCATTGGGGCTCATCGTTCACTTAAACTTGAAGAACAAAAAATTGGCGAATTGTACTGTTTGGATGCTTTGCATATATGTTTCTTAGACTATATGGAAGCAATATATACAAAGATTTCAACCGTCTACGTGTTCCTATCATTGTTCTACTTGCCGAAATTTACAAACAATTTCCTTTAAAGGATTAACAATGGGGCTCGTAGTTCACTTAAACTTGAAGAGGAAAAAATTGGCGAATTGTACTGTTTGGACGCTATGCATATATGTTTCTTAGACTATATAGAAGCAATATATACAATGATTTCAACAGTCTACCTGTTCCATTCATTGTTCTACTTGTCGAAATTTACAAATAATTTCCTATAAAGGATTAACAATGGGGCTCGTAGTGCACTTAAACTTGAAGAACAAAAAATTGGCGAATGATACTGTTTGGATGCTTTGCGTACATTTTTCTTAGACTATATGGAAGCAATATATACAAAGATTTCAACCTTCTACATGATCCATTCATTGTTCTACTTGTCGAAATTTACAAATAATTTCCTTTAAAGGATTAACAATGGGGCTCGTAGTTCACTTAAACGTGAAGATGAAATAATTGGCGAATGGTACTGTTTGGATGCTTTGCATATATGTTTCTTAGATTATATAGAAGCAATATATACAAAGATTTCAACCGTCTACCTGTTCCATTCATTGTTCTACTTGTCGAAAGTTACAAATAATTTTCTTTAAAGGATTAACAATGGGGCTCGTTGTACACTTAAACTTGAAGAACAATAAATTGGCGAATTGTACTGTTTGGATGCTTTGCATATATGTTTCTTAGACTATATAGAAGCAATATATACAAAGAATTCAACCGTCTACCTGTTCCATTCATTGTTCTACTTGTCGAAAGTTACAAATAATTTCCGATAAAGGATTAACCATTGGGGCTCGTTGTTCACTTAAACTTGAAGAACAATAAATTGCCGAATTGTACTGTTTGGATGCTTTGCATATATGTTTCTTAGACTATATAGACGCAATATATACAAGGATTTCAACCGTCTACCTGTTCCATTCATTGTTCTACTTGTCGAAAGTTACAATTAATTACCGATAAAGGATTAACCATTGGGGCTCATCGTTCACTTAAACTTGAAGAACAAAAAATTGGCGAATTGTACTGTTTGGATGCTTTGCATATATGTTTCTTAGACTATATGGAAGCAATATATACAAAGATTTCAACCGTCTACGTGTTCCAATCATTGTTCTACTTGCCGAAATTTACAAACAATTTCCTTTAAAGGATTAACAATGGGGCTCGTAGTTCACTTAAACTTGAAGAGGAAAAAATTGGCGAATTGTACTGTTTGGACGCTATGCATATATGTTTCTTAGACTATATAGAAGCAATATATACAATGATTTCAACAGTCTACCTGTTCCATTCATTGTTCTACTTGTCGAAATTTACAAATAATTTCCTATAAAGGATTAACAATGGGGCTCGTAGTGCACTTAAACTTGAAGAACAAAAAATTGGCGAATGGTACTGTTTGGATGCTTTGCGTACATTTTTCTTAGACTATATGGAAGCAATATATACAAAGATTTCAACCGTCTACATGATCCATTCATTGTTCTACTTGTCGAAATTTACAAATAATTTCCTTTAAAGGATTAACAATGGGGCTCGTAGTTCACTTAAACATGAAGATGAAATAATTGGCGAATTGTACTGTTTGGATGCTTTGCATATGTGTCTCTTAGATTATATAGAAGCAATATATACAATGATTTCAACCGTCTACATGATCCATTCATTGTTCTATTTGTCGAAATTTACAAATAATTTCCTTTAAAGGATTAACAATGGGGCTCGTAGTTCACTTAAACATGAAGATGAAATGATTGGCGAATTGTACTGTTTGGATGCTTTGCATATGTGTCTCTTAGATTATATAGAAGCAATATATACAATGATTTCAACCGTCTACCTGTTCCATTCATTGTTCTACTTGTCGAAAGTTACAAATAATTTCCGTTAAAGGATAAACAATGGGGATCGTAGTTTACTTAAACTTGAAGAACAAAAAATTGGCGAATTGTACTGTTTCGATGCTTTGCATATATGTTTATTAGACTATATAGAAGCAGTATATACAATGATTTCAACAGTCTACCTGTTCCATCCATTGTTCTACTTGTCGAAATTTACAAATAATTTCCATTTCATGATTATCAATGGGGCTCGCTGTTCACTTAAACTTGAAGATCAAAAAATTGGCGATTGTTACTGTTTAGATGCTTTGCATATAAATTTCTTAGAGTATATAGAAGCATCGTATACAAAGATTTCAACCGTCTACCTGTTCTATTCATTGTTCTACTTGTAGAAATTTACAAATAATTTCCGTTTCATGATTATCAATGGGGCTCGTTGTTCACTTAAACTTGAAGAACAAAAAATTAGCGAATGGTACTGTTTGGATGCTTTGCATATATGTTTCTTAGATTATATAGAAGCAATATATACAAAGATTTCAACCGTCTACCTGTTCCATTCATTGTTCTACTTGTCGCAAGTTACAAATAATTTCCGATAAAGGATTAACCATTGGGGCTCGTTGTTCACTTAAACTTGAAGAACAATAAATTGGCGAATTGTACTGTTTGGAAGCTTTGCATATATGTTTCTTAGACTATATAGACGCAAAATATACAAGGATTTCAACCGTCTACCTGTTCCATTCATTGTTCTACTTGTCGAAATTTACAAATAATTTCCTTTAAAGGATTAACAATGGGGCTCGTTGTACACTTAAACTTGAAGAAAAATAAATTGGCGAATTGTACTGTTTGGATGCTTTGCATATATGTTTCTTAGACTATATAGAAGCAATATATACAAAGAATTCAACCGTCTACCTGTTCCATTCATTGTTCTGCTTGTCGAAATTTACAAATAATTTCCGATAAAGGATTAACCATTGGGGCTCGTTGTTCACTTAAACTTGAAGAACAATAAATTGGCGAATTGTACTGTTTGGATGCTTTGCATATATGTTTCTTGGACTATATAGACGCAATATATACAAGGATTTCAACCGTCTACCTGTTCCATTCATTGTTCTACTTGTCGAAAGTTACAAATAATTACCGATAAAGGATTAACCATTGGGGCTCATCGTTCACTTAAACTTGAAGAACAAAAAATTGGCGAATTGTACTGTTTGGATGCTTTGCATATATGTTTCTTAGACTATATGGAAGCAATATATACAAAGATTTCAACCGTCTACGTGTTCCAATCATTGTTCTACTTGCCGAAATTTACAAACAATTTCCTTTAAAGGATTAACAATGGGGCTCGTAGTTCACTTAAACTTGAAGAGGAAAAAATTGGCGAATTGTACTGTTTGGACGCTATGCATATATGTTTCTTAGACTATTTAGAAGCAATATATAGAAAGATTTCACCCGTCTACCTGTTCTATTCATTGTTCTACTTGTAGAATGTTACAAATAATTTCCCTTTCATGATTATCAATGGGGCTCGTTGTTCACTTAAACTTGAAGAACAAAAAATTGGCGAATGGTACTGTTTGGGTGCTTTGCATATATGTTTATTAGACTATATAGATGTAATATATACAATGATTTCAACCGTCTACCTGTTCCATTCATTGTTCTAATTGTAGAAAATTACAATTAATTTCCGTTAAAGGATTAACAATGGGGCTCGTAGTTCACTTAAACTTGAAGAACACAAAATTGGCGAATGGTACTGTTTGGATGCTTTGCATATATGTTTCGTAGATTATATAGACGCAATATATACAAGGATTTCAACCGTCTACCTGTTCCATTCATTGTTCTACTTGTCGAAAGTTACAAATAATTACCGATACAGGATTAACAATGGGGCTCGTTGTTCACTTAAACTTGAAGAACAAAAAATTGGCGAATTGTACTGTTTGGATGCTTTGCATATATGTTTCTTAGACTATATAGAAGCAATATATATAAAGACTTCACCCGTCTACCTGTACTATTCATTGTTCTACTTGTAGAAAGTTACAAATAATTTCCATTTCATGATTATCAATGGAGCTCGCTGTTCACTTAAACTTGAAGATCAAAAAATTGGCGAATTGTACTGTTTGGATGCTTTGCATATATGTTTCTTAGACTATATAGAAGCAATATATACAATGATTTCAACAGTCTACCTTTTCCATTCATTGTTCTACTTGTCGAAATTTACAAACAATTTCCGTTAAAGGATTAACATTGGGGCTCATTGTTCACTTAAACTTGAGGAACAAAAAATTGGCGAATGGTACTGTTTTGATGCTTTGCGTACATGTTTCTTAGACTATATAGAAGCAATATATACAAAGTTTTCAACCGTCTACCTGTTCCATTCATTGTTCTAATTGTAGAAAATTACAAATAATTTCCTTTAAAGGATTAACAATGGGGCTCGTAGTTCACTTAAACTTGAAGAACAAAAAATTGGCGAAATGTACTGTTTGGATGCTTTGCATATATGTTTCTTAGAATATATAGAAGCAATATATAGAAAGACTTCACCCGTCTACCTGTACAATTCATTGTTCTACTTGTAGAAAGTTACAAATAATTTCCATCTCATGATTATCATTGGGGCTCGCTGTTCACTTAAACTTGAAGATCAAAAAATTGGCGATTGTTACTGTTTAGATGCTTTTTGATGGAATTTTGTTTAAAATGGTTTTATTAATTTAGATACAATTATATTAAGCTGCTTAGAAATATAAAGAAAAGAATAAGAAATAGTGAAAAATAACGTTTAATCTGCTCTCTGCGGCTTTGACTTTGGAACTGAACTTGAAACGGTTTTACAGCACGAAGTCGGCTCTGCTTTGGTGTCAAACAATGTTTTGAAAGTCGCCGTTATCGTTTGCTCAGCGGCCGTTGAGCATTTCATCGTTGTACTCCAACACCCTTTCTCAACGATGAAGATACTGAAAAAAACAAAAAAACAGAAAAATTTAGCGATTGAATAGGCCACACTTTTCAGCCATGCGTTTTAACTTTATCCTTCCAAGTGGTTTTGTCAGCATGTATGCGAGCATTTCGTCTGTAGGACAGTATTTATAATTTATAATTCCCTGATTTTTTATATCCTTTATGAAATGGAACTTGGTGTCGATGTGCTTTGTCCTGTTGCTGAATCTATTATTCGAGGCAATCTTGAGGCAACTCTGATTGTCCTCAAAAATGACTGTTTCATTTTGGACCGTTTCACCGAAATCTTCCAGCAAGCGACGAATCCATAATCCTTCTTGTGTTGCTTCAGCAAGAGCTATATATTCTGCTTCCGTTGAAGAGAGTGCGACACACGTTTGTTTCCGGCAGTTCCAACTTATAGGTGCTCCCATTACTTGGAATAGGTACCCACTGTGCGACTTTCTGTCGGTCTTGTCCTGTGCCCAGTCAGCATCCGCGAAACCAATTAGCCCTTTTTCGCTGTTCCGTTTGCCAAGTCTTAATTCATATCCTATTGTTCCTTTTAAATAGCGAGCAATCCTTTTTACTTCAGTCCAGTCACCTGTTGTGGGTCGTTTATTGTACTGGCTCAAAATTCCAACGCTCGCTGCTATGTCGGGCCTTGTATTTACTGCCAAATATAACAGTGCACCGATCAATTGCTGATATTTTGAGTTTTCTGGCATTTCTGGTTCGCCGTTTCTGTGCTTTATATAACCTTCAATTAACGGTATACTAGAAGCCTTTGCGTCCTGGAGACAAAATCTATGTAAAATTTTTTCTATATATTTTTCTTGCTTAATGCAGAAAAATCCCTCTTCGTTTCTTCTAATCTCCATACCTAAATACTGTTTCAAGAGTCCGAGATCGCTGAGTTGGAAATGCCTTTTTAGAAAAACAGCCGCTTCATCGATCTTGTCCATTTCTTTAGCAGCGATTAAAATGTCACCGACATATACAATGAGATAAACTTGTTCCTCATTCTCTTCGCCCTTTATATATAAACATTGGTCCACTTGACTCTGTCTGAAACCATACTGCTTTAATAAATCGGTTAATTGGTCATTCCATACTTTTGCAGCTTGTTTTAAGCCATAGATGCCTCTTTTCAAACTACACACATAGTCTTCTTTACCGGGCACGATATATGTTTCTAGCTGTCTCATAAAAATGGTTTCTGTGAGTATTCCATTTAGAAAAGCCGTTTTCACATCAAAATGTTTTACCTGCATGCGTTTCTGTCCGGCTAGCGTCAAGAAAGTCCTGAATGTGGTTTGTCGCACTACAGGTGCAAAAACTTTATCGTAGTCTGTTCCAAATTTCTGTGAAAAACCTCGAGCGACAAGCCTGGCCTTAAACTTATTAACGTTTCCTTCATTTTTCTTTAATTTAAAAACCCACTCACAGGTAACAGCATCTCTATCTTTCGGTTTGGGTACAAGATCCCATGTACCATTTTCCCTTAAAGATTTCATCTCTTCGTCCATAGCCTTTTTCCACTCATCCTTATTGGGTCCTGATAATGCTTCCTTTGCACTTCTGGGTTCATTATTTTCATCCACAGCCATATGCAGAGATGCAGCGTATCTATCGGGTGGAACCCCTCTATTCGATCTCTCTGATCGCCTGTATTGTTCTGGCCTCATTTCTTCATGTCTAGAATCTTGCGCATAGTCGCTATCCGCATGGTCCGTTTCATAGTTGGAACTGTCTTCAGTTATGGTTGATTCTCCCTCAGACCCATCGTCTTCGGCGGTGTCTTGATTTTCTGCATTTTGGTTTCTAGTAACTGGAATTACGATTCCATTAATTGGCTTGTTTTCATTAAATTTTTCGCAGAAAACTACATCGCGGCTAATCTTTATTTTATTTGTTTTAGTATCCAACAACCGAAAAGCCTTTGACTCCTCTGAATACCCAACAAAACTGAATTTTTCGGCTTTATCGTCTAATTTTTTTCTTTGTTCTTTATGAACGTAGACATACGCGTCGCATCCAAAAGTATGTAGATTTCTGACGTCTGGCTTTCTTGAGTGCCATAATTCGTAAGGGGTTTTTCGAATTGCTCTTGAAGGTAACCTGTTTTGTAAATAGTTTGCAGTATTAACTGCTTCCCCCCAATACCTTTTTTCCATATGTGCATCAAGTAACATACATCTTGCCATCTCGAGTAGGGATCTGTTCTTCCGCTCCGCAATTCCGTTCTGCTGTGGAGAGTAAGGCGCTGTATACTGGACCTGAATCCCTTCCTGTTTCAGATAATTTTGCAAATTTTCATTTATATATTCCCTTCCTCGGTCGGATCTTATCTTCTTTGGTTTCTTGGAATATTGTGTTTTCATCATCTCTACGAATTCTTTAATATGTGACGCTGCTTTGCTTTTGTGACTCATAAGATAAATCCTTGTGTATCGTGAAAAATCATCAATGATTGTTAAAATATATCTTTTATTACCTGGCGTGATTGTTTGCATTGGCCCACAAACATCCGTATGAATTAGATCGAGAATTGCATTGCTTCTGTTTTCTGATTCTTTTGGGAAAGGTACACGTGCCATCTTACCTATTACGCAGCATTCGCAAGTTACTCGTTGTCCAAAATCTTTTATTTTAATTCCTGTCGCTAAATTCTTTTCAATTAAATCTTTGACTGCGGTAGGGTCTCGATGTCCAAAACGTCTATGCCATGCATGCTGACAATTTTCAGTATGATTTAAATATATAGTATTACTTACTGTGCAGGCTTTTTCAATTGTGGTCAGTTCGAACAGTTCCGAGGATAATTTCGCTATTGCCTTTAATTCTCCGTTCTTTGAAATTGTGCAGTTGTCTTTTTCGAAAATTAGTTTATAGCCATCACTCACTAACCTCTTTACCGACAGTAAATTCGATCTGAACGTAGGAACGTAAAGTACATTGTTCAATTTAATTTGGGCGACCTCTCGCGGGCCTATCCCACAGTTTAGCACTCCTGAGCCAATCCCTTGCACCTCAGCCGTCTTCCCTTCGTCTGCGAGACCTACTTGGCCTTTTCTTTCGGGATTAAAATTGTCAATTATTAACGTCAAATCGCTTTCGGGTCTACTTTCCAAAGCCGTTACAAGCGTTTCGTACGATTGTGGAAGACTTCCGAGCAACATTGCTGCTTTGAGATTATCTGGCAATTCTTGTCCGAGAGCTGTGAGTTCTTCGAAATAATTTGCAATTTTTGTGATGTGTTCTTCCATATCACCATCTTCTTTTAGCACTGTTCTACATAACCGTTTTAATAAAAGTACCTTACTGGTTAAAGTTGCCTTTTGGTGATATCCTTTCAAACAATCCCATGCTTCACGTGCAGATTTAGCGTTTCTTATGTGCTGTAATTGATTATCTTCTACCAATAATCCAATGGTAGCACGTGCCTCGCTATCCATCTGCGTCCATGATGAATTCATTGGATCAGGTTTTCTGTCGTTTATTACAATCCACAATTTTTCTTTAATTAGGAGCATTTCCAATTTGTAACTCCACACTGAATAATTTTCATTGTTCAATTTTTGAATAACAAAATGCGTACTTCCACCGTTTGCCATTTCGATTTAATTGTATATTTAAAAAAATTTATTTAAAGTCCTTTGTTTTATATTCACTTTATTGTTTTATTGTGATCTGGGCCCATAACCTGATGGAATTTTGTTTAAAATGGTTTTATTAATTTAGATACAATTATATTAAGCTGCTTAGAAATATAAAGAAAAGAATAAGAAATAGAGAAAAATAACGTTTAATCTGCTCTCTGCGGCTTTGACTTTGGAACTGAACTTGAAACGGTTTTACAGCACGAAGACGGCTCTGCTTTGGTGTCAAACAATGTTTTGAAAGTCGCCGTTATCGTTTGCTCAGCGGCCGTTGAGCATTTCATCGTTGTACTCCAACACTTTTCATATAGGTTTCTTAGACTATATAGAAGCAACATATACAAAGATTTCAACCGTCTACCTGTTCTATTCATTGTTCTACTTGTAGAAAGTTACAAATAATCTCCGTTTCATGATTATCAATGGGGCTCGTTGTTCACTTAAACTTGAAGAACAAAAAATTGGCGACTGGTACTGTTTGGATGCTTTGCATATATGTTTCTTAGACTATATAGAAGCAATATATACAAAGATTTCAACAGTCTACAAGTTCCATTCATTGTTCTACTTGTCGAAAGTTACAAATAATTTCCTTTAAAGGATTAACAATGGGGCTCGTAGTTCACTTAAACTTGAAGAACAAAAAAATTGCGAATGGTACTGTTTGGATGCTTTGCGTACATGTTTCTTAGACTATATGGAAGCAATATATACAAAGATTTCAACCGTCTACCTGTTCTATTCATTATTCTACTTGTAGAAAGTTACAAATAATCTCCGTTTCATGATTATCAATGGGGCTCGCTGTTCACTTAAACTTGAAGATCAAAAAATTGGCGATTGTTACTGTTTAGATGCTTTGCATATAGGTTTCTTAGACTATATAGAAGCATCATATACAAAGATTTCAACCGTCTACCTGTTCTATTCATTGTTCTACTTGTAGAAAGTTACAAATAATTACCGTTTCATGATTATCAATGGGGCTCGCTGTTCACTTAAACTTGAAGATCTGAAAATTGGCGATTGTTACTGTTTAGATGCTTTTCATATAGGTTTCTTAGACTATATAGAAGCCACATATACAAAGATTTCAACCGTCTACCTGTTCTATTCATTGTTCTACTTGTAGAAAGTTACAAATAATTTCCGTTTCATGATTATCAATGGGGCTCGTTGTTCAGTTAAACTTGAAGAACAAAAAATTGGCGAATGGTACTGTTTGGATGCTTTGCACATATGTTTCTTAGACTATATAGAAGCAATATATACAATGATTTCAACCGTCTACCAGTTCCATTCATTGTTCTACTTGTCGAAAGTTACAAATAATTTCCGATAAAGGATTAACAATGGGGCTCATTGTTCACTTAAATATGAAGAACAAAAAATTGGCGAATGGTACTGTTTGGATGCTTTGCATATATGTTTCTTAGACTATATGGAAGCAATATATACAAAGATTTCAACCGTCTACGTGTTCCAATCATTGTTCTACTTGTCGAAAATTACAAATAATTTCCGATAAAGGATTAACCATTGGGGCTCATTGTTCACTTAAACTTGAAGAACAAAAAATTGGCGAATGGTACTGTTTGGATGCTTTGCGTACATGTTTCTTAGACTATATGGAAGCAATATATACAAATATTTCAACCGTCTACGTGTTCCAATCATTGTTCTACTTGTCGAAATTTACAAATAATTTCCTTTAAAGGATTAACAATGGGTCTCGTTGTTCTCTTAAACTTGAAGAACAAAAAATTGGCGAATGGTACTCTTTGGATGCTTTGCACATATGTGTCTTAGACTATATAGAAGCAATATACACAGTGATTTCAACCGTCTACCTGTTCCATTCATTGTTCTACTTGTCGCAAGTTACAAATAATTTCCGTTAAAGTATTAACAAAGGGGCTCGTAGTACACTTAAACTTGAAGATCAAATAATTGGCGAATTGTACTGTTTGGATGATATGCAGATATGTTTCTTAGACTATATAGAAGCAATATATACAATGATTTCAACCGTCTACCTGTTCCCTTCATTGTTCTACTTGTCGAAAGTTACAAATAATTTCCGATAAAGGATTAACCATTGGAGCTCATTGTTCACTTAAACTTGAAGAACGAAAAATTGGCGAATGGTACTGTTTGGATGCTTTGCATATATGTTTCTTAGACTATATGGAAGCAATATATACAAAGATTTCAACCGTCTACGTGTTCCAATCATTGTTCTACTTGTGGAAATTTACAAATAATTTCCTTTAAAGGATTAACAATGGGGCTCGTTGTTCACTTAAACTTGAAGAACAATAAATTGGCGAGTTGTACTGTTTGGATGCTTTGCATATATGTTTCTTAGACTATATAGAAGCAATATATATAATGATTTAACCGTCTACCTGTTCCATTCATTGTTCTACATGTCGAAAGTTACAAATAATTTCCGTTTCATGATTATCAATGGGGCTCGTTGTTCACTTAAACTTGAAGAACAAAAAATTGGCCAATGGTACTGTTTGGATGCTTTGCACATATGTTTCTTAGACTATATAGAAGCAATATATACAAAGATTTCAACCGTCTACGTGTTCCAATCATTGTTCTACTTGTGGAAATTTACAAATAATTTCCTTTAAAGGATTAACAATGGGGCTCGTTGTTCACTTAAACTTGAAGAACAATAAATTGGCGAGTTGTACTGTTTGGATGCTTTGCATATATGTTTCTTAGACTATATAGAAGCAATATATACAAAGATTTCAAACATCTACCTGTTCCATTCATTGTTCTACTTGTCGAAATTTACAAATAATTTCCTTTAAAGGATTCACAATGGGGCTCGTAGTTCACTTAAACTTGAAGATCAAAAAATTGGCGATTGTTACTGTTTAGATGCTTTGCATATAGGTTTCGTAGACTATATAGAAGCAACATATACAAAGATTTCAACCGTCTACCTGTTCTATTCATTGTTCTACTTGTAGAAAGTTACAAATAATCTCCGTTTCATGATTATCAATGGGGCTCGTTGTTCACTTAAACTTGAAGAACAAAAAATTGGCGACTGGTACTGTTTGGATGCTTTGCGTACATGTTTCTTAGACTATATGGAAGCAATATATACAAAGATTTCATCCGTCTACGTGTTCCAAGCATTGTTCTACTTGTAGAAAGTTAGAATTAATTTCCGTTAAAGGATTAACAATGGGGCTCGTAGTTCACTTAAACTTGAAGAACAAAAAATTGGCGAATGGTACTGTTTGGATGCTTTGCGTACATGTTTCTTAGACTATATGGAAGCAATATATACAAAGATTTCATCCGTCTACGTGTTCCAAGCATTGTTCTACTTGTAGAAAGTTACAATTAATTTCCGTTAAAGGATTAACAATGGGGCTCGTAGTTCACTTAAACTTGAAGAACAATAAATTGGCGATTGTTACTGTTTAGATGCTTTGCATATATGTTTCTTAGATTATATAGAAGCAATATATACAAAGATTTCAACCGTCTACCTGTTCCATTAATTACACTACTTGCCGAAATTTACAAATAATTTCCTTTAAAGGATTAACAATGGGGCTCGTAGTTCACTTAAACTTGAAGAGCAAAAAATTTGCGAATTGTACTGTTTGGACGCTTTGCAAATATGTTTCTTAGACTATATGGAAGCAATATATACAAAGATTTCAACCGTCTACGTGTTCCAATCATTGTTCTACTTGTAGAAAGTTACAATTAATTTCCGTTAAAGGATTAACAATGGGGCTCGTAGTTCTGTTACGTCCCGGGGACTAAAATTCTATTTCTGTTGAGATCATTGCCTGCGCATTTGCCAATGTTTGAAATTCCTTCGGCAAATACGCAGAACGTTAATAATTGTTCTCCGATTCCGATGATGCAGGAATGCCTATGCATTCAGAGTTCTCTCTAACTGGATTACGATATCGTTTGAGATTCAATAACAAAGATATGTACATCCGGCTGCCCTGCTGACAAAGATCGCTTCGAGTCACGTACGCCCTCCGGTCCCAGGAATTGCGAGGCAAATCAGCAGCGGCTGATGTGTGGGGCTCGGACGGAAGGGAGGATGGAGACTAGCACCCAAAATTGTTAACCTTAGCAAAACGTGACCACGGAACGTGGCTACCACCTCTACCTAGGGCCCACCCTTGTGAGGCCAAAGACGAGCTCAACTCGTCACTATCGTCTGGAAAGTCGCGAGGTGCGTAGGCATAGTCCGAGGGTTTAGTTAAGCTTAGGTTATACGCGAATGACTTCAATAGTTCGATACGCGGTAACGGACTTTATAATCCTCGTTAAACAAATAAATCTCTTGGTTTTCAATCGTAAAGTCGCGAGGTGCGTGATTGTTAATCCGCGAAACCGTGAGAGAATCCTAGATTCTCCGTGAGCGTAGTTCGGTAACGCTGTAGTTCCGAAAGACTCAGAGTTTCGTGCGAGAATTGTATTGTAAAACCTACTTATAAAATTCGTTAACCGTATATTTTACTATTGCATGATCTATAGAATCATTAGAATAGGTAAATTCGAAAAAGTGCAGTTCTAATCCATCCACTCTTCTGTTCAGCCACTTGAACTCCGAATTGAACTTCAACGAGAGTACCTTGTAATACCGCTACAACCGATATAGAGATAGAACCGAAATTATCATTTATACTTGTATCGTCAGAAAATCCAGGGTGAGTTCTAATTTTCCATTACCATAATTATCTTGTCATATTCTATTGTAAACCGCCGTCTCAATAGTGAGTTTCTCTACCGTTGGACTATTTTAAAATATACATTTTGCCTGTAAATGGGAGGTTGTTTCGGAAACGAAAGATAGATTCAATTGGATCATAATCACTCGATTTCGAGCCAGCTTCACCACCAATAAATTGTTAACGTACATATATCTATTCAAAATCAATTATTTTATATCCAACTTAGCCGATATTATAACCCATTTCATTACCGTTTGTAACGTTTCTTTGTTTAAATTTGAATACACATTGCTTTTACCCATTATAACATTGTGAGATTCAGTTCTATTATTCAATATCCTTATCCTTTAGATTTCGATTAAGCCAGACCTGTATAGGTCTTAACAGATCGACCCATCCATCCTGTCCTCTCCTCGCCTTAGGCTGGGGAGAGCTACAAAATTTTCAAATAGAGTCAACCGCGGAAACCCGCGCGCGATTCGTTTCGTCTTGGCCGTTACGCACGGAATCTACCATCCGTCGGCACCCGCTCGACGACGGACGGGACGTTCGAATAATACGCCGTTCGTAACAGTTCACTTAAACTTGAAGATCAAAAAATTGGCGATTGTTACTGTTTAGATGCTTTGCATATATGTTTCTTAGATTATATAGAAGCAATATATACAAAGATTTCAACCGTCTACCTGTTCCATTCATTGTTCTACTTGCCGAAAATTACAAATAATTTCCGATAAAGGATTAACCATTGGGGCTCATTGTTCACTTAAACTTGAAGAACAAAAAATTGGCGAATGGTCCTGTTTGGATGCTTTGCATATATGTTTCTTAGACTATATAGAAGCAATATATACAAAGATTTCAACCGTCTACGTGTTCCAATCATTGTTCTACTTGTCGAAATTTACAAATAATTTCCTTTAAAGGATTAACAATGGGGCTCGTTGTTCACTTAAACTTGAAGAACAAAAGATTGGCGATTGTTACTGTTTAGATGCTTTGCATATATGTTTCTTAGATTATATAGAAGCAATATATACAAAGATTTCAACCGTCTACCTGTTCCATTCATTGTTCTACTTGCCGAAATTTACAAATAATTTCCTTTAAAGGATTAACAATGGGGCTCGTTGTTCACTTAAACTTGAAGAACAATAAATTGGCGAATTGTACTGTTTAGATGCTTTGCATATATGTTTCTTAGATTATATAGACGCAATATATACAAAGATTTCAACCGTCTACCTGTTCCATTCATTGTTCTACTTGTCGAAAATTACAAGTAATTTCCGATAAAGGATTAACCATTGGGGCTCATTGTTCACTTAAACTTGAAGAACAAAAAATTGGCGAATGGTACTGTTTGGATGCTTTGCGTACATGTTTCTTAGACTATATGGAAGCAATATATACAAAGATTTCATCCGTCTACGTGTTCCAAGCATTGTTCTACTTGTAGAAAGTTACAATTAATTTCCGTTAAAGGATTAACAATGGGGCTCGTAGTTCACTTAAACTTGAAGAACAATAAATTGGCGATTGTTACTGTTTAGATGCTTTGCATATATGTTTCTTAGATTATATAGAAGCAATATATACAAAGATTTCAACCGTCTACCTGTTCCATTAATTACACTACTTGCCGAAATTTACAAATAATTTCCTTTAAAGGATTAACAATGGGGCTCGTAGTTCACTTAAACTTGAAGAGCAAAAAATTTGCGAATTGTACTGTTTGGACGCTTTGCAAATATGTTTCTTAGACTATATGGAAGCAATATATACAAAGATTTCAACCGTCTACGTGTTCCAATCATTGTTCTACTTGTAGAAAGTTACAATTAATTTCCGTTAAAGGATTAACAATGGGGCTCGTAGTTCTGTTACGTCCCGGGGACTAAAATTCTATTTCTGTTGAGATCATTGCCTGCGCATTTGCCAATGTTTGAAATTCCTTCGGCAAATACGCAGAACGTTAATAATTGTTCTCCGATTCCGATGATGCAGGAATGCCTATGCATTCAGAGTTCTCTCTAACTGGATTACGATATCGTTTGAGATTCAATAACAAAGATATGTACATCCGGCTGCCCTGCTGACAAAGATCGCTTCGAGTCACGTACGCCCTCCGGTCCCAGGAATTGCGAGGCAAATCAGCAGCGGCTGATGTGTGGGGCTCGGACGGAAGGGAGGATGGAGACTAGCACCCAAAATTGTTAACCTTAGCAAAACGTGACCACGGAACGTGGCTACCACCTCTACCTAGGGCCCACCCTTGTGAGGCCAAAGACGAGCTCAACTCGTCACTATCGTCTGGAAAGTCGCGAGGTGCGTAGGCATAGTCCGAGGGTTTAGTTAAGCTTAGGTTATACGCGAATGACTTCAATAGTTCGATACGCGGTAACGGACTTTATAATCCTCGTTAAACAAATAAATCTCTTGGTTTTCAATCGTAAAGTCGCGAGGTGCGTGATTGTTAATCCGCGAAACCGTGAGAGAATCCTAGATTCTCCGTGAGCGTAGTTCGGTAACGCTGTAGTTCCGAAAGACTCAGAGTTTCGTGCGAGAATTGTATTGTAAAACCTACTTATAAAATTCGTTAACCGTATATTTTACTATTGCATGATCTATAGAATCATTAGAATAGGTAAATTCGAAAAAGTGCAGTTCTAATCCATCCACTCTTCTGTTCAGCCACTTGAACTCCGAATTGAACTTCAACGAGAGTACCTTGTAATACCGCTACAACCGATATAGAGATAGAACCGAAATTATCATTTATACTTGTATCGTCAGAAAATCCAGGGTGAGTTCTAATTTTCCATTACCATAATTATCTTGTCATATTCTATTGTAAACCGCCGTCTCAATAGTGAGTTTCTCTACCGTTGGACTATTTTAAAATATACATTTTGCCTGTAAATGGGAGGTTGTTTCGGAAACGAAAGATAGATTCGATTGGATCATAATCACTCGATTTCGAGCCAGCTTCACCACCAATAAATTGTTAACGTACATATATCTATTCAAAATCAATTATTTTATATCCAACTTAGCCGATATTATAACCCATTTCATTACCGTTTGTAACGTTTCTTTGTTTAAATTTGAATACACATTGCTTTTACCCATTATAACATTGTGAGATTCAGTTCTATTATTCAATATCCTTATCCTTTAGATTTCGATTAAGCCAGACCTGTATAGGTCTTAACAGATCGACCCATCCATCCTGTCCTCTCCTCGCCTTAGGCTGGGGAGAGCTACAAAATTTTCAAATAGAGTCAACCGCGGAAACCCGCGCGCGATTCGTTTCGTCTTGGCCGTTACGCACGGAATCTACCATCCGTCGGCACCCGCTCGACGACGGACGGGACGTTCGAATAATACGCCGTTCGTAACAGTTCACTTAAACTTGAAGATCAAAAAATTGGCGATTGTTACTGTTTAGATGCTTTGCATATATGTTTCTTAGATTATATAGAAGCAATATATACAAAGATTTCAACCGTCTACCTGTTCCATTCATTGTTCTACTTGTCGAAAATTACAAATAATTTCCGATAAAGGATTAACCATTGGGGCTCATTGTTCACTTAAACTTGAAGAACAAAAAATTGGCGAATGGTCCTGTTTGGATGCTTTGCATATATGTTTCTTAGACTATATAGAAGCAATATATACAAAGATTTCAACCGTCTACGTGTTCCAATCATTGTTCTACTTGTCGAAATTTACAAATAATTTCCTTTAAAGGATTAACAATGGGGCTCGTTGTTCACTTAAACTTGAAGAACAATAAATTGGCGAATTGAACTGTTTGGATGCTGTGCATATATGTTTCTTAGACTATATAGAAGCAATATATACAAAGATTTCAACCGTCTACCTGTTCCATTCAATGTTCTACTTGTCGAAAGTTACAAATAACTTCCGATAAAGGATTAACAATAGGGCTCATTGTTCACTTAAAATTGAAGAACAAAAAATTGGCGAATGGTACTGTTTGGATGCTTTGCATATATGTTTCTTAGACTATATGGAAGCAATATATACAAAGATTTCAACCGTCTGTGTGTTCCAATCATTGTTCTACGTGTAGAAAGTTACAATTAATTTCCGTTAAAGATTAACAATGGGGCTCGTAGTTCACTTAAACTTGAAGAACAAAAAATTGGCGAATTGTACTGTTTGGATGCTTTGCATATATGTTTCGTAGGCTATATAGAAGCAATATATACAATGATTTCAACCGTCTACATGATCCATTCATTGTTCTACTTGTCGAAATTTACAAATAATTTCCTTTAAAGGATTAACAATGGGGCTCATAGTTCACTTAAACTTGAAGAACAAAAAATTGGCAAATTGTACTGTTTGGATGCTTTGCATATATGTTTCTTAGACTATTTAGAAGCAATATATAGAAAGATTACACCCGTCTACCTGTACTATTCATTGTTCTACTTGTAAAAAGTTACAAATAATTTCCATTTCATGATTATCAATGGGGCTCGCTGTTCACTTAAACTTGAAGATCAAAAAATTGGCGATTGTTACTGTTTAGATGCTTTGCATATAGGTTTCTTAGGCTATATAGAAGCAACATATACAAAGATTTCAACCGTCTACCTGTTCCATTCATTGTTCTACTTGTCGAAAGTTACAAATAATTTCCGTTAAGGGATTAACAATGGGGATCGTAGTTTACTTAAACTTGAAGAACAAAAAATTGGCGAATTGTACTGTTTGGATTCTTTGCATATATGTTTCTTAGACTATATAGAAGCAATATATACAATGATTTCAACAGTCTACCTGTGCCATTCATTGTTCTACTTGTCGAAATTTACAAATAATTTCCTTTGAAGGATTAACAATGGGGCTCGTAGTTCACTTAAACTTGAAGAACAAAAAATTGGCGAATGGTACTGTTTGGATGCTTTGCGTACATGTTTCTTAGACTATATGGAAGCAATATATACAAAGATTTCAACCGTCTACGTGTTCCAATCATTGTTCTACGTGTCGCAAGTTACAAATAATTTCCGTTAAAGTATTAAGAATGGGGCTCATTGTTCACTTAAACTTGAAGATCAAAAAATTGGCGATTGTTACTGTTTAGATGCTTTGCATATAGGTTTCGTAGACTATATAGAAGCAACATATACAAAGATTTCAACCGTCCACCTGTTCTATTCATTGTTCTACTTGTAGAAAGTTACAAATAATTACCGTTTCATGATTATTAATTGGGCTCGTTGTTCACTTAAACTTGAAGAACAAATAATTGGCGAATGGTACTGTTTGCATGCTTTGCATATATGTTTCTTAGATTTTATAGAAGCAATATATACAAAGATTTCAACCGTCTACCTGTTCAATTCATTGTTCTACTTGTCGAAAATTACAAATAATTTCCGATAAAGGATTAACAATGGGGCTCGTTGTTCACTTAAACTTGGAGAACAAAAAAATTGCGAATGGTACTGTTTGGATGCTTTGCATATATGTTTCTTAGACTATATAGAAGCAATATATACATTGATTTCAACCGGCTACCTGTTCCATTCATTGTTCTACTTGTCGCAAGTTACAAATAATTTCCGTTAAAGTATTAACAATGGGGCTCGTAGTTCACTTAAACTTGAAGATCAAATAATTGGCGAATTGTACTGTTTGGACGCTTTGCATATATGTTTCTTAGACTATATAGAAGCAATATATACAATGATTTCAACAGTCTACCTGTTCCATTCATTGTTCTACTTGTCGAAATTTACAAATAATTTCCTTTAAAGGATTAACAATGGGGCTCGTTGTTCACATCAACTTGAAGAACAAAAAATTGGCGAATGGTACTGTTTGGATGCTTTGCATATATGTTTCTTAGACTATATGGAAGCAATATATACAAAGATTTCAACCGTCTGTGTGTTCCAATCATTGTTCTACGTGTAGAAAGTTACAATTAATTTCCGTTAAAGATTAACAATGGGGCTCGTAGTTCACTTAAACTTGAAGAACAAAAAATTGGCGAATTGTTCTGTTTGGATGCTTTGCATATATGTTTCGTAGGCTATATAGAAGCAATATATACAATGATTTCAACCGTCTACATGATCCATTCATTGTTCTACTTGTCGAAATTTACAAATAATTTCCTTTAAAGTATTAACAATGGGGCTCGTAGTTCACTTAAACTTGAAGAACAAAAAATTGGCGAATTGTACTGTTTGGATGCTTTGCATATATGTTTCTTAGACTATTTAGAAGCAATATATAGAAAGATTACACCTGTCTACCTGTACTATTCATTGTTCTACTTGTAGAATGTTACAAATAATTTCCATTTCATGATTATCAATGGGGCTCGCTGTTCACTTAAACTTGAAGATCAAAAAATTGGCGATTGTTACTGTTTAGATGCTTTGCATATAGGTTTCTTAGACTATATAGAAGCAACATATACAAAGATTTCAACCGTCTACCTGTTCCATTCAATGTTCTACTTGTCGAAAATTACAAATAATTTCCGATAAAGGATTAACCATTGGGGCTCATTGTTCACTTAAACCTGAAGAACAAAAAATTGGCGAATGGTACTGTTTGGATGCTTTGCGTACATGTTTCTTAGACTATATGGAAGCAATATATACAAAGATTTCAACCGTCTACGTGTTCCAATCATTGTTCTACCTGTCGAAATTTACAAATAATTTCCTTTAAAGGATTAACAATGGGGCTCGTTGTTCACTTAAACTTGAAGATCAAAAAATTGGCGAATGGTACTGTTTGGATGCTTTGCATATATGTTTCTTAGACTATATAGAAGCAATATATACAATGATTTCAAACATCTACCTGTTCCATTCATTGTTCTACTTGTCGAAATTTACAAATAATTTCCTTTAAAGGATTCACAATGGGGCTCGTAGTTCACTTAAACTTGAAGATCAAAAAATTGGCGATTGTTACTGTTTAGATGCTTTGCATATAGGTTTCGTAGACTATATAGAAGCAACATATACAAAGATTTCAACCGTCTACCTGTTCTATTCATTGTTCTACTTGTAGAAAGTTACAAATAATTTCCGTTTCATGATTATCAATTGGGCTCGTTGTTCACTTAAACTTGAAGAACAAAAAATTGGCGAATGGTACTGTTTGCATGCTTTGCATATATGTTTCTTAGATTATATAGAAGCAATATATACAAAGATTTCATCCGTCTACCAGTTCCATTCATTGTTCTACTTGTCGAAATTTACAAGTAATTTCCTTTAAAGGATTAACAATGGGGCTCGTTGTTCACTTCACCTTGAAGAACAAAAAAATGGCGAATGGTACTGTTTGGATGCTTTGCATATATGTTTCTTAGACTATTTAGAAGCAATATATAGAAAGATTTCACCCGTCTACCTGTACTGTTCATTATTCTACTTGTAGAAAGTTACAAATAATTTCCATTTCATGATTATCAATGGGGCTCGCTGTTCACTTAAACTTGAAGATCAAAAAATTGGCGAATGGTACTGTTTGCATGCTTTGCATATATGTTTCTTAGACTATATAGAAGCAATATATACATTGATTTCAACCGGCTACCTGTTCCATTCATTGTTCTACTTGTCGCAAGTTACAAATAATTTCCGTTAAAGTATTAAAAATGGGGCTCGTAGTTCACTTAAACTTGAAGAACAAAAAATTGGCGAATGGTACTGTTTGGATGCTTT
Organism: Cerceris ruficornis; assembly: GCA_963989415.1. Taxonomy (NCBI): domain Eukaryota; kingdom Metazoa; phylum Arthropoda; class Insecta; order Hymenoptera; family Crabronidae; genus Cerceris; species Cerceris ruficornis. The sequence goes on from CAXDIW010000415.1 coordinate 541,674, forward strand.
GCATATATGTTTCTTATACTATATAGAAGCAATATATACAAAGATTTCAACCGTCTACCTGTTCCAATCATTGTTCTACTTGTCGAAAGTTACAAATAATTTCCGATAAAGGATTAACCATTGGGGCTCATTGTTCACTTAAACTTGAAGATCAAAAAATTGGCGATTGTTACTGTTTAGATGCTTTGCATATAGGTTTCGTAGACTATATAGAAGCAACATATACAAAGATTTCAACCGTCCACCTGTTCTATTCATTGTTCTACTTGTAGAAAGTTACAAATAATTACCGTTTCATGATTATTAATTGGGCTCGTTGTTCAGTTAAACTTGAAGAACAAATAATTGGCGAATGGTACTGTTTGCATGCTTTGCATATATGTTTCTTAGATTATATAGAAGCAATATATACAAAGATTTCAACCGTCTACCTGTTCCATTCATTGTTCTACTTGTCGAAAATTACAAATAATTTCCGATAAAGGATTAACAATGGGGCTCGTTGTTCACTTAAACTTGGAGAACAAAAAAATTGCGAATGGTACTGTTTGGATGCTTTGCATATATGTTTCTTAGACTATATAGAAGCAATATATACATTGATTTCAACCGGCTACCTGTTCCATTCATTGTTCTACTTGTCGCAAGTTACAAATAATTTCCGTTAAAGTATTAACAATGGGGCTCGTAGTTCACTTAAACTTGAAGATCAAATAATTGGCGAATTGTACTGTTTGGACGCTTTGCATATATGTTTCTTAGACTATATAGAAGCAATATATACAATGATTTCAACAGTCTACCTGTTCCATTCATTGTTCTACTTGTCGAAATTTACAAATAATTTCCTTTAAAGGATTAACAATGGGGCTCGTTGTTCACTTCAACTTGAAGAACAAAAAATTGGCGAATGGTACTGTTTGGATGCTTTGCATATATGTTTCTTAGACTATATGGAAGCAATATATACAATGATTTCAACCGTCTACATGATCCATTCATTGTTCTACTTGTCGAAATTTACAAATAATTTCCTTTAAAGTATTAACAATGGGGCTCGTAGTTCACTTAAACTTGAAGAACAAAAAATTGGCGAATTGTACTGTTTGGATGCTTTGCATATATGTTTCTTAGACTATTTAGAAGCAATATATAGAAAGATTACACCTGTCTACCTGTACTATTCATTGTTCTACTTGTAGAAAGTTACAAATAATTTCCATTTCATGATTATCAATGGGGCTCGCTGTTCACTTAAACTTGAAGATCAAAAAATTGGCGATTGTTACTGTTTAGATGCTTTGCATATAGGATTCTTAGACTATATAGAAGCAACATATACAAAGATTTCAACTGTCTACCTGTTCCATTCATTGTTCTACTTGTCGAAGATTACAAATAATTTCCGATAAAGTATTAACCATTGGGGCTCATTGTTCACTTAAACCTGAAGAACAAAAAATTGGCGAATGGTACTGTTTGGATGCTTTGCGTACATGTTTCTTAGACTATATGGAAGCAATATATACAAAGATTTCAACCGTCTACGTGTTCCAATCATTGTTCTACTTGTCGAAATTTACAAATAATTTCCGTTAAAGTATTAAGAATGGGGCTCGTAATTCACTTAAACTTGAAGATCAAATAATTGGCGAATTGTACTGTTTGGACGCTTTGCATGTATGTTTCTTAGACTATATAGAAGCAATATATACAATGATTTCAACAGTCTACCTGTTCCATTCATTGTTCTACTTGTCGAAAATTACAAATAATTTCCATTAAAGGATTAACAATGGGGCTCGTAGTTCACTTAAACTTGAAGAACAAATAATTGGCGAATGGTACTGTTTGGATGCTTTGCATATATGTTTCTTAGATTATATAGACGCAATATATACAAGGATTTCAACCGTCTACCTGTTCCATTCATTGTTCTACTTGTCGAAAGTTAAAATAATCACCGATAAAGGATTAACCATTGGGGCTCATTGTTCACTTAAACTTGAAGATCAAAAAATTGGCGATTGTTACTGTTTAGATGCTTTGCATATAGGTTTCGTAGACTATATAGAAGCAACATATACAAAGATTTCAACCGTCTACCTGTTCTATTCATTGTTCTACTTGTAGAAAGTTACAAATAATTTCCGTTTCATGATTATCAATTGGGCTCGTTGTTCACTTAAACTTGAAGAACAAAAAATTGGCGAATGGTACTGTTTGCATGCTTTGCATATATGTTTCTTAGATTATATAGAAGCAATATATACACAGATTTCAACCGTCTACCTGTTCCATTCATTGTTCTACTTGTCGTAAATTACAAATAATTTCCGATAAAGGATTAACAATGGGGCTCGTTGTTCACTTAAACTTGAAGAACAAAAAAAGTGGCGAATGGTACTGTTTGGATGCTTTGCATATATGTTTCTTATACTATATAGAAGCAATATATACAAAGATTTCAACCGTCTACCTGTTCCAATCATTGTTCTACTTGTCGAAAGTTACAAATAATTTCCGATAAAGGATTAACCATTGGGGCTCAATGTTCACTTAAACTTGAAGATCAAAAAATTGGCGATTGTTACTGTTTAGATGCTTTGCATATAGGTTTCGTAGACTATATAGAAGCAACATATACAAAGATTTCAACCGTCCACCTGTTCTATTCATTGTTCTACTTGTAGAAAGTTACAAATAATTACCGTTTCATGATTATTAATTGGGCTCGTTGTTCACTTAAACTTGAAGAACAAATAATTGGCGAATGGTACTGTTTGCATGCTTTGCATATATGTTTCTTAGATTATATAGAAGCAATATATACAAAGATTTCAACCGTCTACCTGTTCCATTCATTGTTCTACTTGTCGAAAATTACAAATAATTTCCGATAAAGGATTAACAATGGGGCTCGTTGTTCACTTAAACTTGGAGAACAAAAAAATTGCGAATGGTACTGTTTGGATGCTTTGCATATATGTTTCTTAGACTATATAGAAGCAATATATACATTGATTTCAACCGGCTACCTGTTCCATTCATTGTTCTACTTGTCGCAAGTTACAAATAATTTCCGTTAAAGTATTAACAATGGGGCTCGTAGTTCACTTAAACTTGAAGATCAAATAATTGGCGAATTGTACTGTTTGGACGCTTTGCATATATGTTTCTTAGACTATATAGAAGCAATATATACAATGATTTCAACAGTCTACCTGTTCCATTCATTGTTCTACTTGTCGAAATTTACAAATAATTTCCTTTAAAGGATTAACAATGGGGCTCGTTGTTCACATCAACTTGAAGAACAAAAAATTGGCGAATGGTACTGTTTGGATGCTTTGCATATATGTTTCGTAGGCTATATAGAAGCAATATATACAATGATTTCAACCGTCTACATGATCCATTCATTGTTCTACTTGTCGAAATTTACAAATAATTTCCTTTAAAGTATTAACAATGGGGCTCGTAGTTCACTTAAACTTGAAGAACAAAAAATTGGCGAATTGTACTGTTTGGATGCTTTGCATATATGTTTCTTAGACTATTTAGAAGCAATATATAGAAAGATTACACCTGTCTACCTGTACTATTCATTGTTCTACTTGTAGAAAGTTACAAATAATTTCCATTTCATGATTATCAATGGGGCTCGCTGTTCACTTAAACTTGAAGATCAAAAAATTGGCGATTGTTACTGTTTAGATGCTTTGCATATAGGTTTCTTAGACTATATAGAAGCAACATATACAAAGATTTCAACCGTATACCTGTTCCATTCATTGTTCTACTTGTCGAAAATTACAAATAATTTCCGATAAAGGATTAACCATTGGGGCTCATTGTTCACTTAAACCTGAAGAACAAAAAATTGGCGAATGGTACTGTTTGGATGCTTTGCGTACATGTTTCTTAGACTATATGGAAGCAATATATACAAAGATTTCAACCGTCTACGTGTTCCAATCATTGTTCTACTTGTCGAAATTTACAAATAATTTCCTTTAAAGGATTAACAATGGGGCTCGTTGTTCACTTAAACTTGAAGAACAAAAAAATTGCGAATGGTACTGTTTGGATGCTTTGCATATATGTTTCTTAGACTATATAGAAGAAATATATACATTGATTTCAACAGGCTACCTGTTCCATTCATTGTTCTACTTGTCGCAAATTACAAATAATTTCCGTTAAAGTATTAAGAATGGGGCTCGTAGTTCACTTAAACTTGAAGATCAAATAATTGGCGAATTGTACTGTTTGGACGCTTTGCATATATGTTTCTTAGACTATATAGAAGCAATATATACAATGATTTCAACAGTCTACCTGTTCCATTCATTGTTCTACTTGTCGAAATTTACAAATAATTTCCTTTAAAGGATTAACGATGGGGCTCGTAGTTCACTTAAACTTGAAGAACAAAAAATTGGCGAATGGTACTGTTTGGATGCTTTGCATATATGTTTCTTAGATTATATAGACGCAATATATACAAGGATTTCTACCGTCTACCTGTTCCATTCATTGTTCTACTTGTCGAAAGTTACAAATAATTACCGATAAAGGATTAACCATTGGGGCTCATTGTTCACTTAAACTTGAAGAACAAAAAATTGGCGAATTGAACTGTTTGGATGCTTCCGCATATATGTTTCTTAGACTATATAGAAGCAATATATACAAAGATTTCAACCGGCTACCTGTTCCATTCATTGTTCTACTTGTCGCAAGTTACAAATAATTTCCGTTAAAGTACTAACAATGGGGCTCGTAGTTCACTTAAACTTGAAGATCAAATAATTGGCGAATTGTACTGTTTGGACGCTTTGCATATATGTTTCTTAGACTATTCAGAAGCAATATATAGAAAGATTACACCTGTCTACCTGTACTATTCATTGTTCTACTTGTAGAAAGTTACAAATAATTTCCATTTCATGATTATCAATGGGGCTCGCTGTTCACTTAAACTTGAAGATCAAAAAATTGGCGATTGTTACTGTTTAGATGCTTTGCATATAGGTTTCTTAGACTATATAGAAGCAACATATACAAAGATTTCAACCGTCTACCTGTTCCATTCATTGTTCTACTTGTCGCAAGTTACAAATAATTTCCGTTAAAGTATTAAAAATGGGGCTCGCTGTTCACTTAAACTTGAAGAACAAAAAAATTGCGAATGGTAATGTTTGGATGCTTTGCATATATGTTTCTTAGACTAAATAGAAGCAATATATACATTGATTTCAACCGGCTACCTGTTCCATTCATTGTTCTACTTGTCGCAAGTTACAAATAATTTCCGTTAAAGTATTAAAAATGGGGCTCGTAGTTCACTTAAACTTGAAGAACAAAAAATTGGCGAATGGTACTGTTTGGATGCTTTGCATATATGTTTCTTAGACTATATAGAAGCAATATATACATTGATTTCAACCGGCTACCTGTTCCATTCATTGTTCTACTTGTCGCAAGTTACAAATAATTTCCGTTAAAGTATTAAAAATGGGGCTCGCTGTTCACTTAAACTTGAAGAACAAAAAAATTGCGAATGGTAATGTTTGGATGCTTTGCATATATGTTTCTTAGACTAAATAGAAGCAATATATACATTGATTTCAACCGGCTACCTGTTCCATTCATTGTTCTACTTGTCGCAAGTTACAAATAATTTCCGTTAAAGTATTAAAAATGGGGCTCGTAGTTCACTTAAACTTGAAGATCAAATAATTGGCGAATTGTACTGTTTGGACGCTTTGCATATATGTTTCTTAGACTATATAGAAGCAATATATACAATGATTTCAACAGTCTACCTGTTCCATTCATTGTTCTACTTGTCGAAATTTACAAATAATTTCCTTTAAAGGATTAACGATGGGGCTCGTAGTTCACTTAAACTTGAAGAACAAAAAATTGGCGAATGGTACTGTTTGGATGCTTTGCATATATGTTTCTTAGATTATATAGACGCAATATATACAAGGATTTCTACCGTCTACCTGTTCCATTCATTGTTCTACTTGTCGAAAGTTACAAATAATTACCGATAAAGGATTAACCATTGGGGCTCATTGTTCACTTAAACTTGAAGAACAAAAAATTGGTGATTTGTACTGTTTGGATGCTGCTGCATATATGTTTCTTAGACTATTTAGAAGCAATATATACAAAGATTTCAACCGGCTACCTGTTCCATTCATGGTTCTACTTGTCGCAAGTTACAAATAATTTCCGTTAAAGTACTAACAATGGGGCTCGTAGTTCACTTAAACTTGAAGATCAAATAATTGGCGAATTGTACTGTTTGGACGCTTTGCATATATGTTTCTTAGACTATATAGAAGCAATATATACAATGATTTCAACCGTCTACCTGTACCAATCATTGTTCTACTTGTCGAAAGTTACAAATAATTTCCGATAAAGGATTAACCATTGGGGCTCATTGTTCACTTAAACTTGAAGAACAAAAAATTGGCGAATGGTACTGTTTGGATGCTTTGCATATATGTTTCTTAGACTATATAGAAGCAATATATACAAAGATTTCAAACATCTACCTGTTCCATTCATTGTTCTACTTGTCGAAATTTACAAATAATTTCCTTTAAAGGATTCACAATGGGGCTCGTAGTTCACTTAAACTTGAAGATCAAAAAATTGGCGATTGTTACTGTTTAGATGCTTTGCATATAGGTTTCGTAGACTATATAGAAGCAACATATACAAAGATTTCAACCGTCTACCAGTTCTATTCATTGTTCTACTTGTAGAAAGTTACAAATAATTTCCGTTTCATGATTATCAATTGGGCTCGTTGTTCACTTAAACTTGAAGAACAAAAAATTGGCGAATGGTACTGTGTGCATGCTTTGCATATATGTTTCTTAGATTATATAGAAGCAATATACACAAAGATTTCATCCGTCTACCTGTTCCATTCATTGTTCTACTTGTCGTAAATTACAAATAATTTCCGATAAAGGATTAACAATGGGGCTCGTTGTTCACTTAAACTTGAAGAACAAAAAAAGTGGCGAATGGTACTGTTTGGATGCTTTGCATATATGTTTCTTAGACTATATAGAAGCAATATATACATTGATTTCAACCGGCTACCTGTTCCATTCATTGTTCTACTTGTCGCAAGTTACGAATAATTTCCGTTAAAGTATTAACAATGGGGCTCGTAGTTCACTTAAACTTGAAGATCAAATAATTGGCGAATTGTACTGTTTGGACGCTTTGCATATATGTTTCTTAGACTATATAGAAGCAATATATACAATGATTTCAACAGTCTACCTGTTCCATTCATTGTTCTACTTGTCGAAATTTACAAATAATTTCCTTTAAAGGATTAACAATGGGGCTCGTTGTTCACTTCACCTTGAAGAACAAAAAAGTGGCGAATGGTACTGTTTGGATGCTTTGCATATATGTTTCTTAGACTATTTAGAAGCAATATATAGAAAGATTTCACCCGTCTACCTGTACTGTTCATTATTCTACTTGTAGAAAGTTACAAATAATTTCCATTTCATGATTATCAATGGGGCTCGCTGTTCACTTAAACTTGAAGATCAAAAAATTGGCGAATGGTACTGTTTGCATGCTTTGCATATATGTTTCTTAGACTATATAGAAGCAATATATACAATGATTTCAACAGTCTACCTGTTCCATTCATTGTTCTACTTGTCGAAATTTACAAATAATTTCCTTTAAAGGATTAACAATGGGGCTCGTTGTTCACTTCACCTTGAAGAACAAAAAAGTGGCGAATGGTACTGTTTGGATGCTTTGCATATATGTTTCTTAGACTATATAGAAGCAACATATACAAAGATTTCAACCGTCTACCTGTTCTATTCATTGTTCTACTTGTAGAAAGTTACAAATAATTTCCGTTTCATGATTATCAATTGGGCTCGTTGTTCACTTAAACTTGAAGAACAAAAAATTGGCGAATGGTACTGTTTGCATTCTTTGCATATATGTTTCTTAGATTATATAGAAGCAACTTATACAAAGATTTCAACCGTCTACCTGTTCTATTCATTGTTCTACTTGTAGAAAGTTTCAAATAATTTCCGTTTCATGATTATCAATGGGGCTCGCTGTTCACTTAAACTTGAAGAACAAAAAAATTGCGAATGGTACTGTTTGGATGCTTTGCATATATGTTTCTTAGACTATATAGAAGCAATATATACATTGATTTCAACCGGCTACCTGTTCCATTCATTATTCTATTTGTCGCAAGTTACAAATAATTTCCGTTAAAGTATTAAAAATGGGGCTCGCTGTTCACTTAAACTTGAAGAACAAAAAAATTGCGAATGGTACTGTTTGGATGCTTTGCATATATGTTTCTTAGACTATATGGAAGCAATATATACAAAGATTTCAACCGTCTACGTGTTCCAATCATTGTTCTACTTGTCGAAATTTACAAATAATTTCCTTTAAAGGATTAACAATGGGGCTCGTTGTTCACTTAAACTTGAAGAACAAAAAAATTGCGAATGGTACTGTTTGGATGCTTTGCATATATGTTTCTTAGACTATATAGAAGAAATATATACATTGATTTCAACAGGCTACCTGTTCCATTCATTGTTCTAATTGTCGCAAATTACAAATAATTTCCGTTAAAGTATTAAGAATGGGGCTCGTAGTTCACTTAAACTTGAAGATCAAATAATTGGCGAATTGTACTGTTTGGACGCTTTGCATATATTTTTCTTAGACTATATAGAAGCAATATATACAATGATTTCAACAGTCTACCTGTTCCATTCATTGTTCTACTTGTCGAAATTTACAAATAATATCCTTTAAAGGATTAACGATGGGGCTCGTAGTTCACTTAAACTTGAAGAACAAAAAATTGGCGAATGGTACTGTTTGGATGCTTTGCATATATGTTTCTTAGATTATATAGACGCAATATATACAAGGATTTCTACCGTCTACCTGTTCCATTCATTGTTCTACTTGTCGAAAGTTACAAATAATTACCGATAAAGGATTAACCATTGGGGCTCATTGTTCACTTAAACTTGAAGAACAAAAAATTGGCGAATTGTACTGTTTGGATGCTTCTGCATATATGTTTCTTAGACTATATAGAAGCAATATATACAAAGATTTCAACCGGCTACCTGTTCCATTCATTGTTCTACTTGTCGCAAGTTACAAATAATTTCCGATAAAGGATTAACCATTGGGGCTCATTGTTCACTTAAACTTGAAGAACAAAAAATTGGCGAATGGTACTGTTTGGATTCTTTGCATATATGTTTCTTAGACTATATAGAAGCAATATATACAAAGATTTCAAACATCTACCTGTTCCATTCATTGTTCTACTTGTCGAAAATTACAAATAATTTCCGATAAAGGATTAACCATTGGGGCTCATTGTTCACTTAAACTTGAAGAACAAAAAATTGGCGAATGGTACTGTTTGGACGCTTTGCATATATGTTTCTTAGACTATATAGAAGCAATATATACAATGATTTCAACAGTCTACCTGTTCCATTCATTGTTCTACTAGTCGAAATTTACAAATAATTTCCTTTAAAGGATTAACGATGGGGCTCGTAGTTCACTTAAACTTGAAGAACAAAAAATTGGCGAATGGTACTGTTTGGATGCTTTGCATATATGTTTCTTAGATTATATAGACGCAATATATACAAGGATTTCTACCGTCTACCTGTTCCATTCATTGTTCTACTTGTCGAAAGTTACAAATAATTACCGATAAAGGATTAACCATTGGGGCTCATTGTTCACTTAAACCTGAGGAACAAAAAATTGGCGAATGGTACTGTTTGGATGCTTTGCGTACATGTTTCTTAGACTATATGGAAGCAATATATACAAAGATTTCAAACATCCACCTGTTCCATTCATTGTTCTACTTGTCGAAAATTACAAATAATTTCCGATAAAGGATTAACCATTGGGGCTCATTGTTCACTTAAACTTGAAGAACAAAAAATTGGCGAATGGTACTGTTTGGACGCTTTGCATATATGTTTCTTAGACTATATAGAAGCAATATATACAATGATTTCAACAGTCTACCTGTTCCATTCATTGTTCTACTTGTCGAAAATTACAAATAATTTCCGATAAAGGATTACCCATTGGGGCTCATTGTTCACTTAAACCTGAGGAACAAAAAATTGGCGAATGGTACTGTTTGGATGCTTTGCGTACATGTTTCTTAGACTATATGGAAGCAATATATACAAAGATTTCAACCGTCTACGTGTTCCAATCATTGTTCTACTTGTCGAAATTTACAAATAATTTCCTTTAAAGGATTAACAATGGGGCTCGTTGTTCACTTAAACTTGAAGAACAAAAAAATTGCGAATGGTACTGTTTGGATGCTTTGCATATATGTTTCTTAGACTATATAGAAGAAATATATACATTGATTTCAACAGGCTACCTGTTCCATTCATTGTTCTACTTGTCGCAAATTACAAATAATTTCCGTTAAAGTATTAAGAATGGGGCTCGTAGTTCACTTAAACTTGAAGATCAAATAATTGGCGAATTGTACTGTTTGGACGCTTTGCATATATGTTTCTTAGACTATATAGAAGCAATATATACAATGATTTCAACAGTCTACCTGTTCCATTCATTGTTCTACTTGTCGAAATTTACAAATAATATCCTTTAAAGGATTAACGATGGGGCTCGTAGTTCACTTAAACTTGAAGAACAAAAAATTGGCGAATGGTACTGTTTGGATGCTTTGCATATATGTTTCTTAGATTATATAGACGCAATATATACAAGGATTTCTACCGTCTACCTGTTCCATTCATTGTTCTACTTGTCGAAAGTTACAAATAATTACCGATAAAGGATTAACCATTGGGGCTCATTGTTCACTTAAACTTGAAGAACAAAAAATTGGCGAATTGTACTGTTTGGATGCTGCTGCATATATGTTTCTTAGACTATATAGAAGCAATATATACAAAGATTTCAACCGGCTACCTGTTCCATTCATTGTTCTACTTGTCGCAAGTTACAAATAATTTCCGATAAAGGATTAACCATTGGGGCTCATTGTTCACTTAAACTTGAAGAACAAAAAATTGGCGAATGGTACTGTTTGGATTCTTTGCATATATGTTTCTTAGACTATATAGAAGCAATATATACAAAGATTTCAAACATCTACCTGTTCCATTCATTGTTCTACTTGTCGAAAATTACAAATAATTTCCGATAAAGGATTAACCATTGGGGCTCATTGTTCACTTAAACTTGAAGAACAAAAAATTGGCGAATGGTACTGTTTGGACGCTTTGCATATATGTTTCTTAGACTATATAGAAGCAATATATACAATGATTTCAACAGTCTACCTGTTCCATTCATTGTTCTACTTGTCGAAATTTACAAATAATTTCCTTTAAAGGATTAACGATGGGGCTCGTAGTTCACTTAAACTTGAAGAACAAAAAATTGGCGAATGGTACTGTTTGGATGCTTTGCATATATGTTTCTTAGATTATATAGACGCAATATATACAAGGATTTCTACCGTCTACCTGTTCCATTCATTGTTCTACTTGTCGAAAGTTACAAATAATTACCGATAAAGGATTAACCATTGGGGCTCATTGTTCACTTAAACTTGAAGAACAAAAAATTGGCGAATTGTACTGTTTGGATGCTTCTGCATATATGTTTCTTAGACTATATAGAAGCAATATATACAAAGATTTCAACCGGCTACCTGTTCCATTCATTGTTCTACTTGTCGCAAGTTACAAATAATTTCCGATAAAGGATTAACCATTGGGGCTCATTGTTCACTTAAACTTGAAGAACAAAAAATTGGCGAATGGTACTGTTTGGATTCTTTGCATATATGTTTCGTAGACTATATAGAAGCAATATATACAAAGATTTCAAACATCTACCTGTTCCATTCATTGTTCTACTTGTCGAAATTTACAAATAATTTCCTTTAAAGGGTTATCAATGGGGCTCGCTGTTCACTTAAACTTGAAGGTCAAAAAATTGGCGAATGTTACTGTTTAGATGCTTTGCATATATGTTTCTTAGACTATTTAGAAGCAATATATAGAAAGATTTCACCCGTCTACCTGTACTATTCATTGTTCTACTTGTAGAAAGCTACATATAATTTCCATTTCATGATTATCAATGGGGCTCGCTGTTCACTTAAACTTGAAGATCAAAAAATTCGCGATTGTTACTGTTTAGATGCTTTGCATATAGGTTTCGTAGACTATATAGAAGCAACATATACAAAGATTTCACCCGTCTACCTGTTCTATTCATTGTTCTTCTTGTCGAAAGTTACAAATAATTTCCGTTTCACGATTATCAATGGGCCTCGTTGTTCACTTAAACTTGAAGAGCAAAAAATTGGCGAATTGTACTGTTTGGACGCTTTACATATATGTTTCTTGGACTATATAGAAGCAATATATACAATGATTTCAACAGTCTACCTGTTCCATTCATTGTTCTACTTGTCGAAATTTACAAACAATTTCCGATAAAGGATTAACAATGGGGCTCATTGTTCGCTTAAACTTGAAGAACAAAAAATTGGCGAATGGTACTGTTTGGATGCTTTGCATATATGTTTCTTAGACTATATAGAAGCAATATATAAAAAGATTTCAACCGTCTACCAGTTCCATTCATTGTTCTACTTGTCGAAATTTACAAATAATTTCCTTTAAATGATTAACAATGGGGCTCATTGTTCACTTAAACTTGAAGAACAAAAAATTGGCGAATGGTACTGTTTGGATGCTTTGCATATATGTTTCTTAGACTATATAGAAGCAATATATACATTGATTTCAACCGTCTACCTGTTCCACTCATTGTTCTACTTGTCGCAAGTTACAAATAATTTCCGTTAAAGTATTAACAATGGGGCTCGTAGTTCACTTAAACTTGAAGAACAAAAAATTGGCGAATGGTACTGTTTGGATGTTTGCATATATGTTTCATAGACTATATAGAAGAAATATATACAATGATTTCAACCGTCTACCTGTTCCATTCATTGTTCTACTTGTCGAAAGTTACAAATAATTTCCGTTAAAGTAGTAACAATGGGGCTCGTAGTTCACTTAAACTTGAAGAACAAAAAATTGGCGAATGGTACTGTTTGGATGCTTTGCATATGTGTTTCTTAGACTATTTAGAAGCAATATATAGAAAGATTTCACCCGTCTACCTGTACTATTCATTGTTCTACTTGTAGAAATTTACAAATAATTTCCATTTCATGATTATCAATGGGGCTCGCTGTTCACTTAAACTTGAAGATCAAAAAATTTGCGATTGTTACTGTTTAGATGCTTTGCATATAGGTTTCTTAGACTATATAGAAGCAACGTATACAAAGATTTCAACCGTCTACCTGTTCTATTCATTGTTCTACTTGTAGAAAGTTACAAATAATTTCCGTTTCATGATTATCAATGGGGCTCGTTGTTCACTTAAACTTGAAGAACAAAAAATTTGCGAATGGTACTGTTTGGATGCTTTGCATATATGTTTTTAGATTATATAGAAGCAATATATACAAAGATTTCAACCGTCTACCTGTTCCATTCATTGTTCTGCTTGTCGACAATTACAAATAATTTTCTTTAAACGATTAACAATGGGGCTAGTAGTTCACTTAAAATTGAAGAACAAAAAATTGGCGAATGGTACTGTTTGGATGCTTTGCATATATGTTTCTTAGACTATATAGAAGGAACATATACAAAGAATTCAACCGTCTACCTGTTCCATTCAATGTTCTACTTGTCGAAATTTACAAATAATTTCCTTTAAAGGATTAACAATGGGGCTGGTTGTTCACTTAAACTTGAAGAACAATAAATTGGCGAATTGTACTGTTTGGATGCTTTGCATATATGTTTCTTAGACTATATAGAAGCAATATATACAAAGATTTCAACCGTCTACCTGTTCCATTCAATGTTCTACTTGTCGAAATTTACAAATAATTTCCTTTAAAGGATTAACAATGGGGCTGGTTGTTCACTTAAACTTGAAGAACAATAAATTGGCGAATTGTACTGTTTGGATGCTTTGCATATATGTTTCTTAGACTATATAGACGCAATATATACAAGGATTTCAACCGTCTACCTGTTCCATTCATAGTTCTGCTTGTCGAAAATTACAAATAATTTCCTTTAAAGGATTAACAATGGGGCTCGTAGTTCACTTAAACTTGAAGAAAAAAAAATTGGCGAATGGTACTGTTTGGATGCTTTGCATATATGTTTCTTAGACTATATAGAAGCAATATATACAATGATTTCAACCGTCTACCTGTTCCATTCATTGTTCTACTTGTCGGAAGTTACAAATAATTTCCGATAACGGATTGACCATTGGGGCTCATTGTTCACTTAAACTTGAAGAACAAAAAATTGGCGAATTGTACTGTTTGGATGCTTTGCATATATGTTTCTTATACTATATAGAAGCAATATATACAAAGATTTCAACCGTCTACCTGTTCCATTCAATGTTCTACTTGTCGAAATTTACAAATAATTTCCTTTAAAGGATTAACAATGGGGCTGGTTGTTCACTTAAACTTGAAGAACAAAAAATTGGCGAATGGTACTGTTTGGATGCTTTGCATATATGTTTCTTAGACTATATGGAAGCAATATATACAAAGATTTCAACCGTCTGTGTGTTCCAATCATTGTTCTACGTGTAGAAAGTTACAATTAATTTCCGTTAAAGATTAACAATGGGGCTCGTAGTGCACTTAAACTTGAAGAACAAAAAATTGGCGAATTGTTCTGTTTGGATGCTTTGCATATATGTTTCGTAGGCTATATAGAAGAAATATATACAATGATTTCAACCGTCTACATGATCCATTCATTGTTCTACTTGTCGAAATTTACAAATAATTTCCTTTAAAGTATTAACAATGGGGCTCGTAGTTCACTTAAACTTGAAGAACAAAAAATTGGCGAATTGTACTGTTTGGATGCTTTGCATATATGTTTCTTAGACTATTCAGAAGCAATATATAGAAAGATTACACCTGTCTACCTGTACTATTCATTGTTCTACTTGTAGAAAGTTACAAATAATTTCCATTTCATGATTATCAATGGGGCTCGCTGTTCACTTAAACTTGAAGATCAAAAAATTGGCGATTGTTACTGTTTAGATGCTTTGCATATAGGTTTCTTAGACTATATAGAAGCAACATATACAAAGATTTCAACCGTCTACCTGTTCCATTCATTGTTCTACTTGTCGAAAATTACAAATAATTTCCGATAAAGGATTACCCATTGGGGCTCATTGTTCACTTAAACCTGAAGAACAAAAAATTGGCGAATGGTACTGTTTGGATGCTTTGCGTACATGTTTCTTAGACTATATGGAAGCAATATATACAAAGATTTCAACCGTCTACGTGTTCCAATCATTGTTCTACTTGTCGAAATTTACAAATAATTTCCTTTAAAGGATTAACAATGGGGCTCGTTGTTCACTTAAACTTGAAGAACAAAAAAATTGCGAATGGTACTGTTTGGATGCTATGCATATATGTTTCTTAGACTATATAGAAGAAATATATACATTGATTTCAACAGGCTACCTGTTCCATTCATTGTTCTACTTGTCGCAAATTACAAATAATTTCCGTTAAAGTATTAAGAATGGGGCTCGTAGTTCACTTAAACTTGAAGATCAAATAATTGGCGAATTGTACTGTTTGGACGCTTTTCATATATGTTTCTTAGACTATATAGAAGCAATATATACAATGATTTCAACAGTCTACCTGTTCCATTCATTGTTCTACTTGTCGAAATTTACAAATAATTTCCTTTAAAGGATTAACGATGGGGCTCGTAGTTCACTTAAACTTGAAGAACAAAAAATTGGCGAATGGTACTGTTTGGATGCTTTGCATATATGTTTCTTAGATTATATAGACGCAATATATACAAGGATTTCTACCGTCTACCTGATCCATTCATTGTTCTACTTGTCGAAAGTTACAAATAATTACCGATAAAGGATTAACCATTGGGGCTCATTGTTCACTTAAACTTGAAGAACAAAAAATTGGCGAATTGTACTGTTTGGATACTTTGCATATAAGTTTCTTAGACTATTTAGAAGCAATATAAAGAAAGATTTCACCCGTCTACCTGTACTATTCATTGTTCTACTTTTAGAAAGTTACAAATAATTTCCATTTCATGATTATCAATGGGGCTCGCTGTTCACTTAAACTTGAAGATCAAAAAATTGGCGATTGTTACTGTTTAGATGCTTTGCATATATGTTTCTTAGATTATATAGAAGCAATATATACAAAGATTTCAACCGTCTACCTGTTCCATTCATTGTTCTACTTGTCGAAAGTTACAAATAATTTCCGGTAACGGATTGACCATTGGGGCTCATTGTTCACTTAAACTTGAAGAACAAAAAATTGGCGAATTCTACTGTTTGGATGCTTTGCATATATGTTTCTTAAACTATATAGAAGCAATATATACAATGATTTCAACCGTCTACCTGTTCCATTCATTGTTCTACTTGTCGAAAATTACAAGTAATTTCCGATAAAGGATTAACCATTGTGGCTCATTGTTCACTTAAACTTGAAGAAAAAAAATTGGCAAATGGTACTGTTTGGATGCTTTGCGTATATGTTTCTTAGACTATATGGAAGCATTATATACAAAGATTTCAACCGTCTACGTGTTCCAATCATTGTTCTACTTGTCGAAATTTACAAATAATTTCCTTTAAAGGATTAACAATGGGGCTCGTTGTTCACTTAAACTTGAAGAACAAAAAATTGGCGAATTGTACTGTTTGGATGCTTTGCATATATGTTTCTTAGACTATATAGAAGCAATATATACAAAGATTTCAACCGTCTACCTGTTCCATCCACTGTTCTACTTGTCGAAAGTTACAAATAATTTCCGTTAAGGGATTAACAATGGGGATCGTAGTTTACTTAAACTTGAAGAACAAAAAATTGGCGAATTGTACTGTTTGGATGCTTTGCATATATGTTTCTTAGATTATATAGACGCAATATATACAAAGATTTCAACCGTTTACCTGTTCCATTCATTGTTCTACTTGTCGAAAGTTACAAATAAGTACCGATAAAGGATTAACCATTGGGGCTCATTGTTCACTTAAACTTGAAGAACAAAAAATTGGCGAATTGTACTGTTTGGATGCTTTGCATATATGTTTCTTAGACTATATAGAAGCAATATATACAAAGATTTCAACCGGCTACCTGTTCCATTCATTGTTCTACTTGTCGCAAGTTACAAATAATTTCCTTTAAAGGATTAACAATGGGGCTCGTTGTTCACTTAAACTTGAAGAACAAAAAATTGGCGAATTGTACTGTTTGGATGCTTTGCGTACATGTTTCTTAGACTATATGGAAGCAATATATACAAAGATTTCAACCGTCTACGTGTTCCAATCATTGTTCTACTTGTCGAAATTTACAAATAATTTCCTTTAAAGGATTAACAATGGGGCTCGTTGTTCACTTAAACTTGAAGAACAAAAAATTGGCGAATTGTACTGTTTGGATGCTTTGCATATATGTTTCTTAGACCATATAGAAGCAATATATACAATGTTTTCAACAGTCTACCTGTTCCATTCATTGTTCTACTTGTCGAAATTTACAAATAATTTCCTTTAAAGGGTTATCAATGGGGCTCGCTGTTCACTTAAACTTGAAGGTCAAAAAATTCGCGATTGTTACTGTTTAGATGCTTTGCATATAGGTTTCGTAGACTATATAGAAGCAACATATACAAAGATTTCACCAGTCTACCTGTTCTATTCATTGTTCTTCTTGTCGAAAGTTACAAATAATTTCCGTTTCATGATTATCAATGGGCCTCGTTGTTCACTTAAACTTGAAGAACAAAAAATTGGCGACTGGTACTGTTTGGATGCTTTGCATATATGTTTCTTAGACTATATAGAAGCAATATATAAAAAGATTTCAACCGTCTACCAGTTCCATTCATTGTTCTACTTGTCGAAAGTTACAAATAATTTCCTTTAAATGATTAACAATGGGGCTCATTGTTCACTTAAACTTGAAGAACAAAAAATTGGCGAATGGTACTGTTTGGATGCTTTGCATATATGTTTCTTAGACTATATAGAAGAAATATATACAATGATTTCAACCGTCTACCTGTTCCATTCATTGTTCTACTTGTCGAAAGTTACAAATAATTTCCGTTAAAGTATTAACAATGGGGCTCGTAGTTTACTTAAACTTGAAGAACAAAAAATTGGCGAATGGTACTGTTTGGATGCTTTGCATATGTGTTTCTTAGACTATTTAGAAGCAATATATAGAAAGATTTCACCCGTCTACCTGTGCTATTCATTGTTCTACTTGTAGAAAGTTACAAATAATTTCCATTTTATGATTATCAATGGGGCTCGCTGTTCACTTAAACTTGAAGATCAAAAAATTTGCGATTGTTACTGTTTAGATGCTTTGCATATAGGTTTCTTAGACTATATTGAAGCAACATATACTAAGATTTCAACCGTCTACCTGTTCTATTCATTGTTCTACTTGTAGAAAGTTACAAATAATTTCCGTTTCATGATTATCAATGGGGCTCGTTGTTCACTTAAACTTGAAGAACAAAAAATTGGCGAATGGTACTGTTTGGATGCTTTGCATATATGTTTTTAGATTATATAGAAGCAATATATACAAAGATTTCAACCGTCTACCTGTTCCATTCATTGTTCTGCTTGTCGAAAATTACAAATAATTTTCTTTAAACGATTAACAATGGGGCTCGTAGTTCACTTAAACTTGAAGAACAAAAAATTGGCGAATGGTACTGTTTGGATGCTTTGCATATATGTTTCTTAGACTATATAGAAGCAATATATACAATGATTTCAACCGTCTACCTGTTCCATTCATTGTTCTACTTGTCGAAAGTTACAAATAATTTCCTTTAAATGTTTAACAATGGGGCTCATTGTTCACTTAAACTTGAAGAACAAAAAATTGGCGAATGGTACTGTTTGGATGCTTTGCATATATATTTCTTAGACTATATAGAAGCAATATATACATTGATTTCAACCGTCTACCTCTTCCAATCATTGTTCTACTTGTCGCAAGTTACAAATAATTTCCGTTAAAGTATTAACAATGGGGCTCGTAGTTCACTTAAACTTGAAGAACAAAAAATTGGCGAATGGTACTGTTTGGATGCTTTGCATATATGTTTCTTAGACAATATAGAAGCAATATATACAATGATTTCAACCGTCTACCTGTTCCAATCATTGTTCTACTTGTCGAAATTTACAAATGATTTCCTTTAAATGATTAACAATGGGGCTCATTGTTCACTTAAACTTGAAGAACAAAAAATTGGCGAATGGTACTGTTTGGATGCTTTGCATATATGTTTCTTAGACTATATAGAAGCAATATATATATTGATTTCAACCGTCTACCTGTTCCACTCATTGTTCTACTTGTCGCAAGTTACAAATAATTTCCGTTAAAGCATTAACAATGGGGCTCGTAGTTCACTTAAACTTGAAGAACAAAATATTGGCGAATGGTACTGTTTGGATGCTTTGCATATATGTTTCTTAGACTATATAGAAGCAATATATACAATGATTTCAACCGTCTACCTGTTCCAATCATTGTTCTACTTGTCGAAAGTTACAATTAATTTCCGTTAAATGATTAACAATGGGGCTCATTGTTCACTTAAACTTGAAGAACAAAAAATTGGCGAATGGTACTGTTTGGATGCTTTGCATATATGTTTCTTAGACTATATAGAAGCAATATATACAATGATTTCAACAGTCTACCTGTTCCATTCATTGTTCTACTTGTCGAAATTTACAAATAATTTCCTTTAAAGGATTAACAATGGGGCTCGTTGTTCACTTCACCTTGAAGAACAAAAAAGTGGCGAATGGTACTGTTTGGATGCTTTGCATATATGTTTCTTAGACTATTTAGAAGCAATATATAGAAAGATTTCACCCGTCTACCTGTACTGTTCATTATTCTACTTGTAGAAAGTTACAAATAATTTCCATTTCATGATTATCAATGGGGCTCGCTGTTCACTTAAACTTGAAGATCAAAAAATTGGCGATTGGTACTGTTTGCATGCTTTGCATATATGTTTCTTAGACTATATAGAAGCAATATATACAATGATTTCAACAGTCTACCTGTTCCATTCATTGTTCTACTTGTCGAAATTTACAAATAATTTCCTTTAAAGGATTAACAATGGGGCTCGTTGTTCACTTCACCTTGAAGAACAAAAAAGTGGCGAATGGTACTGTTTGGATGCTTTGCATATATGTTTCTTAGACTATATAGAAGCAACATATACAAAGATTTCAACCGTCTACCTGTTCTATTCATTGTTCTACTTGTAGAAAGTTACAAATAATTTCCGTTTCATGATTATCAATGGGGCTCGTTGTTCACTTAAACTTGAAGAACAAAAAATTGGCGAATGGTACTGTTTGGATGCTTTGCATATATGTTTTTAGATTATATAGAAGCAATATATACAAAGATTTCAACCGTCTACCTGTTCCATTCATTGTTCTGCTTGTCGAAAATTACAAATAATTTTCTTTAAACGATTAACAATGGGGCTCGTAGTTCACTTAAACTTGAAGAACAAAAAATTGGCGAATGGTACTGTTTGGATGCTTTGCATATATGTTTCTTAGACTATATAGAAGCAATATATATATTGATTTCAACCGTCTACCTGTTCCACTCATTGTTCTACTTGTCGCAAGTTACAAATAATTTCCGTTAAAGCATTAACAATGGGGCTCGTAGTTCACTTAAACTTGAAGAACAAAATATTGGCGAATGGTACTGTTTGGATGCTTTGCATATATGTTTCTTAGACTATATAGAAGCAATATATACAATGATTTCAACCGTCTACCTGTTCCAATCATTGTTCTACTTGTCGAAAGTTACAATTAATTTGCGTTAAATGATTAACAATGGGGCTCATTGTTCACTTAAACTTGAAGAACAAAAAATTGGCGAATGGTACTGTTTGGATGCTTTGCATATATGTTTCTTAGACTATATAGAAGCAATATATACAATGATTTCAACCGTCTACCTGTTCCATTCATTGTTCTACTTGTCGAAAGTTACAAATAATTTCCTTTAAATGTTTAACAATGGGGCTCATTGTTCACTTAAACTTGAAGAACAAAAAATTGGCGAATGGTACTGTTTGGATGCTTTGCATATATATTTCTTAGACTATATAGAAGCAATATATACATTGATTTCAACCGTCTACCTCTTCCAATCATTGTTCTACTTGTCGCAAGTTACAAATAATTTCCGTTAAAGTATTAACAATGGGGCTCGTAGTTCACTTAAACTTGAAGAACAAAAAATTGGCGAATGGTACTGTTTGGATGCTTTGCATATATGTTTCTTAGACAATATAGAAGCAATATATACAATGATTTCAACCGTCTACCTGTTCCAATCATTGTTCTACTTGTCGAAATTTACAAATGATTTCCTTTAAATGATTAACAATGGGGCTCATTGTTCACTTAAACTTGAAGAACAAAAAATTGGCGAATGGTACTGTTTGGATGCTTTGCATATATGTTTCTTAGACTATATAGAAGCAATATATATATTGATTTCAACCGTCTACCTGTTCCACTCATTGTTCTACTTGTCGCAAGTTACAAATAATTTCCGTTAAAGCATTAACAATGGGGCTCGTAGTTCACTTAAACTTGAAGAACAAAATATTGGCGAATGGTACTGTTTGGATGCTTTGCATATATGTTTCTTAGACTATATAGAAGCAATATATACAATGATTTCAACCGTCTACCTGTTCCAATCATTGTTCTACTTGTCGAAAGTTACAATTAATTTCCGTTAAATGATTAACAATGGGGCTCATTGTTCACTTAAACTTGAAGAACAAAAAATTGGCGAATGGTACTGTTTGGATGCTTTGCATATATGTTTCCTAGACTATATAGAAGCAATATATACAATGATTTCAACAGTCTACCTGTTCCATTCATTGTTCTACTTGTCGAAATTTACAAATAATTTCCTTTAAAGGATTAACAATGGGGCTCGTTGTTCACTTCACCTTGAAGAACAAAAAAGTGGCGAATGGTACTGTTTGGATGCTTTGCATATATGTTTCTTAGACTATTTAGAAGCAATATATAGAAAGATTTCACCCGTCTACCTGTACTGTTCATTATTCTACTTGTAGAAAGTTACAAATAATTTCCATTTCATGATTATCAATGGGGCTCGCTGTTCACTTAAACTTGAAGATCAAAAAATTGGCGATTGGTACTGTTTGCATGCTTTGCATATATGTTTCTTAGACTATATAGAAGCAATATATACATTGATTTCAACCGTCTACCTGTTCCACTCATTGTTCTACTTGTCGCAAGTTACAAATAATTTCCGTTAAAGTATTAACAATGGGGCTCGTAGTTCACTTAAACTTGAAGAACAAAAAATTGGCGAATGGTACTGTTTGGATGCTTTGCATATATGTTTCTTAGACTATATAGAAGAAATATATACAATGATTTCAACCGTCTACCTGTTCCATTCATTGTTCTACTTGTCGAAAGTTACAAATAATTTCCGTTAAAGTATTAACAATGGGGCTCGTAGTTTACTTAAACTTGAAGAACAAAAAATTGGCGAATGGTACTGTTTGGATGCTTTGCATATGTGTTTCTTAGACTATTTAGAAGCAATATATAGAAAGATTTCACCCGTCTACCTGTGCTATTCATTGTTCTACTTGTAGAAAGTTACAAATAATTTCCATTTCATGATTATCAATGGGGCTCGCTGTTCACTTAAACTTGAAGATCAAAAAATTTGCGATTGTTACTGTTTAGATGCTTTGCATATAGGTTTCTTAGACTATATAGAAGCAACATATACTAAGATTTCAACCGTCTACCTGTTCTATTCATTGTTCTACTTGTAGAAAGTTACAAATAATTTCCGTTTCATGATTATCAATGGGGCTCGTTGTTCACTTAAACTTGAAGAACAAAAAATTGGCGAATGGTACTGTTTGGATGCTTTGCATATATGTTTTTAGATTATATAGAAGCAATATATACAAAGATTTCAACCGTCTACCTGTTCCATTCATTGTTCTGCTTGTCGAAAATTACAAATAATTTTCTTTAAACGATTAACAATGGGGCTCGTAGTTCACTTAAACTTGAAGAACAAAAAATTGGCGAATGGTACTGTTTGGATGCTTTGCATATATGTTTCTTAGACTATATAGAAGGAATATATACAAAGAATTCAACCGTCTACCTGTTCCATTCATTGTTCTGCTTGTCGAAAATTACAAATAATTTCCGATAACGGATTGACCATTGGGGCTCATAGTTCACTTAAACATGAAAAAAAAAAATTGGCGAATTGTACTGTTTGAATGCTTTGCATATATGTTTCTTAGACTATATAGAAGCAATATATACAAAGATTTCAACCGTCTACCTGTTCCATTCAATGTTCTACTTGTCGAAATTTACAAATAATTTCCTTTAAAGGATTAACAATGGGGCTGGGTGTTCACTTAAACTTGAAGAACAATAAATTGGCGAATTGTACTGTTTGGATGCTTTGCATATATGTTTCTTAGACTATATAGACGCAATATATACAAGGATTTCAACCGTTTACCTGTTCCATTCATTGTTCTGCTTGTCGAAAATTACAAATAATTTCCTTTAAAGGATTAACAATGAGGCTCGTAGTTCACTTAAACTTGAAGAACAAAAAATTGGCGAATGGTACTGTTTGGATGCTTTGCATATATGTTTCTTAGACTATATAGAAGCAATATATACAATGATTTCAACCGTCTACCTGTTCCATTCATTGTTCTACTTGTCGAAAGTTACAAATAATTTCCTTTAAATGTTTAACAATGGGGCTCATTGTTCACTTAAACTTGAAGAACAAAAAATTGGCGAATGGTACTGTTTGGATGCTTTGCATATATATTTCTTAGACTATATAGAAGCAATATATACATTGATTTCAACCGTCTACCTCTTCCAATCATTGTTCTACTTGTCGCAAGTTACAAATAATTTCCGTTAAAGTATTAACAATGGGGCTCGTAGTTCACTTAAACTTGAAGAACAAAAAATTGGCGAATGGTACTGTTTGGATGCTTTGCATATATGTTTCTTAGACAATATAGAAGCAATATATACAATGATTTCAACCGTCTACCTGTTCCAATCATTGTTCTACTTGTCGAAATTTACAAATGATTTCCTTTAAATGATTAACAATGGGGCTCATTGTTCACTTAAACTTGAAGAACAAAAAATTGGCGAATGGTACTGTTTGGATGCTTTGCATATATGTTTCTTAGACTATATAGAAGCAATATATATATTGATTTCAACCGTCTACCTGTTCCACTCATTGTTCTACTTGTCGCAAGTTACAAATAATTTCCGTTAAAGCATTAACAATGGGGCTCGTAGTTCACTTAAACTTGAAGAACAAAATATTGGCGAATGGTACTGTTTGGATGCTTTGCATATATGTTTCTTAGACTATATAGAAGCAATATATACAATGATTTCAACCGTCTACCTGTTCCAATCATTGTTCTACTTGTCGAAAGTTACAATTAATTTCCGTTAAATGATTAACAATGGGGCTCATTGTTCACTTAAACTTGAAGAACAAAAAATTGGCGAATGGTACTGTTTGGATGCTTTGCATATATGTTTCTTAGACTATATAGAAGCAATATATACAATGATTTCAACAGTCTACCTGTTCCATTCATTGTTCTACTTGTCGAAATTTACAAATAATTTCCTTTAAAGGATTAACAATGGGGCTCGTTGTTCACTTCACCTTGAAGAACAAAAAAGTGGCGAATGGTACTGTTTGGATGCTTTGCATATATGTTTCTTAGACTATTTAGAAGCAATATATAGAAAGATTTCACCCGTCTACCTGTACTGTTCATTATTCTACTTGTAGAAAGTTACAAATAATTTCCATTTCATGATTATCAATGGGGCTCGCTCTTCACTTAAACTTGAAGATCAAAAAATTGGCGATTGGTACTGTTTGCATGCTTTGCATATATGTTTCTTAGACTATATAGAAGCAATATATACAATGATTTCAACAGTCTACCTGTTCCATTCATTGTTCTACTTGTCGAAATTTACAAATAATTTCCTTTAAAGGATTAACAATGGGGCTCGTTGTTCACTTCACCTTGAAGAACAAAAAAGTGGCGAATGGTACTGTTTGGATGCTTTGCATATATGTTTCTTAGACTATATAGAAGCAACATATACAAAGATTTCAACCGTCTACCTGTTCTATTCATTGTTCTACTTGTAGAAAGTTACAAATAATTTCCGTTTCATGATTATCAATGGGGCTCGTTGTTCACTTAAACTTGAAGAACAAAAAATTGGCGAATGGTACTGTTTGGATGCTTTGCATATATGTTTTTAGATTATATAGAAGCAATATATACAAAGATTTCAACCGTCTACCTGTTCCATTCATTGTTCTGCTTGTCGAAAATTACAAATAATTTTCTTTAAACGATTAACAATGGGGCTCGTAGTTCACTTAAACTTGAAGAACAAAAAATTGGCGAATGGTACTGTTTGGATGCTTTGCATATATGTTTCTTAGACTATATACAAGCAATATATATATTGATTTCAACCGTCTACCTGTTCCACTCATTGTTCTACTTGTCGCAAGTTACAAATAATTTCCGTTAAAGCATTAACAATGGGGCTCGTAGTTCACTTAAACTTGAAGAACAAAATATTGGCGAATGGTACTGTTTGGATGCTTTGCATATATGTTTCTTAGACTATATAGAAGCAATATATACAATGATTTCAACCGTCTACCTGTTCCAATCATTGTTCTACTTGTCGAAAGTTACAATTAATTTCCGTTAAATGATTAACAATGGGGCTCATTGTTCACTTAAACTTGAAGAACAAAAAATTGGCGAATGGTACTGTTTGGATGCTTTGCATATATGTTTCTTAGACTATATAGAAGCAATATATACAATGATTTCAACCGTCTACCTGTTCCATTCATTGTTCTACTTGTCGAAAGTTACAAATAATTTCCTTTAAATGTTTAACAATGGGGCTCATTGTTCACTTAAACTTGAAGAACAAAAAATTGGCGAATGGTACTGTTTGGATGCTTTGCATATATATTTCTTAGACTATATAGAAGCAATATATATATTGATTTCAACCGTCTACCTGTTCCACTCATTGTTCTACTTGTCGCAAGTTACAAATAATTTCCGTTAAAGCATTAACAATGGGGCTCGTAGTTCACTTAAACTTGAAGAACAAAATATTGGCGAATGGTATTGTTTGGATGCTTTGCATATATGTTTCTTAGACTATATAGAAGCAATATATACAATGATTTCAACCGTCTACCTGTTCCAATCATTGTTCTACTTGTCGAAAGTTACAATTAATTTCCGTTAAATGATTAACAATGGGGCTCATTGTTCACTTAAACTTGAAGAACAAAAAATTGGCGAATGGTACTGTTTGGATGCTTTGCATATATGTTTCTTAGACTATATAGAAGCAATATATACAATGATTTCAACAGTCTACCTGTTCCATTCATTGTTCTACTTGTCGAAATTTACAAATAATTTCCTTTAAAGGATTAACAATGGGGCTCGTTGTTCACTTCACCTTGAAGAACAAAAAAGTGGCGAATGGTACTGTTTGGATGCTTTGCATATATGTTTCTTAGACTATTTAGAAGCAATATATAGAAAGATTTCACCCGTCTACCTGTACTGTTCATTATTCTACTTGTAGAAAGTTACAAATAATTTCCATTTCATGATTATCAATGGGGCTCGCTGTTCACTTAAACTTGAAGATCAAAAAATTGGCGATTGGTACTGTTTGCATGCTTTGCATATATGTTTCTTAGACTATATAGAAGCAATATATACAATGATTTCAACAGTCTACCTGTTCCATTCATTGTTCTACTTGTCGAAATTTACAAATAATTTCCTTTAAAGGATTAACAATGGGGCTCGTTGTTCACTTCACCTTGAAGAACAAAAAAGTGGCGAATGGTACTGTTTGGATGCTTTGCATATATGTTTCTTAGACTATATAGAAGCAACATATACAAAGATTTCAACCGTCTACCTGTTCTATTCATTGTTCTACTTGTAGAAAGTTACAAATAATTTCCGTTTCATGATTATCAATTGGGCTCGTTGTTCACTTAAACTTGAAGAACAAAAAATTGGCGAATGGTACTGTTTGCATTCTTTGCATATATGTTTCTTAGATTATATAGAAGCAACTTATACAAAGATTTCAACCGTCTACCTGTTCTATTCATTGTTCTACTTGTAGAAAGTTTCAAATAATTTCCGTTTCATGATTATCAATGGGGCTCGCTGTTCACTTAAACTTGAAGAACAAAAAATTGGCGAATGGTACTGTTTGCATGCTTTGCATATATGTTTCTTAGATTATATAGAAGCAATATATAAAAAGATTTCAACCGTCTACCTGTTCCATTCATTGTTCTACTTGTCGAAAATTACAAATAATTTCCGATAAAGGATTAACAATGGGGCTCGTTGTTCACTTAAACTTGAAGAACAAAAAAATTGCGAATGGTACTGTTTGGATGCTTTGCATATATGTTTCTTAGACTATATAGAAGCAATATATACATTGATTTCAACCGGCTACCTGTTCCATTCATTATTCTACTTGTCGCAAGTTACAAATAATTTCCGTTAAAGTATTAAAAATGGGGCTCGCTGTTCACTTAAACTTGAAGAACAAAAAAATTGCGAATGGTACTGTTTGGATGCTTTGCATATATGTTTCTTAGAATATATGGAAGCAATATATACAAAGATTTCAACCGTCTGTGTGTTCCAATCATTGTTCTACGTGTAGAAAGTTACAATTAATTTCCGTTAAAGATTAACAATGGGGCTCGTAGTTCACTTAAACTTGAAGAACAAAAAATTGGCGAATTGTTCTGTTTGGATGCTTTGCATATATGTTTCGTGGGCTATATAGAAGCAATATATACAATGATTTCAACCGTCTACATGATCCATTCATTGTTCTACTTGTCGCAAGTTACAAATAATTTCCGTTAAAGTACTAACAATGGGGCTCGTAGTTCACTTAAACTTGAAGATCAAATAATTGGCGAATTGTACTGTTTGGACGCTTTGCATATATGTTTCTTAGACTATTCAGAAGCAATATATAGAAAGATTACACCTGTCTACCTGTACTATTCATTGTTCTACTTGTAGAAAGTTACAAATAATTTCCATTTCATGATTATCAATGGGGCTCGCTGTTCACTTAAACTTGAAGATCAAAAAATTGGCGATTGTTACTGTTTAGATGCTTTGCATATAGGTTTCTTAGACTATATAGAAGCAACATATACAAAGATTTCAACCGTCTACCTGTTCCATTCATTGTTCTACTTGTCGAAAATTACAAATAATTTCCGATAAAGGATTACCCATTGGGGCTCATTGTTCACTTAAACCTGAAGAACAAAAAATTGGCGAATGGTACTGTTTGGATGCTTTGCGTACATGTTTCTTAGACTATATGGAAGCAATATATACAAAGATTTCAACCGTCTACGTGTTCCAATCATTGTTCTACTTGTCGAAATTTACAAATAATTTCCTTTAAAGGATTAACAATGGGGCTCGTTGTTCACTTAAACTTGCAGAACAAAAAAATTGCGAATGGTACTGTTTGGATGCTTTGCATATATGTTTCTTAGACTATATAGAAGAAATATATACATTGATTTCAACAGGCTACCTGTTCCATTCATTGTTCTACTTGTCGCAAATTACAAATAATTTCCGTTAAAGTATTAAGAATGGGGCTCGTAGTTCACTTAAACTTGAAGATCAAATAATTGGCGAATTGTACTGTTTGGACGCTTTGCATATATGTTTCTTAGACTATATAGAAGCAATATATACAATGATTTCAACAGTCTACCTGTTCCACTCATTGTTCTACTTGTCGAAATTTACAAATAATTTCCTTTAAAGGATTAACGATGGGGCTCGTAGTTCACTTAAACTTGAAGAACAAAAAATTGGCGAATGGTACTGTTTGGATGCTTTGCATATATGTTTCTTAGATTATATAGACGCAATATATACAAGGATTTCTACCGTCTACCTGTTCCATTCATTGTTCTACTTGTCGAAAGTTACAAATAATTACCGATAAAGGATTAACCATTGGGGCTCATTGTTCACTGAAACTTGAAGAACAAAAAATTGGCGATTTGTACTGTTTGGATGCTGCTGCATATATGTTTCTTAGACTATTTAGAAGCAATATATACAAAGATTTCAACCGGCTACCTGTTCCATTCATGGTTCTACTTGTCGCAAGTTACAAATAATTTCCGTTAAAGTACTAACAATGGGGCTCGTAGTTCACTTAAACTTGAAGATCAAATAATTGGCGAATTGTACTGTTTGGACGCTTTGCATATATGTTTCTTAGACTATATAGAAGCAATATATACAATGATTTCAACCGTCTACCTGTACCAATCATTGTTCTACTTGTCGAAAGTTACAAATAATTTCCGATAAAGGATTAACCATTGGGGCTCATTGTTCACTTAAACTTGAAGAACAAAAAATTGGCGAATGGTACTGTTTGGATGCTTTGCATATATGTTTCTTAGACTATATAGAAGCAATATATACAAAGATTTCAAACATCTACCTGTTCCATTCATTGTTCTACTTGTCGAAATTTACAAATAATTTCCTTTAAAGGATTCACAATGGGGCTCGTAGTTCACTTAAACTTGAAGATCAAAAAATTGGCGATTGTTACTGTTTAGATGCTTTGCATATAGGTTTCGTAGACTATATAGAAGCAACATATACAAAGATTTCAACCGTCTACCTGTTCTATTCATTGTTCTACTTGTAGAAAGTTACAAATAATTTCCGTTTCATGATTATCAATTGGGCTCGTTGTTCACTTAAACTTGAAGAACAAAAAATTGGCGAATGGTACTGTGTGCATGCTTTGCATATATGTTTCTTAGATTATATAGAAGCAATATACACAAAGATTTCATCCGTCTACCTGTTCCATTCATTGTTCTACTTGTCGTAAATTACAAATAATTTCCGATAAAGGATTAACAATGGGGCTCGTTGTTCACTTAAACTTGAAGAACAAAAAAAGTGGCGAATGGTACTGTTTGGATGCTTTGCATATATGTTTCTTAGACTATATAGAAGCAATATATACATTGATTTCAACCGGCTACCTGTTCCATTCATTGTTCTACTTGTCGCAAGTTACGAATAATTTCCGTTAAAGTATTAACAATGGGGCTCGTAGTTCACTTAAACTTGAAGATCAAATAATTGGCGACTTGTACTGTTTGGACGCTTTGCATATATGTTTCTTAGACTATATAGAAGCAATATATACAATGATTTCAACAGTCTACCTGTTCCATTCATTGTTCTACTTGTCGAAATTTACAAATAATTTCCTTTAAAGGATTAACAATGGGGCTCGTTGTTCACTTCACCTTGAAGAACAAAAAAGTGGCGAATGGTACTGTTTGGATGCTTTGCATATATGTTTCTTAGACTATTTAGAAGCAATATATAGAAAGATTTCACCCGTCTACCTGTACTGTTCATTATTCTACTTGTAGAAAGTTACAAATAATTTCCATTTCATGATTATCAATGGGGCTCGCTGTTCACTTAAACTTGAAGATCAAAAAATTGGCGAATGGTACTGTTTGCATGCTTTGCATATATGTTTCTTAGACTATATAGAAGCAATATATACAATGATTTCAACAGTCTACCTGTTCCATTCATTGTTCTACTTGTCGAAATTTACAAATAATTTCCTTTAAAGGATTAACAATGGGGCTCGTTGTTCACTTCACCTTGAAGAACAAAAAAGTGGCGAATGGTACTGTTTGGATGCTTTGCATATATGTTTCTTAGACTATATAGAAGCAATATATACAAAGATTTCAACCGGCTACCTGTTCCATTCATTGTTCTACTTGTCGCAAGTTACAAATAATTTCCGATAAAGGATTAACCATTGGGGCTCATTGTTCACTTAAACTTGAAGAACAAAAAATTGGCGAATGGTACTGTTTGGATTGTTTGCATATATGTTTCTTAGACTATATAGAAGCAATATATACAAAGATTTCAAACATCTACCTGTTCCATTCATTGTTCTACTTGTCGAAAATTACAAATAATTTCCGATAAAGGATTAACCATTGGGGCTCATTGTTCACTTAAACTTGAAGAACAAAAAATTGGCGAATGGTACTGTTTGGACGCTTTGCATATATGTTTCTTAGACTATATAGAAGCAATATATACAATGATTTCAACAGTCTACCTGTTCCATTCATTGTTCTACT
This sequence comes from Cerceris ruficornis, assembly GCA_963989415.1. Taxonomy (NCBI): domain Eukaryota; kingdom Metazoa; phylum Arthropoda; class Insecta; order Hymenoptera; family Crabronidae; genus Cerceris; species Cerceris ruficornis. The sequence goes on from CAXDIW010000415.1 coordinate 573,403, forward strand.
TGTCGAAATTTACAAATAATTTCCTTTAAAGGATTAACGATGGGGCTCGTAGTTCACTTAAACTTGAAGAACAAAAAATTGGCGAATGGTACTGTTTGGATGCTTTGCATATATGTTTCTTAGATTATATAGACGCAATATATACAAGGATTTCTACCGTCTACCTGTTCCATTCATTGTTCTACTTGTCGAAAGTTACAAATAATTACCGATAAAGGATTAACCATTGGGGCTCATTGTTCACTTAAACTTGAAGAACAAAAAATTGGCGAATTGTACTGTTTGGATGCTTCTGCATATATGTTTCTTAGACTATATAGAAGCAATATATACAAAGATTTCAACCGGCTACCTGTTCCATTCATTGTTCTACTTGTCGCAAGTTACAAATAATTTCCGATAAAGGATTAACCATTGGGGCTCATTGTTCACTTAAACTTGAAGAACAAAAAATTGGCGAATGGTACTGTTTGGATTCTTTGCATATATGTTTCTTAGACTATATAGAAGCAATATATACAAAGATTTCAAACATCTACCTGTTCCATTCATTGTTCTACTTGTCGAAATTTACAAATAATTTCCTTTAAAGGGTTATCAATGGGGCTCGCTGTTCACTTCAACTTGAAGGTCAAAAAATTGGCGAATGTTACTGTTTAGATGCTTTGCATATATGTTTCTTAGACTATTTAGAAGCAATATATAGAAAGATTTCACCCGTCTACCTGTACTATTCATTGTTCTACTTGTAGAAAGCTACATATAATTTCCATTTCATGATTATCAATGGGGCTCGCTGTTCACTTAAACTTGAAGATCAAAAAATTCGCGTTTGTTACTGTTTAGATGCTTTGCATATAGGTTTCGTAGACTATATAGAAGCAACATATACAAAGATTTCACCCGTCTACCTGTTCTATTCATTGTTCTTCTTGTCGAAAGTTACAAATAATTTCCGTTTCACGATTATCAATGGGCCTCGTTGTTCACTTAAACTTGAAGAGCAAAAAATTGGTGAATTGTACTGTTTGGACGCTTTACATATATGTTTCTTGGACTATATAGAAGCAATATATACAATGATTTCAACAGTCTACCTGTTCCATTCATTGTTCTACTTGTCGAAATTTACAAACAATTTCCGATAAAGGATTAACAATGGGGCTCATTGTTCACTTAAACTTGAAGAACAAAAAATTGGCGAATGGTACTGTTTGGATGCTTTGCATATATGTTTCTTAGACTATATAGAAGCAATATATAAAAAGATTTCAACCGTCTACCAGTTCCATTCATTGTTCTACTTGTCGAAATTTACAAATAATTTCCTTTAAATGATTAACAATGGGGCTCATTGTTCACTTAAACTTGAAGAACAAAAAATTGGCGAATGGTACTGTTTGGATGCTTTGCATATATGTTTCTTAGACTATATAGAAGCAATATATACATTGATTTCAACCGTCTACCTGTTCCACTCATTGTTCTACTTGTCGCAAGTTACAAATAATTTCCGTTAAAGTATTAACAATGGGGCTCGTAGTTCACTTAAACTTGAAGAACAAAAAATTGGCGAATGGTACTGTTTGGATGCTTTGCATATATGTTTCTTAGACTATATAGAAGAAATATATACAATGATTTCAACCGTCTACCTGTTCCATTCATTGTTCTACTTGTCGAAAGTTACAAATAATTTCCGTTAAAGTAGTAACAATGGGGCTCGTAGTTCACTTAAACTTGAAGAACAAAAAATTGGCGAATGGTACTGTTTGGATGCTTTGCATATGTGTTTCTTAGACTATTTAGAAGCAATATAAAGAAAGATTTCACCCGTCTACCTGTACTATTCATTGTTCTACTTGTAGAAATTTACAAATAATTTCCATTTCATGATTATCAATGGGGCTCGCTGTTCACTTAAACTTGATGATCAAAAAATTTGCGATTGTTACTGTTTAGATGCTTTGCATATAGGTTTCTTAGACTATATAGAAGCAACATATACAAAGATTTCAACCGTCTACCTGTTCCATTCATTGTTCTACTTGTCGAAAATTACAAATAATTTCCGATAAAGGATTACCCATTGGGGCTCATTGTTCACTTAAACCTGAAGAACAAAAAATTGGCGAATGGTACTGTTTGGATGCTTTGCGTACATGTTTCTTAGACTATATGGAAGCAATATATACAAAGATTTCAACCGTCTACGTGTTCCAATCATTGTTCTACTTGTCGAAATTTACAAATAATTTCCTTTAAAGGATTAACAATGGGGCTCGTTGTTCACTTAAACTTGAAGAACAAAAAAATTGCGAATGGTACTGTTTGGATGCTATGCATATATGTTTCTTAGACTATATAGAAGAAATATATACATTGATTTCAACAGGCTACCTGTTCCATTCATTGTTCTACTTGTCGCAAATTACAAATAATTTCCGTTAAAGTATTAAGAATGGGGCTCGTAGTTCACTTAAACTTGAAGATCAAATAATTGGCGAATTGTACTGTTTGGACGCTTTTCATATATGTTTCTTAGACTATATAGAAGCAATATATACAATGATTTCAACAGTCTACCTGTTCCATTCATTGTTCTACTTGTCGAAATTTACAAATAATTTCCTTTAAAGGATTAACGATGGGGCTCGTAGTTCACTTAAACTTGAAGAACAAAAAATTGGCGAATGGTACTGTTTGGATGCTTTGCATATATGTTTCTTAGATTATATAGACGCAATATATACAAGGATTTCTACCGTCTACCTGATCCATTCATTGTTCTACTTGTCGAAAGTTACAAATAATTACCGATAAAGGATTAACCATAGGGGCTCATTGTTCACTTAAACTTGAAGAACAAAAAATTGGCGAATTGTACTGTTTGGATGCTTCTGCATATATGTTTCTTAGACTATATAGAAGCAATATATACAAAGATTTCAACCGGCTACCTGTTCCATTCATTGTTCTACTTGTCGCAAGTTACAAATAATTTCCGTTAAAGTACTAACAATGGGGCTCGTAGTTCACTTAAACTTGAAGATCAAATAATTGGCGAATTGTACTGTTTGGACGCTTTTCATATATGTTTCTTAGACTATATAGAAGCAATATATACAATGATTTCAACAGTCTACCTGTTCCATTCATTGTTCTACTTGTCGAAATTTACAAATAATTTCCTTTAAAGGATTAACGATGGGGCTCGTAGTTCACTTAAACTTGAAGAACAAAAAATTGGCGAATGGTACTGTTTGGATGCTTTGCATATATGTTTCTTAGATTATATAGACGCAATATATACAAGGATTTCTACCGTCTACCTGATCCATTCATTGTTCTACTTGTCGAAAGTTACAAATAATTACCGATAAAGGATTAACCATAGGGGCTCATTGTTCACTTAAACTTGAAGAACAAAAAATTGGCGAATTGTACTGTTTGGATGCTTCTGCATATATGTTTCTTAGACTATATAGAAGCAATATATACAAAGATTTCAAACGGCTACCTGTTCCATTCATTGTTCTACTTGTCGCAAGTTACAAATAATTTCCGTTAAAGTACTAACAATGGGGCTCGTAGTTCACTTAAACTTGAATATCAAATAATTGGCGAATTGTACTGTTTGGACGCTTTGCATATATGTTTCTTAGACTATATAGAAGCAATATATACAATGATTTCAACCGTCTACCTGTACCAATCATTGTTCTACTTGTCGAAAGTTACAAATAATTTCCGATAAAGGATTAACCATTGGGGCTCATTGTTCACTTAAACTTGAAGAACAAAAAATTGGCGAATGGTACTGTTTGGATTCTTTGCATATATGTTTCTTAGACTATATAGAAGCAACATATACAAAGATTTCAAACATCTACCTGTTCCATTCATTGTTCTACTTGTCGAAATTTACAAATAATTTCCTTTAAAGGATTCACAATGGGGCTCGTAGTTCACTTAAACTTGAAGATCAAAAAATTGGCGATTGTTACTGTTTAGATGCTTTGCATATAGGTTTCGTAGACTATATAGAAGCAACATATACAAAGATTTCAACCGTCTACCTGTTCTATTCATTGTTCTACTTGTAGAAAGTTACAAATAATTTCCGTTTCATGATTATCAATTGGGCTCGTTGTTCATTTAAACTTGAAGAACAAAAAATTGGTGAATGGTACTGTTTGCATGCTTTGCATATATGTTTCTTAGATTATATAGAAGCAATATATACTAAGATTTCAACCGTCTACCTGTTCCATTCATTGTTCTACTTGTCGAAAATTACAAATAATTTCCGATAAAGGATTAACCATTGGGGCTCATTGTTCACTTAAACTTGAAGAACAAAAAATTGGCGAATGGTACTGTTTGGATGCTTTGCATATATGTTTCTTAGACTATATAGAAGCAATATATACAAAGATTTCAAACATCTACCAGTTCCATTCATTGTTCTACTTGTCGAAATTTACAAATAATTTCCTTTAAAGGATTCACAATGGGGCTCGTAGTTCACTTAAACTTGAAGATCAAAAAATTGGCGATTGTTACTGTTTAGATGCTTTGCATATAGGTTTCGTAGACTATATAGAAGCAACATATACAAAGATTTCAACCGTCTACCTGTTCTATTCATTGTTCTACTTGTAGAAAGTTACAAATAATTTCCGTTTCATGATTATCAATTGGGCTCGTTGTTCACTTAAACTTGAAGAACAAAAAATTGGCGAATGGTACTGTTTGGATGCTTTGCATATATGTATCTTAGACTATATAGAAGCAATATATACATTGATTTCAACCGTCTACATGATCCATTCATTGTTCTACTTGCCGAAATTTACAAATAATTTCCGATAAAGGATTAACAATGGGGCTCATTGTTCACTTAAACTTGAAGAACAAAAAATTGGCGAATGGTACTGTTTGGATGCTTTGCATATATGTTTCTTAGACTATATGGAAGAAATATATACAAAGATTTCAACCGTCTACGTGTTCCAATCATTGTTCTACTTGTAGAAAGTTACAATTAATTTCCGCTAAAGAATTAACAATGGGTCTCGTAGTTCACTTAAACTTGAAGAACAAAAAATTGGCGAATTGTACTGTTTGGATGCTTTGCATATATGTTTCTTAGACTATATAGAAGCAATATATACAATGATTTCAACCGGCTACCTGTTCCATTCATTGTTCTACTTGTCGAAATTTACAAATAATTTCCGTTTCATGATTATCAATTGGGCTCGTTGTTCATTTAAACTTGAAGAACAAAAAATTGGTGAATGGTACTGTTTGCATGCTTTGCATATATGTTTCTTAGATTATATAGAAGCAATATATACTAAGATTTCAACCGTCTACCTGTTCCATTCATTGTTCTACTTGTCGAAAATTACAAATAATTTCCGATAAAGGATTAACCATTGGGGCTCATTGTTCACTTAAACTTGAAGAACAAAAAATTGGCGAATGGTACTGTTTAGATGCTTTGCATATAGGTTTCGTAGACTATATAGAAGCAACATATACAAAGATTTCAACCGTCTACCTGTTCCATTCATTGTTCTACTTGTCGAAATTTACAAATAATTTCCGTTTCATGATTATCAATTGGGCTCGTTGTTCATTTAAACTTGAAGAACAAAAAATTGGTGAATGGTACTGTTTGCATGCTTTGCATATATGTTTCTTAGATTATATAGAAGCAATATATACTAAGATTTCAACCGTCTACCTGTTCCATTCATTGTTCTACTTGTCGAAAATTACAAATAATTTCCGATAAAGGATTAACAATGGGGCTCGTAGTTCACTTAAACTTGAAGAACAAAAAATTGGCGAATGGTACTGTTTGGATGCTTTGCATATATGTTTCTTAGACTATATAGAAGAAATATATACAATGATTTAAACCGTCTACCTGTTCCATCCATTGTTCTACTTGTCGAAAGTTACAAATAATTTCCGTTAAAGTATTAACAATGGGGCTCGTAGTTCACTTAAACTTGAAGAACAAAAAATTGGCGAATGGTACTGTTTGGATGCTTTGCATATGTGTTTCTTAGACTATTTAGAAGCAATATATAGAAAGATTTCACCCGTCTACCTGTGCTATTCATTGTTCTACTTGTAGAAAGTTACAAATAATTTCCATTTCATGATTATCAATGGGGCTCGCTGTTCACTTAAACTTGAAGATCAAGAAATTTGCGATTGTTACTGTTTAGACGCTTTGCATATAGGTTTCTTAGACTATATAGAAGCAACATATACAAAGATTTCAACCGTCTACCTGTTCTATTCATTGTTCTACTTGTAGAAAGTTACAATTAATTTCCGTTTCATGATTATCAATGGGGCTCGTTGTTCACTTAAACTTGAAGAACAAAAAATTGGCGAATGGTACTGTTTGGATGCTTTGCATATATGTTTTTAGATTATATAGAAGCAATATATACAAAGATTTCAACCGTCTACCTGTTCCATTCATTGTTCTACTTGTCGAAAGTTACAAATAATTTCCGATAACGGATTGACCATTGGGGCTCATTGTTCACTTAAACTTGAAGAACAAAAAATTGGCGAATTGTACTGTTTGGATGCTTTGCATATATGTTTCTTATACTATATAGGAGCAATATATACACGATTTCAACCGTCTACCTGTTCCATTCACTGTTCTGCTTGTCGAAAGTTACAAATAATTTCCGTTAAGGGATTAACAATGGGGATTGTAGTTTACTTAAACTTGAAGAACAAAAAATTGGCGAATTGTACTGTTTGGATGCTTTGCATATATGTTTCTTAGACTATATAGAAGCAATATATACAATGTTTTCAACAGGCTACCTGTTCCATTCATTGTTCTACTTGTCGAAATTTACAAATAATTTCCGTTTCATGATTATCAATTGGGCTCGTTGTTCATTTAAACTTGAAGAACAAAAAATTGGTGAATGGTACTGTTTGCATGCTTTGCATATATGTTTCTTAGATTATATAGAAGCAATATATACTAAGATTTCAACCGTCTACCTGTTCCATTCATTGTTCTACTTGTCGAAAATTACAAATAATTTCCGATAAAGGATTAACCATTGGGGCTCATTGTTCACTTAAACTTGAAGAACAAAAAATTGGCGAATGGTACTGTTTAGATGCTTTGCATATAGGTTTCGTAGACTATAAAGAAGCAACATATACAAAGATTTCAACCGTCTACCTGTTCCATTCATTGTTCTACTTGTCGAAATTTACAAATAATTTCCGTTTCATGATTATCAATTGGGCTCGTTGTTCATTTAAACTTGAAGAACAAAAAATTGGTGAATGGTACTGTTTGCATGCTTTGCATATATGTTTCTTAGATTATATAGAAGCAATATATACTAAGATTTCAACCGTCTACCTGTTCCATTCATTGTTCTACTTGTCGAAAATTACAAATAATTTCCGATAAAGGATTAACAATGGGGCTCGTAGTTCACTTAAACTTGAAGAACAAAAAATTGGCGAATGGTACTGTTTGGATGCTTTGCATATATGTTTCTTAGACTATATAGAAGAAATATATACAATGGTTTCAACCGTCTACCTGTTCCATTCATTGTTCTACTTGTCGAAAGTTACAAATAATTTCCGTTAAAGTATTAACAATGGGGCTCGTAGTTCACTTAAACTTGAAGAACAAAAAATTGGCGAATGGTACTGTTTGGATGCTTTGCATATGTGTTTCTTAGACTATTTAGAAGCAATATATAGAAAGATTTCACCCGTCTACCTGTGCTATTCATTGTTCTACTTGTAGAAAGTTACAAATAATTTCCATTTCATGATTATCAATGGGGCTCGCTGTTCACTTAAACTTGAAGATCAAGAAATTTGCGATTGTTACTGTTTAGAGGCTTTGCATATAGGTTTCTTAGACTATATAGAAGCAACATATACAAAGATTTCAACCGTCTACCTGTTCTATTCATTGTTCTACTTGTAGAAAGTTACAAATAATTTCCGTTTCATGATTATCAATGGGGCTCGTTGTTCACTTAAACTTGAAGAACAAAAAATTGGCGAATGGTACTGTTTGGATGCTTTGCATATATGTTTCTTAGACTATATAGAAGCAATATATACAATGATTTCAACCGTCTACCTGTTCCATTCATTGTTCTACTTGTCGAAAGTTACAAATAAGTACCGATAAAGGATTAACCATTGGGGCTCATTGTTCACTTAAACTTGAAGAACAAAAAATTGGCGAATTGTACTGTTTGGATGCTTTGCATATATGTTTCTTAGACTATATAGAAGCAATATATACAAAGATTTCAACCGGCTACCTGTTCCATTCATTGTTCTACTTGTCGCAAGTTACAAATAATTTCCTTTAAAGGATTAACAATGGGGCTCGTTGTTCACTTAAACTTGAAGAACAAAAAATTGGCGAATTGTACTGTTTGGATGCTTTGCGTACATGTTTCTTAGACTATATGGAAGCAATATATACAAAGATTTCAACCGTCTACGTGTTCCAATCATTGTTCTACTTGTCGAAATTTACAAATAATTTCCTTTAAAGGATTAACAATGGGGCTCGTTGTTCACTTAAACTTGAAGAACAAAAAATTGGCGAATTGTACTGTTTGGATGCTTTGCATATATGTTTCTTAGACTATATAGAAGCAATATATACAATGATTTCAACCGTCTACCTGTTCCATTCATTGTTCTACTTGTCGAAAGTTACAAATAATTTCCTTTAAATGTTTAACAATGGGGCTCATTGTTCACTTAAACTTGAAGAACAAAAAATTGGCGAATGGTACTGTTTGGATGCTTTGCATATATGTTTCTTAGACTATATAGAAGCAATATATACATTGATTTCAACCGTCTACCTCTTCCAATCATTGTTCTACTTGTCGCAAGTTACAAATAATTTCCGTTAAAGTATTAACAATGGGGCTCGTAGTTCACTTTAACTTGAAGAACAAAAAATTGGCGAATGGTACTGTTTGGATGCTTTGCATATATGTTTCTTAGACTATATAGAAGCAATATATACATTGATTTCAACCGTCTACCTCTTCCAATCATTGTTCTACTTGTCGCAAGTTACAAATAATTTCCGTTAAAGTATTAACAATGGGGCTCGTAGTTCACTTTAACTTGAAGAACAAAAAATTGGCGAATGGTACTGTTTGGATGCTTTGCATATATGTTTCTTAGACTATATAGAAGCAATATATACATTGACTTCAACCGTCTACCTGTTCCACTCATTGTTCTACTTGTCGCAAGTTACAAATAATTTCCGTTAAAGTATTAACAATGGGGCTCGTAGTTCACTTAAACTTGAAGAACAAAAAATTGGCGAATGTTACTGTTTGGATGCTTTGCATATATGTTTCTTAGACTATATAGAAGCAATATATACAATGATTTCAACCGTCTACCTGTTCCAATCATTGTTCTACTTGTCGCAAGTTACAAATAATTTCCGTTAAAGTATTAACAATGGGGCTCGTAGTTCACTTAAACTTGAAGAACAAAAAATTGGCGAATGGTACTGTTTGGATGCTTTGCATATATGTTTCTTTGACTATATAGAAGAAATATATACAATGATTTCAACCGTCTACCTGTTCCATTCATTGTTCTACTTGTCGAAAGTTACAAATAATTTCCGTTAAAGTATTAACAATGGGGCTCGTAGTTCACTTAAACTTGAAGAACAAGAAATTGGCGAATGGTACTGTTTGGATGCATTGCATATGTGTTTCTTAGACTATTTAGAAGCAATATATAGAAAGATTTCACCCGTCTACCTGTACTATTCATTGTTCTACTTGTAGAAAGTTACAAATAATTTCCATTTCCTGATTATCAATGGGGCTCGCTGTTCACTTAAACTTGAAGATCAAAAAATTTGCGATTGTTACTGTTTAGATGCTTTGCATATAGGTTTCTTAGACTATATAGAAGCAACATATACAAAGATTTCAACCGTCTACCTGTTCCATTCATTGTTCTGCTTGTCGAAAATTACAAATAATTTTCTTTAAACGATTAACAATGGGGCTCGTAGTTCACTTAAACTTGAAGAACAAAAAATTGGCGAATGGTACTGTTTGGATGCTTTGCATATATGTTTCTTAGACTATATAGAAGGAACATATACAAAGAATTCAACCGTCTACCTGTTCCATTCAATGTTCTACTTGTCGAAATTTACAAATAATTTCCTTTAAAGGATTAACAATGGGGCTGGTTGTTCACTTAAACTTGAAGAACAATAAATTGGCGAATTGTACTGTTTGGATGCTTTGCATATATGTTTCTTAGACTATATAGAAGCAATATATACAAAGATTTCAACCGTCTACCTGTTCCATTCAATGTTCTACTTGTCGAAATTTACAAATAATTTCCTTTAAAGGATTAACAATTGGGCTGGTTGTTCACTTAAACTTGAAGAACAATAAATTGGCGAATTGTACTGTTTGGATGCTTTGCATATATGTTTCTTAGACTATATAGACGCAATATATACAAGGATTTCAACCGTCTACCTGTTCCATTCATTGTTCTGCTTGTCGAAAATTACAAATAATTTCCTTTAAAGGATTAACAATGGGGCTCGTAGTTCACTTAAACTTGAAGAACAAAAAATTGGCGAATGATACTGTTTGGATGCTTTGCATATATGTTTCTTAGACTATATAGAAGCAATATATACAATGATTTCAACCGTCTACCTGTTCCATTCATTGTTCTACTTGTCGAAAGTTACAAATAATTTCCGATAACGGATTGACCATTGGGGCTCATTGTTCACTTAAACTTGAAGAACAAAAAATTGGCGAATTGTACTGTTTGGATGCTTTGCATATATGTTTCTTATACTATATAGAAGCAATATATACAAGATTTCAACCGTCTACCTGTTCCATTCACTGTTCTGCTTGTCGTAAGTTACAAATAATTTCCGTTAAGGGATTAACAATGGGGATCGTAGTTTACTTAAACTTGAAGAACAAAAAATTGGCGAATTGTACTGTTTGGATGCTTTGCATATATGTTTCTTATACTATATAGAAGCAATATATACAAAGATTTCAACCGTCTACCTGTTCCATTCACTGTTCTACTTGTCGAAAGTTACAAATAATTTCCGTTAAGGGATTAACAATGGGGATCGTAGTTTACTTAAACTTGAAGAACAAAAAATTGGCGAATTGTACTATTTGGATGCTTTGCATATATGTTTCTTAGACTATATAGAAGCAATATATACAATGTTTTCAACCGTCTACCTATTCCATTCATTGTTCTACTTGCCGAAATTTACAAATAATTTCCTTTAAATGATTAACAATGGGGCTCGTAGTTCACTTAAACTTGAAGAGCAAAAAATTGGCGAATTGTACTGTTTGGATACTTTGCATTTAAGTTTCTTAGACTATTTAGAAGCAATATAAAGAAAGATTTCACCCGTCTACCTGTACTATTCATTGTTCTACTTTTAGAAAGTTACAAATAATTTCCATTTCATGATTATCAATGGGGCTCGCTGTTCACTTAAACTAGAAGATCAAAAAATTGGCGATTGTTACTGTTTAGATGCTTTGCATATATGTTTCTTAGATTATATAGAAGCAATATATACAAAGATTTCAACCGTCTACCTGTTCCATTCATTGTTCTACTTGTCGAAAGTTACAAATAATTTCCGATAACGGATTGACCATTGGGGCTCATTGTTCACTTAAACTTGAAGAACAAAAAATTGGCGAATTCTACTGTTTGGATGCTTTGCATATATGTTTCTTTAACTATATAGAAGCAATATATACAATGATTTCAACCGTCTTCCTGTTCCATTCATTGTTCTACTTGTCGAAAATTACAAGTAATTTCCGATAAAGGATTAACCATTGTGGCTCATTGTTCACTTAAACTTGAAGAAAAAAAATTGGCAAATGGTACTGTTTGGATGCTTTGCGTACATGTTTCTTAGACTATATGGAAGCAATATATACAAAGATTTCAACCGTCTACGTGTTCCAATCATTGTTCTACTTGTCGAAATTTACAAATAATTTCCTTTAAAGGATTAACAATGGGGCTCGTGTTCACTTAAACCTGAAGAACAAAAAATTGGCGAATGGTACTGTTTGGATGCTTTGCATATATGTTTCTTTAACTATATAGAAGCAATATATACAATGATTTCAACCGTCTACCTGTTCCATTCATTGTTCTACTTGTCGAAAATTACAAGTAATTTCCGATAAAGGATTAACCATTGGGGCTCATTGTTCACTTAAACTTGAAGAACAAAAAATTGGCGAATTCTACTGTTTGGATGCTTTGCATATATGTTTCTTTAACTATATAGAAGCAATATATACAATGATTTCAACCGTCTACCTGTTCCATTCATTGTTCTACTTGTCGAAAGTTACAAATAATTACCGATAAAGGATTAACCATTGGGGCTCATTGTTCACTTAAACTTGAAGAACAAAAAATTGGCGAATGGTCCTGTTTGGATGCTTTGCATATATGTTTCTTAGACTATATAGAAGCAATATATACAAAGATTTCAACCGTCTACGTGTTCCAATCATTGTTCTACTTGTAGAAAGTTACAAATAATTTCCATTTCATGATTATCAATGGGGCTCGCTGTTCACTTAAACTTGAAGAACAAAAAATTGGCGAATTGTACTGTTTGGATGCTTTGCATATATGTTTCTTAGATTATATAGAAGCAATATATACAAAGATTTCAACCGTCTACCTGTTCCATTCATTGTTCTCCTTGTCGAAATTTACAAATAACTTCCTATAAAGGATTAACAATGGGGCTCGTTGTTCACTTAAACTTGAAGAACAAAAAATTGGCGAATTGTACTGTTTGGATGCTTTGCATATATGTTTCTTAGACTATTTAGAAGCAATATATAGAAAGATTTCACCCGTCTACCTGTACTATTCATTGTTCTACTTGTAGAAAGATACAAATAATTTCCGTTTCATGATTATCAATGGGGCTCGTTGTTCACTTAAACTTGAAGAACAAAAAATTGGCGAATGGTACTGTTTGGATGCTTTGCATATATGTTTCTTAGATTATATAGAAGCAATATATACAAAGATTTCAATCGTCTACCTGTTCCATTCATTGTTCTCCTTGTCGAAATTTACAAATAACTTCCTTTAAAGGATTAACAATGGGGCTCGTTGTTCACTTAAACTTGAAGAACAAAAAATTGGCGAATTGTACTGTTTGGATGCTTTGCATATATGTTTCTTAGACTATTTAGAAGCAATATATAGAAAGATTTCACCCGTCTACCTGTACTATTCATTGTTCTACTTGTAGAAAGTTACAAATAATTTCCATTTCATGATTATCAATGGGGCTCGTTGTTCACTTAAACTTGAAGAACAAAAAATTGGCGAATGGTACTGTTTGGATGCTTTGCATATATGTTTCTTAGATTATATAGAAGCAATATATACAAATATTTGAATCGTCTACCTGTTCCATTCATTGTTCTACTTGTCGAAAGTTACAAATAATTTCCGTTAAGGTATTAACAATGGGGATCGTAGTTTACTTAAACTTGAAGAACAAGAAATTGGCGAATTGTACTGTTTGGATGCTTTGCATATATGTTTCTTAGACTATATAGAAGCAACATATACAATGATTTCAACCGTCTACATGATCCATTCATTGTTCTACTTGTTGAAAGTTACAATTAATTTCCGTTAAAGGATTAACAATGGGGCTCGTAGTTCACTTAAACTTGAAGAACAAAAAATTGGCGAATGGTGCTGTTTGGATGCTTTGCATATATGTTTCTTAGATTATATAGAAGCAATATATACAAATATTTGAATCGTCTACCTGTTCCATTCATTGTTCTACTTGTCGAAAGTTACAAATAATTTCCGTTAAGGTATTAACAATGGGGATCGTAGTTTACTTAAACTTGAAGAACAAGAAATTGGCGAATTGTACTGTTTGGATGCTTTGCATATATGTTTCTTAGACTATATAGAAGCAATATATACAATGATTTCAACCGTCTACATGATCCATTCATTGTTCTACTTGTTGAAAGTTACAATTAATTTCCTTTAAAGGATTAACAATGGGGCTCGTGTTCACTTAAACGTGAAGAACAAATAATTGGCGCATGGTACTGTTTGGATGCTTTGCATATATGTTTCTTAGACTATATAGACGCAATATATACAAAGATTTCAACCGTCTACCTGTTCCATTCATTGTTCTACTTGTAGAAAGTTACAATTAATTTCTGTTAAACGATTAACAATGGTGCTCGTAGTTCACTTAAACTTGAAGAACAAAAAATTGGCGAATTGTACTGTTTGGATGCTTTGCATATATGTTTCTTAGATTATATAGAAGCAATATATACAAAGATTTCAACCGTCTACCTGTTCCATTCATTGTTCTCCTTGTCGAAATTTACAAATAACTTCCTTTAAAGGATTAACAATGGGGCTCGTTGTTCACTTAAACTTGAAGAACAAAAAATTGGCGAATTGTACTGTTTGGATGCTTTGCATATATGTTTCTTCTACTATTTAGAAGCAATATATAGAAAGATTTCACCCGTCTACCTGTACTATTCATTGTTCTACTTGTCGAAATTTACAAATAATTTCCTTTAAAGGATTAACAATGGGGCTCGTGTTCACTTAAACCTGAAGAACAAAAAATTGGCGAATGGTACTGTTTGGATGCTTTGCATATATGTTTCTTAGACTATATAGACGCAATATATACAAAGATTTCAACCGTCTACCTGTTCCATTCATTGTTCTACTTGTAGAAAGTTACAATTAATTTCCTTTAAAGGATTAACAATGGGGCTCGTGTTCACTTAAACTTGAACAACAAAAAATTGGCGAATGGTACTGTTTGGATGCTTTGCATATATGTTTCTTAGACTATATAGAAGCAACATATACAAAGATTTCAACCGTCTACGTGTTCCAATCATTGTTCTACTTGTAGAAAGTTACAATTAATTTCCGTTAAAGGATTAACAATGGGGCTCATTGTTCACTTAAACTTGAAGAATAAAAATTGGCGAACGGAACTGTTTGGATGATTTGCATATATGTTTCTTAGACTATATAGAAGCAATATATACAAGGATTTCAACAGTCTACCTGTTCCATTCATTGTTATACTTGTCGAAAGTTACAAATAATTTTCGTTAGAGGATTAACAATGGGGATCGTAGTTTACTTAAACTTGAGGAGCAAAAAATTGGCGAATTGTACTGTTTGGATGCTTTGCATATATGTTTCTTAGACTGTATAGAAGCAATATATATAATGATTTCAAGCGACTACCTGTTCCATTCATTGTTCTACATGTCGAAAGTTACAAATAATTTCCGTTTCATGATTATCAATGGGGCTCGTTGTTCACTTAAACTTGAAGAACAAAAAATTGGCGAAAGGTACTGTTTGGATGCTTTGCATATATGTTTCTTAGACTATATAGAAGCAATATATACAAAGATTTCAACCGCCTACCTGTTCCATTCATTGTTCTACTTGTCGAAAGTTACAAATAATTTCCGTTAAAGGATTAACAATGGGGATCGTAGTTCACTTAAACTTGAAGAAAAATAAATTGGCGAATTGTACTGTTTGGATGCTTTGCATATATGTATCTTAGACTATATAGAAGCAATATATACAAAGATTCCAACCGTCTACCTGTTCCAATCAATGTTCTACTTGTCGAAAATTACAAATAATTTCCGATAAAGGATTAACCATTGGGGCTCATTGTTCACTTAAACTTGAAGAACAAAAAATTGGCGATTGGTACTGTTTGGATGCTTTGCGAACATGTTTCTTAGACTATATGGAAGCAATATATACAAAGATTTCAACCTTCTACGTGTTCCAATCATTGTTCTACTTGTAGAAAGTTACAAATAATTTCCATTTCATGATTATCAATGGGGCTCGCTGTTCACTTAAACTTGAAGAACAATAAATTGGCGAATTGTACTGTTTGGATGCTTTGCATATATGTTTCTGAGACTATATAGAAGCAGTATATATATAATGATTTCAACCGTCTACCTGTTCCATTCATTGTTCTACATGTCGAAAGTTACAAATAATTTCCGT
This sequence comes from Cerceris ruficornis, assembly GCA_963989415.1. Taxonomy (NCBI): domain Eukaryota; kingdom Metazoa; phylum Arthropoda; class Insecta; order Hymenoptera; family Crabronidae; genus Cerceris; species Cerceris ruficornis. Next base: position 589,624 of record CAXDIW010000415.1, read on the forward strand.
TTCATGATTATCAATGGGGCTCGTTGTTCACTTAAACTCGAACAACAAAAAATTGGCGATTGTTACTGTTTAGATGCTTTGCATATATGTTTCTTAGATTATATAGAAGCAATATATACAAAGATTTCAACCGTCTACCTGTTCCATTCATTGTTCTACTTGTCGAAAATTACAAATAATTTCCGATAAAGGATTAACCATTGGGGCTCATTGTTCACTTAAACTTGAAGAACAAAAAATTGGCGAATGGTCCTGTTTGGATGCTTTGCATATATACTTCTTATACTATATAGAAGAAATATATACAAAGATTTCAACCGTCTACGTGTTCCAATCATTGTTCTACTTGTAGAAAGTTACAAATAATTTCCATTTCATGATTATCAATGGGGCTCGCTGTTCACTTAAACTTGAAGAACAAAAAATTGGCGAATTGTACTGTTTGGATGCTTTGCATATATGTTTCTTAGATTATATAGAAGCAATATATACAAAGATTTCAACCGTCTACCTGTTCCATTCATTGTTCTCCTTGTCGAAATTTACAAATAAGTTCCTATAAAGGATTAACAATGGGGCTCGTTGTTCACTTAAACTTGAAGAACAAAAAATTGGCGAATTGTACTGTTTGGATGCTTTGCATATATGTTTCTTAGACTATTTAGAAGCAATATATAGAAAGATTACACCCGTCTACCTGTACTATTCATTGTTCTACTTGTAGAAAGTTACAAATAATTTCCATTTCATGATTATCAATGGGGCTCGCTGTTCACTTAAACTTGAAGATCAACAAAAATTGGCGATTGTTACTGTTTAGATGCTTTGCATATAGGTTTCTTAGGCTATATAGAAGCAACATATACAAAGATTTCAACCATCTACCTGTTCCATTCATTGTTCTACTTGTCGAAAGTTACAAATAATTTCCGTTAAGGGATTAACAATGGGGATCGTAGTTTACTTAAACTTGAAGAACAAAAAATTGGCGAATTGTACTGTTTGGATGCTTTGCATATATGTTTCTTAGACTATATAGAAGCAATATATACAATGATTTCAACAGTCTACCTGTTCCATTCATTGTTCTACTTGTCGAAATTTACAAATAATTTCCTTTGAAGGATTAACAATGGGGCTCGTAGTTCACTTAAACTTGAAGAACAAAAAATTGGCGAATGGTACTGTTTGGATGCTTTGCGTACATGTTTGTTAGACTATATGGAAGCAATATATACAAAGATTTCAACCGTCTACGTGTTCCAATCATTGTTCTACTTGTCGCAAGTTACAAATAATTTCCGTTAAAGTATTAAGAATGGGGCTCGTAATTCACTTAAACTTGAAGATCAAATAATTGGCGAATTGTACTGTTTGGACGCTTTGCATGTATGTTTCTTAGACTATATAGAAGCAATATATACAATGATTTCAACAGTCTACCTGTTCCATTCATTGTTCTACTTGTCGAAATTTACAAATAATTTCCATTAAAGGATTAACAATGGGGCTCGTAGTTCACTTAAACTTGAAGAACAAAAAATTGGCGAATGGTACTGTTTGGATGCTTTGCATATATGTTTCTTAGATTATATAGACGCAATATATACAAGGATTTCAACCGTCTACCTTTTCCATTCATTGTTCTACTTGTCGAAAGTTACAAATAATCACCGATAAAGGATTAACCATTGGGGCTCATTGTTCACTTAAACTTGAAGATCAAAAAATTGGCGATTGTTACTGTTTAGATGCTTTGCATATAGGTTTCGTAGACTATATAGAATCAACATATACAAAGATTTCAACCGTCTACCTGTTCTATTCATTGTTCTACTTGTAGAAAGTTACAAATAATTTCCATTTCATGATTATCAATGGGGCTCGCTGTTCACTTAAACTTGAAGATCAAAAAATTGGCGATTGTTACTGCTTAGATGCTTTGCGTACATGTTTCTTAGACTATATGGAAGCAATATATACAAAGATTTCATCCGTCTACCTGTTCCATTCATTGTTCTACTTGTCGTAAATTACAAATAATTTCCGATAAAGGATTAACAATGGGGCTCGTTGTTCACTTAAACTTGAAGAACAAAAAAAGTGGCGAATGGTACTGTTTGGATGCTTTGCATATATGTTTCTTAGACTATATAGACGCAATATATACAAAGATTTCAACCGTCTACCTGTTCCATTCATTGTTCTACTTGTAGAAAGTTACAATTAATTTCCTTTAAAGGATTAACAATGGGGCTCGTGTTCACTTAAACTTGAACAACAAAAAATTGGCGAATGGTACTGTTTGGATGCTTTGCATATATGTTTCTTAGACTATATAGAAGCAATATATACAAAGATTTCAACCGTCTACGTGTTCCAATCATTGTTCTACTTGTAGAAAGCTACAATTAATTTCCGTTAAAGGATTAACAATGGGGCTCATTGTTCACTTAAACTTGAAGAATAAAAATTGGCGAACGGAACTGTTTGGATGATTTGCATATATGTTTCTTAGACTATATAGAAGCAATATATACAAGGATTTCAACAGTCTACCTGTTCCATTCATTGTTATACTTGTCGAAAGTTACAAATAATTTTCGTTAGAGGATTAACAATGGGGATCGTAGTTTACTTAAACTTGAGGAGCAAAAAATTGGCGAATTGTACTGTTTGGATGCTTTGCATATATGTTTCTTAGACTGTATAGAAGCAATATATATAATGATTTCAAGCGACTACCTGTTCCATTCATTGTTCTACATGTCGAAAGTTACAAATAATTTCCGTTTCATGATTATCAATGGGGCTCGTTGTTCACTTAAACTTGAAGAACAAAAAATTGGCGAAAGGTACTGTTTGGATGCTTTGCATATATGTTTCTTAGACTATATAGAAGCAATATATACAAAGATTTCAACCGCCTACCTGTTCCATTCATTGTTCTACTTGTCGAAAGTTACAAATAATTTCCGTTAAAGGATTAACAATGGGGATCGTAGTTCACTTAAACTTGAAGAAAAATAAATTGGAGAATTGTACTGTTTGGATGCTTTGCATATATGTATCTTAGACTATATAGAAGCAATATATACAAAGATTCCAACCGTCTACCTGTTCCAATCAATGTTCTACTTGTCGAAAATTACAAATAATTTCCGATAAAGGATTAACCATTGGGGCTCATTGTTCACTTAAACTTGAAGAACAAAAAATTGGCGATTGGTACTGTTTGGATGCTTTGCGAACATGTTTCTTAGACTATATGGAAGCAATATATACAAAGATTTCAACCTTCTACGTGTTCCAATCATTGTTCTACTTGTAGAAAGTTACAAATAATTTCCATTTCATGATTATCAATGGGGCTCGCTGTTCACTTAAACTTGAAGAACAATAAATTGGCGAATTGTACTGTTTGGATGCTTTGCATATATGTTTCTGAGACTATATAGAAGCAGTATATATATAATGATTTCAACCGTCTACCTGTTCCATTCATTGTTCTACATGTCGAAAGTTACAAATAATTTCCGTTTCATGATTATCAATGGGGCTCGTTGTTCACTTAAACTCGAACAACAAAAAATTGGCGATTGTTACTGTTTAGATGCTTTGCATATATGTTTCTTAGATTATATAGAAGCAATATATACAAAGATTTCAACCGTCTACCTGTTCCATTCATTGTTCTACTTGTCGAAAATTACAAATAATTTCCGATAAAGGATTAACCATTGGGGCTCATTGTTCACTTAAACTTGAAGAACAAAAAATTGGCGAATGGTCCTGTTTGGATGCTTTGCATATATATTTCTTATACTATATAGAAGAAATATATACAAAGATTTCAACCGTCTACGTGTTCCAATCATTGTTCTACTTGTAGAAAGTTACAAATAATTTCCATTTCATGATTATCAATGGGGCTCGCTGTTCACTTAAACTTGAAGAACAAAAAATTGGCGAATTGTACTGTTTGGATGCTTTGCATATATGTTTCTTAGATTATATAGAAGCAATATATACAAAGATTTCAACCGTCTACCTGTTCCATTCATTGTTCTCCTTGTCGAAATTTACAAATAAGTTCCTATAAAGGATTAACAATGGGGCTCGTTGTTCACTTAAACTTGAAGAACAAAAAATTGGCGAATTGTACTGTTTGGATGCTTTGCATATATGTTTCTTAGACTATTTAGAAGCAATATATAGAAAGATTACACCCGTCTACCTGTACTATTCATTGTTCTACTTGTAGAAAGTTACAAATAATTTCCATTTCATGATTATCAATGGGGCTCGCTGTTCACTTAAACTTGAAGATCAACAAAAATTGGCGATTGTTACTGTTTAGATGCTTTGCATATAGGTTTCTTAGGCTATATAGAAGCAACATATACAAAGATTTCAACCATCTACCTGTTCCATTCATTGTTCTACTTGTCGAAAGTTACAAATAATTTCCGTTAAGGGATTAACAATGGGGATCGTAGTTTACTTAAACTTGAAGAACAAAAAATTGGCGAATTGTACTGTTTGGATGCTTTGCATATATGTTTCTTAGACTATATAGAAGCAATATATACAATGATTTCAACAGTCTACCTGTTCCATTCATTGTTCTACTTGTCGAAATTTACAAATAATTTCCTTTGAAGGATTAACAATGGGGCTCGTAGTTCACTTAAACTTGAAGAACAAAAAATTGGCGAATGGTACTGTTTGGATGCTTTGCGTACATGTTTGTTAGACTATATGGAAGCAATATATACAAAGATTTCAACCGTCTACGTGTTCCAATCATTGTTCTACTTGTCGCAAGTTACAAATAATTTCCGTTAAAGTATTAAGAATGGGGCTCGTAATTCACTTAAACTTGAAGATCAAATAATTGGCGAATTGTACTGTTTGGACGCTTTGCATGTATGTTTCTTAGACTATATAGAAGCAATATATACAATGATTTCAACAGTCTACCTGTTCCATTCATTGTTCTACTTGTCGAAATTTACAAATAATTTCCATTAAAGGATTAACAATGGGGCTCGTAGTTCACTTAAACTTGAAGAACAAAAAATTGGCGAATGGTACTGTTTGGATGCTTTGCATATATGTTTCTTAGATTATATAGACGCAATATATACAAGGATTTCAACCGTCTACCTTTTCCATTCATTGTTCTACTTGTCGAAAGTTACAAATAATCACCGATAAAGGATTAACCATTGGGGCTCATTGTTCACTTAAACTTGAAGATCAAAAAATTGGCGATTGTTACTGTTTAGATGCTTTGCATATAGGTTTCGTAGACTATATAGAATCAACATATACAAAGATTTCAACCGTCTACCTGTTCTATTCATTGTTCTACTTGTAGAAAGTTACAAATAATTTCCGTTTCATGATTATCAATTGGGCTCGTTGTTCACTTAAACTTGAAGAACAAAAAATTGGCGAATGGTACTGTTTGCATGCTTTGCATATATGTTTCTTAGATTATATAGAAGCAATATATACACAGATTTCAACCGTCTACCTGTTCCATTCATTGTTCTACTTGTCGTAAATTACAAATAATTTCCGATAAAGGATTAACAATGGGGCTCGTTGTTCACTTAAACTTGAAGAATAAAAAAAGTGGCGAATGGTACTGTTTGGATGCTTTGCATATATGTTTCTTAGACTATATAGAAGCAATATATACATTGATTTCAACAGTCTACCTGTTCCATTCATTGTTCTACCTGTCGAAATTTACAAATAATTTCCTTTAAAGGATTAACAATGGGGCTCGTTGTTCACTTCACCTTGAAGAACAAAAAAGTGGCGAATGGTACTGTTTGGATGCTTTGCATATATGTTTCTTAGACTATTTAGAAGCAATATATAGAAAGATTTCACCCGTCTACCTGTACTGTTCATTGTTCTACTTGTAGAAAGTTACAAATAATTTCCATTTCATGATTATCAATGGGGCTCGCTGTTCACTTAAACTTGAAGATCAAAAAATTGGCGATTGTTACTGCTTAGATGCTTTGCATATAGGTTTCTTAGACTATATAGAAGCAACATATACAAAGATTTCAACCGTCTACCTGTTCCATTCATTGTTCTACTTGTCGAAAATTACAAATAATTTCCGATAAAGGATTAACCATTGGGGCTCATTGTTCACTTAAACCTGAAGAACAAAAAATTGGCGAATGGTACTGTTTGGATGCTTTGCGTACATGTTTCTTAGACTATATGGAAGCAATATATACAAAGATTTCATCCGTCTACCTGTTCCATTCATTGTTCTACTTGTCGTAAATTACAAATAATTTCCGATAAAGGATTAACAATGGGGCTCGTTGTTCACTTAAACTTGAAGAACAAAAAAAGTGGCGAATGGTACTGTTTGGATGCTTTGCATATATGTTTCTTAGACTATATAGAAGCAATATATAAATTGATTTCAACCGGCTACCTGTTCCATTCATTGTTCTACTTGTCGCAAGTTACAAATAATTTCCGTTAAAGTATTAACAATGGGGCTCGTAGTTCACTTAAACTTGAAGATCAAATAATTGGCGAATTGTACTGTTTGGATGCTTTGCATATATGTTTCTTAGACTATATAGAAGCAATATATACAATGATTTCAACAGTCTACCTGTTCCATTCATTGTTCTACTTGTCGAAATTTACAAATAATTTCCTTTAAAGGATTAACAATGGGGCTCGTTGTTCACTTCACCTTGAAGAACAAAAAAGTGGCGAATGGTACTGTTTGGATGCTTTGCATATATGTTTCTTAGACTATATAGAAGCAATATATACAAAGATTTCAACCGGCTACCTGTTCCATTCATTGTTCTACTTGTCGCAAGTTACAAATAATTTCCGTTAAAGTACTAACAATGGGGCTCGTAGTTCACTTAAACTTGAAGATCAAATAATTGGCGAATTGTACTGTTTGGACGCTTTGCATATATGTTTCTTAGACTATATAGAAGCAATATATACAAAGATTTCAACCGTCTACCTGTTCCATTCAATGTTCTACTTGTCGAAATTTACAAATAATTTCCTTTAAAGGATTAACAATGGGGCTGGTTGTTCACTTAAACTTGAAGAACAATAAATTGGCGAATTGTACTGTTTGGATGCTTTGCATATATGTTTCTTAGACTATATAGACGCAATATATACAAGGATTTCAACCGTCTACCTGTTCCATTCATTGTTCTGCTTGTCGAAAATTACAAATAATTTCCTTTAAAGGATTAACAATGGGGCTCGTAGTTCACTTAAACTTGAAGAACAAAAAATTGGCGAATGGTACTGTTTGGATGCTTTGCATATATGTTTCTTAGACTATATAGAAGCAATATATACAATGATTTCAACCGTCTACCTGTTCCATTCATTGTTCTACTTGTCGAAATTTACAAATAATTTCCTTTAAAGGATTAACAATGGGGCTCGTTGTTCACTTCACCTTGAAGAACAAAAAAGTGGCGAATGGTACTGTTTGGATGCTTTGCATATATGTTTCTTAGACTATATAGACGCAATATATACAAGGATTTCAACCGTCTACCTGTTCCATTCATTGTTCTGCTTGTCGAAAATTACAAATAATTTCCTTTAAAGGATTAACAATGGGGCTCGTAGTTCACTTAAACTTGAAGAACAAAAAATTGGCGAATGGTACTGTTTGGATGCTTTGCATATATGTTTCTTAGACTATATAGAAGCAATATATACAATGATTTCAACCGTCTACCTGTTCCATTCATTGTTCTACTTGTCGAAAATTACAAATAATTTCCATTTAAATGTTTAACAATGGGGCTCATTGTTCACTTAAACTTGAAGAACAAAAAATTGGCGAATGGTACTGTTTGGATGCTTTGCATATATGTTTCTTAGACTATATAGAAGCAATATATACATTGATTTCAACCGTCTACCTCTTCCACTCATTGTTCTACTTGTCGCAAGTTACAAATAATTTCCGTTAAAGTATTAACAATGGGGCTCGTAGTTCACTTAAACTTGAAGAACAAAAAATTGGCGAATTGTTCTGTTTGGATGCTTTGCATATATGTTTCGTGGGCTATATAGAAGCAATATATACAATGATTTCAACCGTCTACATGATCCATTCATTGTTCTACTTGTCGAAATTTACAAATAATTTCCTTTAAAGTATTAACAATGGGGCTCGTAGTTCACTTAAACTTGAAGAACAAAAAATTGGCGAATTGTACTGTTTGGATGCTTTGCATATATGTTTCTTAGACTATTCAGAAGCAATATATAGAAAGATTACACCTGTCTACCTGTACTATTCATTGTTCTACTTGTAGAAAGTTACAAATAATTTCCATTTCATGATTATCAATGGGGCTCGCTGTTCACTTAAACTTGAAGATCAAAAAATTGGCGATTGTTACTGTTTAGATGCTTTGCATATAGGTTTCTTAGACTATATAGAAGCAACATATACAAAGATTTCAACCGTCTACCTGTTCCATTCATTGTTCTACTTGTCGAAAATTACAAATAATTTCCGATAAAGGATTACCCATTGGGGCTCATTGTTCACTTAAACCTGAGGAACAAAAAATTGGCGAATGGTACTGTTTGGATGCTTTGCGTACATGTTTCTTAGACTATATGGAAGCAATATATACAAAGATTTCAACCGTCTACGTGTTCCAATCATTGTTCTACTTGTCGAAATTTACAAATAATTTCCTTTAAAGGATTAACAATGGGGCTCGTTGTTCACTTAAACTTGAAGAACAAAAAAATTGCGAATGGTACTGTTTGGATGCTTTGCATATATGTTTCTTAGACTATATAGAAGAAATATATACATTGATTTCAACAGGCTACCTGTTCCATTCATTGTTCTACTTGTCGCAAATTACAAATAATTTCCGTTAAAGTATTAAGAATGGGGCTCGTAGTTCACTTAAACTTGAAGATCAAATAATTGGCGTATTGTACTGTTTGGACGCTTTGCATATATGTTTCTTAGACTATATAGAAGCAATATATACAATGATTTCAACAGTCTACCTGTTCCATTCATTGTTCTACTTGTCGAAATTTACAAATAATATCCTTTAAAGGATTAACGATGGGGCTCGTAGTTCACTTAAACTTGAAGAACAAAAAATTGGCGAATGGTACTGTTTGGATGCTTTGCATATATGTTTCTTAGATTATATAGACGCAATATATACAAGGATTTCTACCGTCTACCTGTTCCATTCATTGTTCTACTTGTCGAAAGTTACAAATAATTACCGATAAAGGATTAACCATTGGGGCTCATTGTTCACTTAAACTTGAAGAACAAAAAATTGGCGAATTGTACTGTTTGGATGCTTCTGCATATATGTTTCTTAGACTATATAGAAGCAATATATACAAAGATTTCAACCGGCTACCTGTTCCATTCATTGTTCTACTTGTCGCAAGTTACAAATAATTTCCGATAAAGGATTAACCATTGGGGCTCATTGTTCACTTAAACTTGAAGAACAAAAAATTGGCGAATGGTACTGTTTGGATTCTTTGCATATATGTTTCTTAGACTATATAGAAGCAATATATACAAAGATTTCAAACATCTACCTGTTCCATTCATTGTTCTACTTGTCGAAAATTACAAATAATTTCCGATAAAGGATTAACCATTGGGGCTCATTGTTCACTTAAACTTGAAGAACAAAAAATTGGCGAATGGTACTGTTTGGACGCTTTGCATATATGTTTCTTAGACTATATAGAAGCAATATATACAATGATTTCAACAGTCTACCTGTTCCATTCATTGTTCTACTTGTCGAAATTTACAAATAATTTCCTTTAAAGGATTAACGATGGGGCTCGTAGTTCACTTAAACTTGAAGAACAAAAAATTGGCGAATGGTACTGTTTGGATGCTTTGCATATATGTTTCTTAGATTATATAGACGCAATATATACAATGATTTCAACCGTCTACCTGTTCCATTCATTGTTCTACTTGTCGAAAGTTACAAATAATTTCCATTTCATGATTATCAATGGGGCTCGCTGTTCACTTAAACTTGAAGATCAAAAAATTGGCGAATTGTACTGTTTGGATGCTTTGCATATATGTTTCTTAGACTATATAGAAGCAATATATACAAAGATTTCGACCGTCTACGTGTTCCAATCATTGTTCTACTTGTCGAAATTTACAAATAATTTCCTTTAAAGGATTAACAATGGGGCTCGTTGTTCACTTAAACTTGAAGAACAAAAAATTGGCGAATTGTACTGTTTGGATGCTTTGCATATATGTTTCTTAGACTATATAGAAGCAATATATACAAAGATTTC